>CM070874.1:212246941-212831941 GCA_036365515.1 Torymus aiolomorphi
AAATGAAAATTGCATACTCTATTCTGGCTGCATCCTTCCAGAATGTCTTTGAATCAAAGCTTGCAATTGATACTCTAAACCTGATGTCCGCACAAGTACATTATTGCGATAAAAGATTTAACGTTTTAATACTCAAAATACGTTTCGTGGACATTCTCAATTTAAATAGTTACCATTCTATTGTCAGACGTTTCGACTTTTGAGATAAATTGCAAATTATTGACACTTTTCTAATCATAGTTTCTTTTTGTCAAATCAATATTTAGTGAAATATGAATATAAATTCAATTAAAGTCTTTAAAAGTTTAGCAGGTAGTAAATACACTCAGTGTATAATTACGTAGATGGCGTTATGGAGATATCTAACAATGACAATCCCCTCCATTACGAACAGTTAATTTTCGCTCTTGATTTTCTGGCAACTAAAGCTGTCTTACAGACATTTTGTATACACTTGAGATAATTGTTTATCATGAAATTTATTTATATTGGAATGACTAACAAATACCGAAGACCGCCGTGTCGTCAAATGTATCATCATCTATCGATACATCACGAGTATGAATGCTGAATTAGCCTTTTCAAGTCATTTCACTTTTTAATAATTGCTTATTATATTTTTAACTATGCACCTTTTCTCAATAACTTAAATAAAAATTACATACTCTATTCGGGCTGCATCCTTTCAGAATGTCTCTGAATCAAAGCTTGCAATTGTTACTCTAAACCTGAGGTCCACATAAGTACATTATTCCGAAAAAAGATTTAACGTTTGGAATACTAAAAATTCGTTATAACGACATTGACAATTTAAATAGTTACCATTCTGTTGCCAGGCGTTTCGTCATTCGGGATCAATTGCAAATTATTGACACTTTCCTAATCATAGTATCTCTTTGTCAAATCAATATTTAGTGAAATATGAGTATAAATTCTATTAAAGTCTTTAAAAGTTTAGCAGGTAGTAAATACATTCAGTGTATAATTACGTAGATGACGTTATGGAGACATCTAACAATGACAATCCCCTCCATTACGAACAGTTAATATTCGCTCTTGATTTTCTGGCAACTAAAGCTATCTTATCGCCATTTTGTATACACTTGAGATAATTCTTTATTATCAAATTTACTTATATTGGAATGACTAACAAATACGGAAGACCGCCGTGTCCTCAAATGTATCATCATCTATCAATACATCACGAGTGTGAATGCCGAATTGGCCTTGCCCAGTCATTTCACTTTTTAATAATTCGTTATTACATCTTTAACTATGCACCGTTACTCAATAACTTAAATAAAAATTGCATACTCTATTGTGGCTGCATCCTTCCAGAATTTTTCACTGAATCAAAGCTTGCAATTGTTACTCTAAACCTGAGGTCCACATAAGTACATTATTCCGATAAAAGATTTAACGTTTTTAATACTTAAAATACGTTTCATGGACATTCTCAATTTAAATAGTTACCATTCTATTGTCAGACATTTCGACTTTTGAGATAAATTGCAAATTATTGACACTTTACTAATCATAATTTCTTTTTATCAAATCAATATTTAGTGAAATATGAATATAAATACTGGTAAAGTCTTTAAAAGTTTAGCAGGTAGTAAATACATTGAGTGTATAATTACGTAGACGACGTTATGGAGACATCTAACAATGACAATCCCCTCCATTACGAACAGTTAATATTCGCTGTTGATTTTATGGCAACTAAAGCTGTCTTACCACCATTTTGTATACACTTGAGATAATTCTTAATTATGAAATTTATTTATATTGGAATGATTAACAAATACCGAAGACCGCCGTGTCCTCAAATGTATCTTCATCTATCGATACATCACGAGTATGAATGCTGAATTAGCCTTTAAAGTCATTTCACTTTTTAATAATTGCTTATTATATCTTTAACTATGCACCTTTTCTCAATAACTTAAATAAAAATTGCATACTCTATTTTGGCTGCATCCTCCCAGAATTTGTCTCTTAATCAATGCTTGCAATAGTAACTCTAAACCTGATGTCTAAATTGCAAAAAAACTCTATACCTGCCTCTAAATTCGTTATCTGCAAATTGCCTTATCCCTAAAACTTAATCTTGTGGGCATAAATTTGGAAACAAGTATATTTTCTTTAAAACAGGTCGTATCCCCGAAAGTTCACTTGGGAAACTACATGTTATATGTTTTCTAATCAAAGTTATGTCTGCCATAGTTTAAATTGAGTGAATAATTTTTGTCACTAAAGATGCTATGCTATGTAAATACGATATTTGCAACTTTACATAACCTTAAGAACCAATCTTGTCTACAGAAATTCAGAAAAACATCTATTCGCATTAAAACTTGCAGTGTCCCCGAAAATTTACTTTAAGAACTGTACATAATATATACTCCAATAGAAGCTATGTAGCAGTTCAGATCACGTGATTATTTTTTATTACTATAATAACACTGCTATATGATACGCCATTTTCAACTTATAGTAATCCTTAAAATCAATCCTGTCCTCAGAAATTTAGGAAAAATAATATATTCTCATTTAAACAAGCTGTGTCCCCAAAAGTTTATTTTTGACATCATACATCAAACGTATGGGTTACCTGTTATAATGATTCCCCTTCCAAATTGAGTTGGAAGAGGAATATATTATTATAAAATCATCTTAAAGAACGGGGGAGTATCATTTGTTGTGGGAAATGTGAGTTTTGTTGCTAAATTTTTATTTAGAGCGACTTTTGTAATGTCCCCAAAAGTTCACTCGGATACCAATGGAAAATTTTTGGAAATTTGGCTTATTACCTACATACATAGGGTTCCCCTAGTTGATGTGAGTGCATGTATGGGGGTAGGGTTGCTATGTGGGAAGTGTCCCCAAAAGTCTTCTTGGACACACACACACACACACACACACACACACACACAGACACACACACACACACACACACACACACACACACACACACATACGCACACACGCACACGCACACGCACACGCACACCCTCACGCACACGCACACCCACACCCACACCCACTCTCTAACAAAAATCAGTGTAATTTCACTGCAAAGCAGTGCATATTCATTTTTCCGATAAGTGAAAATCAGGTAACTGCGAAATAGTGAATATTCACTTTTCAAAATAGTGAATATATATCCTGTGATGAAGCAGTGAAAAATCACTGATAAATTAGTTTAAAAGCGCTGATAAATTAGCGAAAAATTACTGATAAATTAGTGAAATATCATTTATAGATCAGTGAAAATAGCTAGAAAATCAGTGAAAAATAGCTAAAAAATCAGTGAAAAATAGCTAGAAAATCAGTGAAAAATAGCTAGAAAAGCAGTGGAAAATTATTGATATAAAATCTGAAAATCACTGTAAAAATAGATTTTAATCACTGCCCGATCAACATCAGGAAATTTAATAAAGATTTTAATGAATTCTTAATGAATGCTTTTTTCCAGTATATTTTTTAATAGAATTCTTAATGATAGCTTCATGTTATAACGAATGTCCGCCTCTAAAGTATTCATAAAGAATTCTCAATTTTAAAATTTGATTTTGTACTTGCTCAAAAAAAAATTGATAAAGAAATCGTAAACAATTCTTTATGTGCGCTTTCTAAAGATTAGAGAAATTATTTTTAAGATCTGTAAAGTGTATTCATATAAATTTTCGCACATCATTAGAACTTGTTTATAAATTAATAGCATTTTAATTATCGCAGAAAAAAACTTACATAAAAATTTTTGCCCTGACCGAGAATCGAACGCACGACCCTTGGGTTACAACGCACGCACGCTATCCATTACGCTATCGCTCGCATAAAAGAATTTGGACATTTTCATTTACTTAAGCTGCATTATCCGTATTTATTCATTATTAATATTTCATTTTAATTATTCATCTAATATATTAATGGTTTTTAATAATTATTTATATTTACACAATATTTTAAGAAAATAAGTAAATTATGATAAGACGTTAATTAATTAAATTCGATTTACTTAAAATATTTAGTGCCGGTAAAGTAGAAATCTTTGGTATGAAAACGTCTATATTTTTTATTGAAATGAAATATTAACTTTATTCTAAAGTGCTGTCTAAAAGAAAGTTTAGATTTTTCAAATTTTCATTCTGTAGATATTTTCTTTCTTTAAGAAAATGTTTTTTTATTCCTGCTATGTCATCATCTTAATTAAACAATTTCTTAGTAAATTCTAATATCCCTATACGTTATCAGCCCATGATTTTATTTTTTTCATCACATCTAAACTAAAATTTTAGGAAAAAGCGTTCGTTCACGCCTCAAAACACAATAAAAAATAAATTTTTTTTTTAATTAAATTTTTTAAATTAAAAAACAATAATTATTTTTACAATTATATATTGGCTAAAAAATTGAATTGATATATTTTGACTTAAATCCAGTATATTAAAAAAATCTTTAAAAAAATAAAATAATATAGAAAACTTTTTAAAACTTTTTAATGATTATTTTTTTATAATTTAGTAACACACACTGGTAGAAATGGTAATCAACCGTTCGCCATCTGTTCACCAAATCGCAAAGATTTGGCCAACCGTTTAACCAATGGTTGGTAATAATTACCGCTTATTTTGTCACGGAATAAGCCTTGCGGTTGGCCAATGAATGCTATAATAAGAAAAGCGATTCCTTGATACAAATAAATGGCTCATTAGCTTCGTAAATGGTGGCCGATGACGGAGTCTAGGTGGTGCGCGCCGTAGGTTTGTGGCTCTATGTGTTAGAACTCATCGAATGCGTCGCCTAGGTGTTCAGGGTGACCGATTATGGAGTCTACGTAGTGCGCTCCGTAGTTTTTTGCATCTGTGTGTCGGAATGCATCCCACGCGTGGTCTAGGTGATCGGGGTAGCAGATTACGGAGTCTAGGTGGTGCGCACCGTAGGTTTTTAGCTGTAGGTGTTGGATCTCATCGAATACGTCGTCTAGGTGTTCAGGGTGATCGATTACGGAGTCTAGGTGGTGCGCTCCCTAGTTTTTTGCACCTAGGTATAGGAATTCATTCCATGCGTCGTTTGGTGTTCGGGGTAGGCGATTACGGAGTCTAGGTGGTGCGCATCATAGGTTCTTGGCTGTATATGTTGGATCTCATCAAATACGTGGTGCAGGTGTTCGTGGTAGCCAATGACGATGTCTAGGTGGTGCGCTCCATAGTTTTTTGCGTCTGCGTATCGGAATGCATTCCATGCGTGGTCTAGGTGGTCGGGGTAGCCAATGACGGTGTCTAGGTAATGCGCTCCGTAGTTTTCCTCGTCCACCACGTTTGCGATGCGTTCCAACACCTGGAGCCAAAAAACTATGGAGCGCACTACCTAAACATCATGATCAGCTCTCCCAAAGACCTAGACCACGCATTCGATGTGTTTCAACACCTAGATGCAAAAAACTACGAAGCGCACAACGTAGACATCGTTTTCGGCGATCCCGAACACCTGGGCTACGTATTCGATAAGATCCACCACCTACGACCAAGAACCTACGGTGCGCACCATCTAGACTCCGTAATCGGCTACCCCAAAGACCTAGATTACGCATTCGATGTGTTCCAAGACCTAGATGCAAAAAAACTATGGAGCGCACACCCTAGACATCGTTTTCGGCTACCCCAAAGACCTAGACCACGCATTCGATGTGTTCCAACACTTAGATGCAAGAAACTACGGAGCGCACCACCTAGACATCGTCATCGGCTACCCCGGACACCTAGACGACGCATTCGATAAGTTCCAACACCTAGAGCCACAAACCTACGGTGCGCATCACCTAAACTCCGTCATCGGCTACCCACAGTGCCGCCTTTAAGGGGGGGCCTGCGGGGCCCTGGCCCAGGGCCCCGGGGTTGCAGGGGCCCTCGTCCACGGTGGTATATAAATAGTTTTTTTTTTAAGTTTGCATACATATAAAAAATGGTGAAAAATATTAAGCAAATATGTTTTACGTTATTAAATATTTATATTATTAAATTATTAAATATAAAAATACATAATTAAATTATTTTTCTTCTGGATTTTTGGACAGAAAAGTCAGAGATCACATCTTCAAAATCGATTTGTTCGAGTAAATCGGACTCAATACTCATTCTAGATAAAGAATTTAGTCTAAATTGCGTCATTGTGCTTCTTTGTGGAGATTTAAGTAATTTTAATATTGTGAACGAACGTTCACCACTACAATTCGTAATCATGAGACTTAGAAAAATTCGAAAACAAATTTCAATATTCGGAAACGTGGAACACAAATGATCTTTTTTTAATTGTACGTACATGTCCGATATAGCTAAAACCTTTTCTTTTTCAGTCTCACAAAGATAGTGCTTATAAAACAAACATTCAGAAATTAGATTTTCTGCACAAATATCTTTATCGTACATTTTAGCTACTTTTTCACAAGATTCTGTAATTTGTTCAAGGTCCAGCTGTTGAAGTTTCGTGAAAAAATGAAATGCATCACGCAGTTTTTCATACGCACTTCTTCTTGTTTTTAGTTCAAGCATAGCGAATCTATTATCGGATAAAATACTTCGATTTTTAATGTTTCTTCGTAAGTGAAATTTACATTTGAACTAGATTCTTCATTCTGAGTGAGTCTTGTACTTCGTTTCCTTATCCTGGGCTCAGATTCATTTGCAGGTACATCTATAAATTTTTTTGATTTATCTAGATAGTAATCGAATTTCTCTCTAATATTTAGCAAATAATCTTCCAAAGACTTTATTAAACTAACGGCTACATGTAAATCAATATTAACTTTTTGCAAATGTTTACTCGTCTCATTTAAAGGTAGTAAAATATCTTTCCAAACCACGGTTAAAAAAATATTGTCGAACTTAAGCGTATGCTTTAAAATGGATTTAGTTCCGTATCTTGTTTCATGGCATTGAGACTCGTCGTTTGATATTTCGTTAAGGGCTGCATTAACATGTTCATAACTATCGTGAAGAGCTGTAATTGCATCAGCTCGAGCTGACCATCCCGTTGCAGATAGCAATTTTACAACTTTTTTTCAGAACTTAAAGTTAAGACTAATTTTTGCCATCTATAAGTTGACGATGAAAAAAATGTATATAATTTTTGTACTAGAGAAAAAAAATTAAGTACTTGAAGAACACATTCAGCGGCTTCCGTTCCAACTAAATTTAATGAGTGAGCCACACAAGGAAAGTAATTAGCGTACGGATTAACATCTCTAATTCGAGCTTGTAAGCCAGTATAACGACCGGACATATTCGAGGCCTTATCATATGATTGACCGCGACAATCGTTGATGTTTATATCATTTTCTTCCATAAATTTAATAATGATATTAAACATGTATTCAGCATTGTGTTTTTCAATAGGAATAAACATCAGAAATCTTTCAACAGGTCCTTCATCTGTTACGTAACGAACGACAAAAGTCAGTTGGTCGATATGCGTAATATCCGGAGTAGAGTCGACGCTTATAGAAAAATATTTTGATTTTTTCAACTCTTGAATTATACAGAAAAGAACTTTTTTACCCATAAGTTCTATGAACTCTTCACATATATTTGTGGATAAATAAGACGTCACACCTTGACCTATTTTTCCATGAGTACGGATGTGTTCTTTTAAGAACGGATCATCGCGACTTAAGAGTTCTGAAACTCCTAAATAATTCCCATTACGTACAGATCCAAAATTTTTATCATCACCTCGAAAAAATAGTCCTCTAGAAGCAAGAAATTTAACCACATCAGTTACTCTTCTTAGTACTTGAATCCAATAATAATTTTAATTTTTTTACTGAATGATCAGCTGTTTATCAATACAATTGATTTGTTTTTTTCTTTTGTAATAAGCTGTTAAACATTCTTTGTGGGGTTTACTTCGCTCATGTTCTACAATACGTTCTGCGTGCTTCCAATCACAGAATCCGTAAAACGAAAATTTCGTTTTTTCACTCGAGAAAAGTTTGCACATTAAGCAATACACACATCCAGTTGATGGTGAGTATAGTAACCATTCGCGTTGAAATTTTTCACCATTCTGTAGTGTACATTCAAATAATGATTTATTAAACGTACGTAGTTTATTTTTTTCTCCTTCTTGATAAATCCGAACAGATTTTGCATAATCAGCATCTTTGTTATTGCATAAATATGGCTCTTTATTTAACCAGTAGCATCGTAGTTGCTCGTTCATTTCACCCCATAATGCTGGGTCTGTGCAATAATTGGTATTTTCATCAGACAATGTATCGACTGTATCTGTTAGAAATGTATATGATTAAAAAATTTTTTTTTAATATTCAAGTGAATACATATAAATCCTACAAATTATTTATATTATTCTTTCAATAATACCTCGGTGTGAGTCGGGGGGCGAGCGTTCACGCACACTAAACACCGTCGCACGGCGGTGGCAAAAGGTCGGCAGATAGGCTGCCGATGGGGTTGCGAGCCGCTCGCCCCCCTCCCCGTAAGTTCGCGAGCGCGGCCCATCAACAGAGTCGTGGCGCGAACTTCCGCGAAGCTCGCGGGTGCGTCGACGTTCAAGAAGTTCAGGGAAAAAGTTGGGCTCGACTAATTCCCCAAATTTAAGTAAAAAAAGTAAAGTCCGATAATGCTACGGACTTCAAGTTAGCCTATGTTCTCTTTATATACTTGATATGTAAGCGCGCCCAATACTGCATGGACGTAGACGCTGCCTTTATTGTTTTTATTTGCCACGCAAGTTGCGGCCGCGACCTTTGATAATTAAAAAAATTATTTTAAATTTTTACATACCTGTACATTGGCTATAGACGTCAGTCTCGGCTTTATCTTGTGAGATTGATTCATTTTGCAAATCAGAACGACAAATCTCTTTGGAACCTTTAGTTGTTGAAGTAACTTCTGATTTTAATAAAACATGTCATTTTTTAACATTAATTTAAGCTCGTATCAAAATTATTACTTTTTAAAATTTACCTGACGTAGTACTCTTTGTAATATTATCACTCGATTTTGTTGTTTTTCGATGTATACAGTTTTCTTCATTTATTTCTTCAATATCAATATTATTACAACTAGTACTATTTTGGTCTTTTAAAACAAATAGTTTCATTACTTTCACTATATATAAAGTGTACACAAATAATTAAAAATATCGAGAAAATACATACCTGAAGAAAATACCGGAGTTGCTTCTGCGGAAGGCATATTCCTTATTTCACTTGGATTGAGATCATTAATCTTTTCTTGTTCCAAATATCCACTAATTTTCGGTAGAGCATTGAGTTTTTTTTATCCTCTTTATATTTTCGCTTTTTACTAGCACAACTCGGATAAACGCGTTTCATTTTTAATACTCTTACTCTTCTGCAAAAAGTAGCAGTATGATGTGCTTTTACACGCTGCGCAATGCAATGTGTTAAAACAAAAGCGCGCATCGATGTCTCTTTAATATAGTTTGTTTGCGTACAGTTGAATGGCGTGGCGCGCGACATCTACATAAATAAATAAGCGCAAATATTTGAATTTTACAATATGAAATAGCAAATATATGCTTATTCGTTTTACTGATAATTTTAATATAAGTAGTTTTGATTGTTAATCAGACTAGTATTCTGTCAATTATGTGAAACAAATTCCAAATGAAAAACATAAAATTAAAGTACTCTTGATTTCTTGAATATTTATATTAATTATATCTTCATAGATTTATGAAAACTACTGAAAGTACTCTGATTTGCATAAAGATGTTAATTTATGAATTAAATAATTACATATATTTATTTGTATATTAAATATCATAACTTCTATCACATTTCATTGATCGGTTTTTATTAAAAAAATATTATAGGTTGAAAAATGCTGGATTGGTTTACATTTCTTTGGAGAAATTAATTCCTTACACGGGCCCCCAGCTGCCTCTGGCCCAGGGCCTCAATTCACTTAAAGGCGGCACTGGCTACCCAGACCATTTAGACCACACATGGAATGCATTCCGACACCTAGATGCAAAAAACTGCGGAGTGCACCACCTAGACATCGTCATCGGCTACCCCGAACACCTGGGTCACGTATTAGATTCACCATCAGATCTTAATGCATAAAACTACAGAGCGCACCACCTAGAGTCTATCATCGGCCACCCCAAAGACCTAGTCCACGCATTCGATGCTTCTAATTATCGATATAGTTCACATAGTTCACCATCCACTGGCCAACCGTTCGTCAATATTTTTGTTATTCGTTGGCCAAAACGATTGGCAAACCGTTGCAGTTAAGCCATTTTGGTTGGTTTTCTACCAGGGTACAGGTAGATTTTGGATAGCTTTCGGTCTAGTCTTTTGAGCAAAATTATTGGTCCATAAATTTCGAATATTAGAGGTTAAATTTTTTTTAACCTTTTTCTCAAATCGTAATTTCTCGAGAACGGCTCTATGTATCAGCTCCAAATTCATAGACAATTTTGTATGTGGTATAGATAATTGTGTGCTAATTTTCATCAAGATCGAACGATCGAACTTTTTTAGATATTGGATATTGAAAATTTTCGTATTTTACAAAGTCAATTTCTTTGTCGTATAATAACTAGTGAAAAAAATTGGTTTAATCATGTTGAAATTTTGTGGAAATGTAGAGTTTGTATATTTATCGTATAAGTCCTTTAGGTAAAAAAATCGTCTATTCAAGATTAAAATTTTTTTACTGTTTTTTTCAAAATCGTGATTTTGAAAAATCACACATCATCCATCAGTTTGAAATTTATAGACTATTTTATAGTGATATATCGACGGCGGAGCGGAATAAGGTTGAATTTTAAATATTAATGAATTTTTAAATCATTTTAAAACATGTAGAATGAATAAAGATATTTTATATTTGAACCAAATACTATACATTGTAGGAACGATAAATCAATTTGGAGGAAGCTACGTGCCAATGACTTGGCAGCGGTTTTTTTTTCAGAGGGTGCTTATCGGGTGCACTCACCAGTGAAACATACTTTTATGAGTTTTAAAGAATTAACGAGACTGACACTATCATAAACGTAATTAAATTATTTTATTCATTACGAATAATTATGTTACTATATATCAATATAATAAGTTGTTTTTTTTATTAAATTAACTATCAATTGTGACTCCTAGTCTTTATACCACTCTAACCTCAAAATCACAACTTTGATATGATTTTTCGGCGTAGTGGCATAAAATACGGTTCGAGATTAGTATTTAAGAAAAATGTCACACGAGGAAAATAGTGTTCTAATCCTGCACCTGTGTCGAAAAGTACTATTTCACTTCACTCTACCCTTAGATAGTTGTCTGAGCTGGTCTCCGCGTGCACGAGGTGAGAACAACAGAGTGCTTTTCCACTGGCCGAGCAGCGAAATACGGTGGGAAGACTAATCGCTGCGCTGATCAGTTTATTGCAAAATTGACTAAAAAAGCAGCGAAAAGTCGCTGCTTTTTCAGTTGCATCATAAAATCAACGAAAAGTCACTCCTTTTTCAGCGAATCGTCAAGTCGCTGATAAAAGCAGTGATTTTTCACTGATTTTTTAGTGGAACGAACATTCACTGACCAAAACGGTGATTTTTCACTGATTTTTTAGTGAAACGAACATTCACTGACCAAAACAGTGATTTTTTCACTGATTTTTTTTAGAGAGCACCCCCCCCCCCACACACATACATAATTATATTAGAGACAACTTATGAGGACATTTATTGTGTAGAAAGGTACTTAAGAGGAATTTTACCACTTTTGGTAACCGTCCCTGAAAGTAAAATTTGTGGGAACGTACTTTAAAACCACCTTTAGGCTTTGTCTACAATAGGGGGATATCTAGTAACTTTTTCCAAGATTTTTTTCCGTAATTTCAGTATTAGAAGGCGGAATCGAAAAATTTGAATTCAACATTCAAACTCTGGATTAAGAAACTCTAGGTCCCCAAAAGTAAGATCGAGCAGACACACACACACACATACTCACACCCACACACACATCCGTACAGACATTTCTCAAAACCATGTATTTTGATTCCTAACACCTTGAAAAACAATTACAACATGTTTTTACACCAATTCAAAAAATTACTATCACAATGCTTCCTCTAGGAGGAAGCAAAAGGGAGTTACGCAGACGTGCGGTCGAGAACGCGTGGATTTATTCAAAAATTTTTAAATTCAAATACCCAGAGATGCGAGTTCTACGCAGGAAGAAAATTAATTACGCAGACGTGCGATATTAAAAAAGTGGATTAATAAAAAAAATCCCAAACCAGAATAACCGAGAAACGCGAGGCCCACGCAAAAAAGAGAGTTACGAAGACGCGCGCCAGTAAGCGAGTGGATTAATTAAAAAAGTATTAATCCCAAATTCCGCGAGACACGAGTTCTACGCGAGAAGGGAAGTACGCAGACGTGCGATATTAAACAAGTGGATTAATTCAAAAAGTCCCAAACCGGAATGACCGAGGGACGTGAGTTCCACGCAAAAAAAGAGAGTTACGAAGACGTGCGACAGTAAGCGAGTGAATTAATAAAAAAAGTCTTAAACCCAAGTAGCTGGGGCGCGAGGTCCACGCAAAAAAGGGAGTTAGGCAGATGTGAGACAGTAGTAAGCCAGTGGAATAAGACAAAAAGTGTTAATCCCAAATTCTGCGAGACGCAAGTTGTACGCGAAAAGGGAAGTACGCAGACATGAGATATTAAATAAGTGTATTAATTCAAAAAGTCCCGAATCCAAATTGCCGAGGGACGCGAGGTCTATGCGAAAAATCGGGAAACGAATGACAGAAAGCCAGTGAAAGAAATCTTAAACTCAAATAGCCGGGGGACGCGGAGTCCACCCAATAAAGGGAGCTACGCAGACGTGCGGCAGTTGGTGAGGGGATTAATGAAAAAAGCCAGAAACTCAAAAAGCCGTGGGCGTGAGGACGTCTATTAAGCTAGCAGATCGCTTACAAACAATAGCATAAGCAGACGTTATTAGTATTATAAAATAAACGAAAGTTTAAAAAGCTTGTTTTAACTGCATGTGAAATACAGCATAAAAAAATCGTTAAAATTCAAAACTTTGCAGAGTTTGGAGGGGTATATTGAAAAGGTAGGGGCTAGGATGTGTTGAACTTTGTTGTGGGTACCTCAAGGAATATTTTTTTTACCCGTTACGACCCTCCGGACGCTGAACACCTGAGGACTTTCCCTTGTAAGTAGCTGTCGTTGCAATAGCAGACGTTATTAAGTAGTTGAAGCGATTGGCGACGAAGCTGTATAAAGGCTATTGACTTATTGTTTACAATAAAAATAATTTTTATATTTTTCAGGATGCACACAGCTGTCTTACGGCTAAAAAGCAGCAAATTCCTATGCAACTATCGTGTCGATAGCGCTCGTCATTCCTGAGTTTCAGTGAGATGACCTACTAGCTTCGTATGAAGTTGACAGTATTATTGTTATAAAAATTAAAAAAATTATTTTCTGTTTTCAGTAGTACACCGTTTTGTTACGGCAAATATCGGCTCGATTCTAAGTAGCTGTCGTTGCATTAGCAGACCTCATTAATTAGTTGAAGCGGTTAGTGAGGAAGCTGTATAAGGGCTACTGAATTATTGTTTATAACAATAAAAATAATTTTAATTTTTCGGGAAACAGCTGTCTTACGGTTAAAAAGCGGCAAATTCCTATGTCACTATCTTGTCGATAGCTCTCGTCTTTCCTGGGTTTCAATAAGGTGACTTGCTATCTTCATGTAAAATTGACCTAACTATTATTATAATAATTTAAAAAATTATATTTCACTATTTGGCACTGCACAGTTTTGTTACGGTAAAAAAGTGCCGTTGTGATATCTATTATTTTTAATTAGTTTTCGACAGGTGCTCTGCCAACTTTGGTTGAAGTTAGCAGAACATACGTTTTTTTTAAATGGTCGCGGCAAAATTATCAATTCCACGGATAATTTACCGACAATTTACGGCAAATTATCCAATAGTTTATTTTACCTTGGGTCAAAAGTGTTCTGCTAACTTCAGAGGGGTAGTTTACGAACTAAGTAATAAAAAATGATAAAAAATATTTTTTTACAGATTATTTAAGCTTCAATGAAGAATATGTATAGTACCCCATTATGTACATATTATTAGTTGAAAAAAAAATCTATTTCAGTCGAGCGCGTAAGACAGTCCTATGTCGACTTTGCACGTAAGAAAGTCCTATCTCAGTTGATCGCATAAGAAAGTCTTATCTCGGCGTTGAACGTAAGAAAGTAAAATCTGTTCAAATACATTGGGGTATCGCACTATTCTAACACTGTTTTATCAGCGGAACATGTAACAGTAATTAATATAATAAAAGAATAGCGATTTATGCCTTAAACAAATTCAGTTGCCCTGCGTAATTCTGCAATATATGATTCTACAAAGTTTCGAGGTAAGAAAACGACAACACCTTTGTTTACTCTTGGAACGAAAATTAACCAAGTTTCGTTCCAAGAATAAACAAAAGTGTCATCTTTTTTCGTCTTGAAACTTTGTAGAACGATGTATTAGAGGATTACGCAGGGCAATTACGTTTATTGTTTAAAATGCAAATCCTTATCCTTTTATTTATATTCATTATTTTAAAATGCTCCGCAGATAAAACAGGGTTAGTGGTAACGTAGGACTATTACACCCTTTCAAAACAAATATGAAACATTAAACTTTGGTTTTATATTGTACTTCATTCATTTTTATTTCCTTACATTGTAAAAACAATCACAATTTATTTTCTGTGGAAACTGATACATTACCAAAATGTATTCTTCTTATTTTAACAATAAGGAGTTTATGTTTTCAAAAAGGAAAAGTAATAGATTTTTCAAAATCCTTCAGTGGTTCTCAAATTAAACGTTAGTGAAATTGCAGAGCGTCTGAGATAGGACATTTCTACGCGTGAAACCGAGATACCCTACTGAAAAAATTTGCACGATTTTTTTCAGTAGACTAGGACTTTCTTATACGTGAAGCTAGAAGGATTTTTATTAGCGTGAAGGATCGATCTGACGGAGGCATGTAAAAAGAAAAAGAACTTTTTCTTTGCGTGTCAGCAACGTTTCGTTGGCCTGGTCTGCCAACCTCTTCAGGTTTAACAAATTCATGTGTTACACAGTACACATAGCGTCAATGTGACGCTAATCCTTCACACTAATAAAAATTGGAGAGCAAGATTTCCTATACTTAACCTAGAAGGATTTTCTTATGTGCTAAGTCGAGATAGGATTTTTTTACGTGTATAGCAAAGATAGGACTTTTTTCTTCCTACCTGATGACACTAACTAGGAGAGGATCAGGGTTCCGGAACCCCAATTGTCTTAAAACTCAGAGGTTGTAAGTATTATAACTTCAACATGAACCTCTGCAGAGTGATAGACCCTAACGCCTTATCACAAAAAAGCTGCAGTCATTCTAATTAAAAAAAAAAAAAAACTGGAATAATGTGTATGATATTCACATTTTTTTCCTTTTTTATTGTTTGTGCTACAAAAAAATGTATCCAATTTCTTATATGAATAAAATAAACATAAATTATGTGAAATAATAATTAATTTATGTTTATTTTATTCATATAAGTATCATTTTTTTTGCAGCACAAACACAACAGAAAAGGGAAAAAATGTGAATATCGTACACATTTTTCCAGTTCTTTTTTTTTTAATTAGAATGGCTGCAGCTTTTTTGTGATAAGGCGTTAGTGTCTATAACTCTGCAGAGGTTCATAGTGAAGTAGTAATATACAACCTCTGCGAGTTTTAAGAAAATTCGAGTTCTGGAACCCTGACCCTCTCCTAAAGTAAGTCAACTAAAAATATTTTGTTGTAAGGGAGAGTTTGATTTCAAAATTATTTTTGAAGAAATCGTTAATTTTACCATTTGAATTAACGTTCCGCTTGAATATACTTTTTTTATTTCTCAGCTGTATGCTGTTGCCATCACTATCACCATTAGAAGTATTGAGATCACAAACATTTTCTTTACTAATATTATTAGAAAGCGCTTCTGGTACTAGATAATCCTGATTTTTTAATTTGACTGGCGATTCATTTTTACTATTTACTGTTACTCCGATATCATTATGGCTTGGTGAAGTATGTTGAATGGAGCTAAATAAATAGTTATATTGACCATCGCAGCTTGGTAACTCATATTCACTATCTTCTACATAAAACTGCATGTGTATATCATCATTTTCTGTAAATAAAATTTTTTTGACTGTATTAAATGCAAATATTAGTTAACAGGATTGATTTAAAAAGAACCAAAGAATTGCTAAGCCATGATACTAACCTTTTAGTAACACGAGCTGATAAAGGTAATAGTACTGTTGTGATAGAAAAACAAAAATATGTGGAAAAAATGATTAATTTATTCTCGGACACAAAATATTATAGTATTATTAAGAAAAAACCTATGCCTTCATTGAAAAGAACACTGACGCTCTTATTAAGAATCTAAGACATAAAACTAACTTTCATAAATTACAACCGGTCTCAAATAAATGTACAATAGCTAGAGCTTATGGTCTTGTGAAAATACATAAGATCAATTTTCCAGTTAGACCTATAATTTCTGCGATTAATACTCCCACATATCATTTATCTAAAATTCTAGCCAAGTTTCTCTTCAACAAATTAAAAAGACCGATTTCACATGTTACTAATAGCCTAGATCTAAAACAAAAAATTGAATTCGTATCTATACCTGCTGGATAGACGATTATTAGTTTGGATGTTATTAGCTTGTATACAAATGTTGCTGATTATTTAATTTTTAACTCATTGGAAAAACGATGGAATCAACTTTATAACTTTTGCGAACTAAATTGTAGCGAATTCATCAATGTTATTAGTTTTATGTTGTAACGCGAGTCTAGCCGCGATTCTAATCTACCGCGCGAAGGTAGTGAGCGCGCGCGCGTAACTCCTGCGCAGCCGAATCGAGGCGCGCCGCGCGTAGCGAATCGGTCTCGCGACGCGTAAAATGCCCGTCATCCGTCGCGAAGCTACTAAATGGGTTCCCACGAGAAAAGGGAGCCATCTTCGTGTAGACTCTCGTGCTGTGCACATCGTCGGCTTACCTTATCTCATATTTTAGTGTCCGCGCCGTCCTTTTTATTTTTATTACCGCGAGTGTAGAGTGGAGGCGCCGACCGGCAAGCGTGCGAGAGAGCAAGAGTGAGGGCAAGCCCGTGCCACTTGTGCCACGAGCGAGAGACGGCAGCGAGCCAGACTGCCAACCTTTATAAGCGAGAGCGAGAGAGAGAGAGAGCGAGCGCGCAACTGCCGAGAGAGCGAGAGAGAGAGTCGAGTGCACCGGCTGCTCCTTAGATCGGTAAGTTATATTCTCCTCTCGCGTATTTCATGTAAAAGGCTTGCACGGAAATCGCCCCGTGCAAGCTTTCTGTGCCGTGTACGTGCGAGTGTGTGTCAGCTCGCCGTACTTAACACTGCGCTCGGGTATAGCAGCTTCGCCGCGCGCCGTGTAGTTCGCGCGTTTGAATATTAACGGTCGCGCGCGAACTAACTCTTTGTTCTAATCAGCACGTGCGTTGTGCTTGTAGAGATTAGAAACTGTAAATATATTGTGATATCTAGTTACTCGTCGCGTTGTTCATTACAACCTGTCCTTCTCCCGGATACCGCCGCCTCCGCGGGAAAACGACTCCGCCGGTCGTTTTCATATCTGAGCATAGCCGCCGCGCGCTTTACTCTTCGAGCGCGCGCTTTTCACTCAGCGATCCAATTAGTTGGAAAGCGAAGTTCGTGTGCGATCTTCGCGTTGTTTTCGGGATTCCAGGAGCAGATCCCCGGACAAGTCATTTTAGTCTGACACCCGCGGCACCGTGTTCTAGGGCATCGCTGGCCTGTGGCTCGTTGGGATTTTCCCCCACTAGCCATCCCGTTACAATTGGCGCCACAACGTTTTGGGGGTGGAGAAGGACCTGCGACGCGTACGTGATTCGCGGCGAAGCTTGGCGCGAAGAAGCTCAGCAGCGTAGCTGAGCGTAAGCTGCAAACAAAGGCTCTTCGTGCCGCAGCTCGTAGGTGCGTGTGTGCGTGTGCGTGACACAGCCGTGCTGTTGCGAGAGTGCGGTCGAGAGGTTAGGCGTGCGATAGCCAATAACCCTCGACCTAGTGTGCCGACGAGGAGAGATATTGATCGCGGAATTTTTGGAGCGTTGAGGAATTATTGTTAACAATTAAAGTTTTTTTAATAACAATTAATTTTTTAACGACAAAATTTTTTTTTTTAGCGATAATTAATTTTTTTAATTAATTTTTTTTCTCGTCTCGAAAATTTTTTTTTCTTCTCGTTCTCTCGTATTTCCGATACGAATTATTTTTTTTTTTGGACGAAAAATAAAATTTTTTTTTCTTTTATCGTGCGGTTAGAAGAAGATCGAGAGAAAGTCGGCAAGCACTCTCGGAACAAAAAGTTGACTGTGCGCCCGAGTAAAAACTCGAGCGCAAAAATCCCCTCGAACTTAAAAATTGTTTTTATTTTTTTTAGGTGAAAATTGTATTTATTTTTTTGTGTTTTTGGTGATATTGTCCGTTTTGACACATATATATATATTTTTTTTTTCACATATATTTATTTTAAAATTACAAGTGTGAGTAGTGGAGCGTAATTAATTACAAATCGTAATTACTTACAGAAATAGCTTTTATTTTTTTTTTAGAGCCGCATACGGGAAATCCTCGTACATTATCGAGGTTAAGAGCAACTGCCGTAGCTCTTAGAAAGTAACCCGGGTTCGCATTGAAAAAGCTAGCTCACGGGTTGAAAAGGCAAACTCTCTCTGCCATCAATCCGGATACTACTCGCGCTAGTAAAATAAGTTCGTGGGGAAGCGCACAGCCAATTGACACCATGGCCCGATCATCGCAGTTTGCGGAATCTGCGATACTCAATTGGGACTGCAGCAGTCAGATCTGCAATCAGTGAATATGCTGACAACGATCAAGTGGCTTATGGGCGATTACAGTGCCGCCGATTTCGTGCCAGAGCCGGAGCTGTCGGAGAAGCAGGCGTTTGCTAAACGCCAGCAGTCCCGAAGGGCGTTCATCGACTTAACGTTGATGAACAAATCTGGGTCGACTATTGTGGATCCCAATACTGATCCAGACCAACCGCACCCGTTCATTACGCTCCTTGATGACCCGATAGTGATGCAAAAACTCTCGGAGTCTCGGAGGATGAACGCTCCACAACAAGCACATAATGCAGTGGTGGAGCCAGCGGATGAGGCAAACGGCCAGGAGGGTTCCGGGACAGAGATATTGAGCTCTGCAGCACCCACCGGGACATCTCCAGCCGTAGCCGAGGGACAGCTACAACAGCAACAGCTTCAACAGCAACAACTGCAGCAGCAGCAAATGCAGCAGCAGCAAATGCAGCAGCAGCAACTGCAACAGCAGCAAATGCGGCAGCAGCAAATGCAGCAGCAACAAATGCAACTGCAGCAGCAGATGGAGCAGCAGCGACGGCAGCAACAGCAACAACAGCAGGAGCAGCAGCGGCAGCAACAGCGAAAGCATCAAGAGCAGCAGCGATAGCAGGCGTTGCTAGAAGAGCAGCGCAGGACACGACAATTCCGGCGGAGTCAAGAACAAGAGTCGTTGTCGGCACAAAATGGGCAGCACGCGTTCTGGCAGCAAACGCGAAGTCCACCGCAGCCACAGGGTTTTGAGTGGCCAAGTGCGGGGGAACAGCGTACCGCAGGGATTGCTGTGGGAGATAACGTAGTCTCAGAACAGCAACTGTCGGTGATCCATAGACTCGTCAAAGAGGTGGAAGAGCTCAAAGAGAGTGTGCGAATACTCCAAAAAGCTCGACACCCACCCTCAAGCACGCGCTTGGAGGGAGTCCAACTACCGAGTGCGGGCAGGGGACGAGGATCACCACATGTGAACTTTCAGGACACGATCACATATGTAAATTTTGACAGCAGCAGCCCCAATACTGAATCGCCAAGGGACGCTAGGAGGAATAGCGGAAGAAATCCTACACAGCGTCAGGCGGGGGTGAGCGCTACACTGGACCAGTCTACGAGGCAGACGTACGTGCCTCAACAGACGAACCGTGATGTTGGCCAAATCGTAAGGAAATGGCACATCAAGTTCTCTGGGTCCTTGAAGGAGCAGAGCGTCGAGTTATTCCTCACGAGAGTAGAGGAATGTCGAGCTCTAGCAAATCTGACGTACGACGAAGTACTCTCGTCATTGTCAGAGCTCCTGAGTGGAGTAGCGGCCACCTGGTATAGGAGTAACCGTCATACGTGGCGATCTTGGCAAGACTTCCAAGAGGCCATAATACACATGTATGGCGGTGACAGGGGCCATCAACAGCGAATCCTAGCGGAGATAAACGCGAGGACTCAAGGCAGAAACGAACTCACGAGAGATTACGTAGTGAATCTGCAAGCCTTGATTCTCAAGTTAGTTCCGGTGCCTAGCATGCCCCAACAATTGGACACGTTGCACCGGAACATGCGGCCAGAACTACAAAAAATGGTGATGCGTAATCAAATTACGGATTACCGAGGGCTCCTGGATTTAGCCCGGGAGGCCGAATTAGCGCTCGCGGCAGATAAGGTGTATCACTCGCCACCACCGCCAGAGCGCACTTACTTGCCAGAGTTTGCCTCCGTACCTACAGAGCCAACCACGGATCAGCGGAAAAAGCAGAATCCAGGAGTGGCGGCGATGGGGCAACAACAGCAGGAGCCTCGAGAAAGCCTCGAGGCTATGTTCCGTCGGGTGATGGCCGAGTGTTTGTCAAGCTTGACAAAGAAAGGCACCGACGGAAATAGTGGGCAAACGCCAAACCCACAGTCGTTCAAGAAGCCCAAGAAAAAGAATAATTGGGAGAACAGGCAGCGGGAAGGCGGGCAAAGTAATAATCAGCCTAGTGGGGGGAGTAGCGCGACCCACCAGGCTAGGCCGCCAAGTCCAAGGAGTAATGGACCTCCACAAAGGCCAGAGTACCGAAGGGGGTACGGCAACGAGCAAAGGGGAAGCGACCGCAACCCCAATGCTGCCGGAAACGAGCAGGGAAACGGGCAAGGGGCCACGTAAACACGGCCACACGCCCGCCCCCAGCTCTCACATCAGCGACCGAGGGTAACTCGGTCCAATTGCCTGAAGGAGAGAGCGAAGAAGTGCCCGCGACTCAGCAGAACGAAGATAACCAGGAAACATGCTCGCGATGGTGGCTTCAAGTAGGTGTAGCCGGCTACAGGCTACGGGCACTCTTCGATACTGGAGCTTCCTGGACTGGGATGAATTCCATCGGCTTACAGCTCGCTACAGCCCGTGGAAAAGAATTAATCCCGGCCAGCGGCCTAACGGCACGGGTAGTTAATGGGCAGAGCATAGCAGTGGTTGGCTATGTGTATCTACCCATGGTCGTGGCAGGCGTGTGCAAGGATGTGCGCGTCGCAATCATGCCAGACCTAGACACGGAGTGCTACTTGGGGGTGAACTTCATTAAGAAGTTTAGCGCCGTCTCAGACCCCACTGACAATACGCTGCATCTCAAAGATGATGATGCAAGCGTAAAGTTAGAAGTAGCCTCCATAACCGCCAATAATACCGTGTCCGTATCAGCTATAGGGTTGGCGGACCCAACAGAAGAGCAGCGCAAAGAAGCGGAAGCTTTAGTAGCTGAGCTGATGGGAAACGGCCTGGCACCATTAGGGTGTACTTCGTGGGTTGAGCATGCAGTAGACGTCGGCTCCAAAAGACCCATAAAACAGAAGTACTACCCAGTATCTCGAAAACTCGAGGAAGAGATGCACAAGCAGGTGGAGGAAATGCTACTCGCGGGTGTAATAGAACCTTCGACAAGCGGCTGGTCAAGCCCTGTGGTAATGGTACGCAAGTCCAACGGGAAGTTCCGTTTCTGTGTGGACTTCAGAAAAGTGAACGCAGCGTCAAGGCCAGACGCATACCCGTTACCATACATGGAGAGTATCTTAAGCAAACTGCAGAAAGCGCGATACATATCCACGTTGGATTTAAGTAGTGCGTACCACCAAATACCACTAAATCCGGAGTCCAAAGAGACTACGGCCTTCACCGTGCCAGGCAAAGGGTTATTTCAATTTACAAGAATGCCCTACGGTCTTTCGTATGCTGGAGCGTCCTTCCAGAGGCTGATTGACAAAGTCATCAGCCCCGAACTCGAACCTTTTGCTTACTCGTATCTCGATGACATAATAATAGTCACAGAAACATTCGAGGAGCATAAGGAGGTTCTAAAAAGAGTTCTAGATAGGATAAAGGACGCGGGTCTCACAATAAATCGCGAGAAAAGTGTCTTCTGTCGCGATGAGGTCCAATATCTCGGGGTCATAGTAAATAGGGATGGTTTTAAACCAAACCCCGAGAAAATAAAGCGCATTATGGAATATCCGGTGCCGAAAAACCTCCGTCAGCTGAGACGCTTCCTAGGAATGGCCACGTGGTATAGAAAGTTTTTATCAAACTTCGCCACAATTGCTGAACCACTGACCGAACTAACGAAAAAGGATCGGAAATACGAGTGGTCAACGGCACAAGAAGAGGCCTTCCAAAAGCTAAAAGCGCTAGTTGCTTCTGCACCGATTCTCCACAGACCGGTATCTAACGCACAGTTCGTGGTGCAAACTGATGCGAGCGATACAGGACTGGGAGCGGTGCTATACCAGAGAATAGACGGCGACGAAAGAGTCCTAGAGTTCGCTAGTCGAACTCTGAGCGCGGCCGAGAAGAATTATAGCGTGACGGAACGAGAGTGTCTAGCAATTCTCTGGGCAATCAAAAAGTTCCGTCCGTATATAGAGGCCTATGACTTCAAGGTCATCACGGATCATAGCAGCGTGAAGTGGCTCCGTGATCTCCGAAACCCATCAGGCAGGTTAGCAAGATGGGCATTGGAACTACAAAACCACAGTTTCACAGTCGAACACCGAAAGGGCTCTTTGAACAATGTCCCAGATGCCCTTTCGCGGATGTTCGAGGAAGAGGAGCCAGCGGTCGCCGCGTTAGAGCTCGAACGCGATACAAACGACCAATGGTACCTCGAAATTGTGAAAGAGGTTCAACAGCGGCCGCGAGACTTCCCCACGTTCAAGCTGGCGGGGGGGAGACTGTACAAGTACGAACCTGATGAAGTCATAGACGAGTCTCTCGGCGACGATGATGCATGGAAGTTAGCAATCCCTCACGAAAAGCGACGCGAAGTACTGAGAGAATGCCATGACTTTCCAACTTCTGGGCACTTGGGCCGGGAGAAAACGCTAGAAAGAGTAAAGCGGAAGTATTATTGGCCACACATGTCTCGTGATGTAGCCAGATACGTGAGCCAGTGCCAAATTTGCCAGCAGTGCAAAGTCGAACAGCGCGCTCCAACAGGATTCATGGAACGCCGAATTACAGAGCGTCCATGGCAAATCGTGGCCAGCGACATTATGGGGCCCCTCCCAAGAACCACGCACGGCCACGAATACATTCTCATATTCCAGGACTTGTTCACACGCTGGGTTGAAGTAATTCCGATAAAAAGGGCAGATGGTAAATCGGTAATTAAGGGACTCAACGAGCGAGTATGTCTGCGATTCGGAGTCCCGGAGGTGTTTCTCTCAGACAATGGGACTGAATTTAAAAATGCACCATTAGAGGCATTCTTAAAGGAGAGAAACGTGCATCACACGTTTACACCTCCGTATCACCCTCAGGCCAATCCTGTCGAGCGTGTGAATCGAACGGTGAAGACAATGATTATGTCTTACGCAGAGGAAAATCACCGGTCCTGGGATGAGAAACTGAATGAGCTGGCGTTCGCGTACAATACTGCCGAACACAGCTCCACAAAGATAAGTCCTGCCATGCTCATTTACGGCCGACAACCCGACCCACCGAAGACACTAAGGCGGGAGGAAGACAGGTTAGCCGAAGAGCAAGGGCAGCAAGAGGCGATAAACAATTGGGTGGTACGTATGGACAAGCTCCGCGAATTGCACGTTCGGGCGGCGGCCGACGCGCAAGCGGAGCAGACGAGACAAGCCATATATTATGACGCTCATCGTCGACCTCCAGAATTCTGTCTAGGCGATCGTGTATGGAGAGAGAATAAGGTACTATCCTCAGCAGCTGAGGGGATTTCTGCCAAATTAGTCCCGAAGTACGCGGGACCCTACACGATTGTGAATATTCTAGGCGAAAACACCTACGAGATCCAAGGTGAGGATGGTCGAACGATACGTCCCGTCCATGCGCAGCAACTCAAGAGATACGTCTCAGCAGAAGTAGCCCAGGCGCTACCAGCGAGCGACTCTTCAGCCGAACGGAACACGTCAGACGGACACAGAGTTAGCCGGGGGAATGTACAGCCCTGGGCGACGGCTAAGAGGCGCGGTCCACCTCGTAAGACCGCGCTATTAGTTAGGCCAGTAAAGCGTGCGAGCGATGGCCGGCCTATGCGTGTGGCCGGTCCAACAGAACCCAAGCGAGGCCCAGGGAGGCAAAAGGGTTCGAAGAAGAAGCCCGTACCTGCTGATGCCGGACTAATTAGTCCTCGTAGAACCCGAGCGTATAAAAAGCAATAATTGTGCCGTCCAACTTGTGTCGTACGTACTAACCTGTGTTCGTCTTAATTCTCCAGTCTTCAATCTCACTCCTCCCCGGGATCGATTTACCTGTTTCAGGACATGCAAGGCCTGACTCCCGAAATAGCGGAGTCGGCGAAGAAGGTGATCGCTGGATTAATCCAGTACAATCCTGACCCCGCCGTCATCGATTTTTTGGAGCAGGTCGTGGAGGGCATCGATGCTGTGACACTGGCACCCCAGCCAGTGGAAGAGCCCTCCACCGTCATGATCGAGGAGATAGAGACGCCGAAGCCAAGAAAGGGACCTTCGGAGCCGGCCTGGGCAGAGGCCGGTCCCAGTCCGCTTCGGCGACCTCGTCCCCCGAAGGAGCAGCAGGAAAGCCGGGAAGAACGGCTTTCACAAGAGGCGTCGGTCCGAGCCTCAGAGATGGCGCCGGAAGGAAACGCCGGCGCGGCTCGGGACGACGAAGAAAGGAAAGAGAGTTCTCCGACCCAGGTCCCCAAGTGGGCACCGAGTGATGAAGTCGGTGCGGCCTGGGTCCCAGTGGAGAAGGCCCTCGAGGAAGCGCGGTGCCTCAGCAAGTCCTCGCGCGCTGCGGAGGACGCTGCCCTGGCCGCACTGGAGGTCTTTCTCCAGTGCCACGGTAAGGCCGGCGAGCGGCAAGCCGGCAAATGGGTCGGAATGGCCCAAGGCCGGCGCGAAGAGCTCGCGGCCGCCGCAGAGGCCAGGGCCGCCAGGCTGCGCCGCACAGCCTTCCAAAAGGCGGAGGAGGCTCGCCTGGCTCGTGCGCAGGAGCGCATGGAAGAAGCCAGGCGAGCCAGGGAAAAGGCGGAGGAGACGGCGCGCCGGGTCAAGGAAGAGGCCCAGCGCCGTCTCCAAAAAGAAGAAGAGCGCCTTAGGAGGGCGCTCGAAGAAGAGCGAGCGGCCCGGGATGCGCTCGACAGTAACGCAATCCCCCGGTGCTTCATGTGTGGCGAGCTTGGGGTGAAAAAGTCAAAACATTGCCCCAACCAAGCTCGTCACAAGGGGCGCCGATCGTATTCCCCGGCCAGTTGAAGAGGGGTGAGGCCCTGAAGTTTTTTTTTATATTTTTTTTTAATAAAAATTAAAAAGAAAAAACCGGTGATTCCGATTCTGCAATGTTCCTTTCCGAACCTCCTTCTCCTAATCATTACTACCATATTAGTAGGTACGACGACGGCCATGATTAGCAGAGCTGCTCTCGGTCCCCTAAGCAGCGTCTGGCGGGGGGGTGTAACGCGTGTCTAGCCGCGATTCTAATCTACCGCGCGAAGGTAGTGAGCGCGGGCGCGCAACTCCTGCGCAGCCGAATCGAGGCGCGCCGCGCGTAGCGAATCGGTCTCGCGACGCGTAAAATGCCCGTCATCCGTCGCGAAGCTGCTAAATGGGTTCCCGCGAGAAAAGGGAGCCATCTTCGTGTAGACTCTCGTGCTGTGCACATCGTCGGCTTACCTTATCTCATATTTTAGTGTCCGCGCCGTCCTTTTGATTTTTATTACCGCGAGTGTAGAGTGGAGGCGCCGACCGGCAAGCGTGCGAGAGAGCAAGAGTGAGGGCAAGTCCGTGCCACTTGTGCCACGAGCGAGAGACGGCAGCGAGCCAGACTGCCAACCTTTATAAGCGAGAGCGAGAGAGAGAGAGAGAGCGAGTGCGCAACTGCCGAGAGAGCGAGAGAGAGAGTCGAGTGCACCGGCTGCTCCTTAGATCGGTAAGTTATATTCTCCTCTCGCGTATTTCATGTAAAAGGCTTGCACGGAAATCGCCCCGTGTAAGCTTTCTGTGCCGTGTACGTGCGGGTGTGTGTCAGCCCGCCGTACTTTAACACCGCGCGCGAGAGTAGCAGCTTCGCCGCGCGCCGTATCGTTCGCACGTTTGAATATTAACGGTCGCGCGCGAACTAACTTATTGTTCTAATCAGCACGTGCGTTGTGCTTGTAGTTATTAGAGATTTGAATATACTGTGATATCTAGTTACTCGTCGCGTTGTTCATTACAACCTGTCCTTCTCCCGGATACCGCCGCCTCCGCGGGAAAACGACTCCGCCGGTCGTTTTCATATCTGAGCGTAGCGGCCGCGCGCTTTACTCTTCGAGCGCGCGCTTTTTACTCAGCGATCCAATTAGTTGGAAAGCGAAGTTCGTGTGCGATCTTCGCGTTGTTTTCGGGATTCCAGGAGCAGATCCCCGGGCAAGTCATTTTAGTCTGACACCCGCGGCACCGTGTTCTAGGGCATCGCTGGTCGATGGCTTGTTGGGATTTTCCCCCACTAACCACCCTGTTACAAGACATTTAAAAGAATGACGGAAATGGTATTTAATTTCTATATAACTCTATAGAAGTTATGACTTTTTAAAGCTATTTCAACTACTAAGAAAGATTACAATTGAAAGAGAATTATCGGTATTCTTAATTTACTGGTTGTGTTTAATCGGAATGAAAGTATAAGATTAAATGTTTTGCTAATGTTAATCGATAAAGTCTTATAAATGACATTTCCTTTGCTAGCATAAGAATAAAAAACTCTGTTGTTGAATCAGTGAATAAAATTGTATTAGAAACTCTTGGCAATATCCATTGATTTAAAGACGTTCATTCATGAAAAATTCATGAAGAAAGATGAAAGTGTAATTGATAATAATCTTAGAATGAATAATTGTGTTATGTCAAATTCTAATTGTGAGATTATATTTTTTGCTGAAATGAGCCTATGAAACATTAATTATTATACTTTTCTTTTTCTTCCAAAATCAACAAAGCTCTTCTCACTAAATCAGTAAATAATATTTTCAAGGCATTCCTTGCAGTCCATTGATTTATTATGCCTTATTAATGTAACATTCATCACCCAAGTTTAATAGCCTCGACTCTAAATAAAACTATCTAATAGATCTCTTGATCTCTCAACACAAGTTAATATTTAATATCAACCAATCAGCGTTGTTGGAGCGTAAATGAAAATCGAGTTCACGAGGTGGAATAGCGAGATGGCGTTGCGGCGCCTGACTGTATGCGCAGTGGGATGCTGGCGAGGGGGCATGCGTGTGTGTGTGTGTGCGGGAGAGTGTGCGCGCGCATGTGGCTCGCATGGAAAAAAACTGCGAATCGGAGGCTCGACTGTACTCGGCAGTAGCGGGGGGAGCGGATTTGGACGAAGACAGACGAAGCGAGAGGGAGCTTTGCCGCGCAGCACTTCCGGCAGGGACAGACCTGAAATTTTGGTTCAGGAAGTCAGTCGACGATCGGACAAGAGAGAGAGGCAAAAAAAAGGGGATCGGGGGTCTGAATCTGTGCGTTGACCAAGAGATTCCGGCAGCTGTCGACCCGGGGCAACGTCGAGCCTCTCAGCGAAGGCTGCAACCTCCTCACCGATGCGACATCGGATCTGACTGTCGAACCTTTAAGCGAGAAGCAACATTTCCAATCGCAGGAGGTAGGTTTTTTCTTCTTTCGCGAAGGAGTGTGTCGTGAGACAAAATCACGTCTTCGCATTGTCCTTCATTTTGTGCGACACAAAATGCTATCGTGTTCGGCGAGACAAGTCGAGTCTCCTGCCGCAATTCGTACTTGTGCGACACGAGCAATCGGCAAGACAAGTCGAGTCTCCAGCCGCCATTCGTACTCGTGCGACACGAGCAATTCGGAGCGAGACGGACCGCATCCTCAGCTCCATTATCGGTTTGTGCGACACAAACGGCGTCATCGGCGAGACGTCATACGTCTTCAGCCGCTCTTGGTGTGCATGTGAGCGCCCAAATTGCGAGGCGATCGGCCTTTTTCGGACGTGATTCGATCGCACGCCGAGCGAGCGTACCGATGATGCGATTCGGTCTTATAGCCACCTGCGAAGGCAGAACTTCGTCCATTCGCGATTGCGTGCTAACCCTTGTCGGTATTCGTGCTCGCTGAGTCGTCTCTCTTCATGTCAGTAGGTTACTATCAGACTTCAATGTTGAAATTAAAGTAAAGATTTGATTAATAAATATTGCGATGATATGATTCTCTTAAATGTTTGTCTTTTTATTCACCTTTAGCGAGTCTAACAATTATACGTCCTTCCAGCTTAAACTACCCTGATCCAGTTGCAGTTTAGATTGAATTACGCGCGCGTGAAGGTTAGGTAGGCAAATCACAATATGCTAAGCACTAATTGCGTACTCGAATTGCAGAGGTTTCGCTGGAAGCCCTTGAACGTGCCAACATTTTGGTGCCTCCTGTGAGGTCTGAACTCACGACCCCTGGTTTACGAAATCAACTTCGCCGCCTCGTCGATTTAGCTGAGCCGACGTGCTTCACATGAATGATCGTCTCGTCCCATCGACAAGTCGACTTCTACACCGTCTCGTCACGTCACCAATCTCATTCCTACGTCGCCTCGCTGCATCATCAAGTTGAACGTTACATCGCCGACGAGGAGCGCCGTGGTCTACAGACAGCTATACCGCAAACCATTTTCGGCTGAGTATATTTGACGACACAATCCTTTTCCCTGATTCACTACTTGCCGATTCAATATTGATGACACTTAAATATTGAACCGCATCTAAAGGTTCTCAATTTCAGGTAACTGGTGGCTGGACGACTGTGAGTAAGTGGCGCGCTTGAGTTTGCTCGGTTCCATCCCCGTCGCTACGCTACATCATGGGGGACCGGGCAATCGCGGTAGTCAAAATTAAAGCAAATGCGATAAGGGTCTTCACTGCAGAATTAAAAGGGCTGCTCGCGGCAGAGGTGGTCGATAAGCCAGAAGTCACGGCGCGGTATAACGATCTTACTTCCTCTTTTCACAAATATGAGGACGCGTACGAGACTCTGAGCGCTATTGATGCTAAACAGGCGGACGCGGTGGAGTGGAATGAGATCCGTAAACTTTATTATTCGGTCGCTAGCAAGGTCGTTAGGCTTAGGGAGTCGGAACCGGTATTTAACAATGAAACACTGCCTTCTGGAGCGCCTCTCGAGAACTCGACTATCACTCTCGTCGAAAAACCAAAATTACCGCGACTTCCCGACGCGAAGATTCCTACGTTCAGCGGTAACTACGAGGATTGGTTGTCATACAAGAATGCGTTTCTCAGCGTAGTAGACACCCAATCAGTTGATGACGTGGTTAAATTCATTCACTTAAGAAGCTCATTGGAAGGTGAAGCTTTGAAGAAGGTTAACATATTCGACATCCGACGGGAAAACTATGCTAAGGCGTGGAAGGCCCTCGTGGACACATATGAGAGGAAACGCATTCTCGTATCAAAGCATATGAATGCAATTTTAGATATCGTTCCGGCAAAAATCGCGTCTTCCAAAGAGGTGTCACGTTTGGTTGATGAGTCCAAACAACACTTAAACGTACTTGAAGGGTTGGGCGTGAAAGTAGATGACGCGATGGTAGTTTGCGTACTCGAGAGAGCCTTGCCTTTCAAAATTCGAAAGAAATGGGAGGAATCTCTCGAGTTGGACGAATTGCCAAAGCTTGATCAGCTCTATAAATTCATGGGAGAGGCCGTATTTCGCCTCTGCACTCTGGAGGCCAATGTCGCTCGTGAGCAAGGTACCTCGAACACCAAGCGAATTTCCGAAACGACACGTGACGCGAAAGCTAGAAGGGGAAACGATAACGTGCGCACGCTGATTACGAGCTCCGCGTCTGTTTGCCCGCACTGCAAGGGTTCTCACGCGATCTTCAAGTGTCCTAATTTTGGGACATTGACAGTGCAGCAACGATGGGACTTTGTCAGAGCTAACAAACTTTGCGTTAATTGTCTTCGGAGTCACGGCGATAGATGTGGGTTTGGGCATTGCAAGAGGTGTGATAAATATCACAACACGTTGCTGCACTCAGATCCAAAAAATGCCACGCCTAAAACGGCGACACCAATCACGCCATCTCTCCTCCCCCGTCGCGAAGAGAATCAAGGGGCATGACTAGCCGTAGAGGTTTTTAGCACTCTTTCTCGCCTTGCCCATTCACAACTTATGATGAGCGCGGTCGTACACACTCAGCGCACCGACGGACGTTGCATCGAAGCCCGTGCCCTCTTAGACACCTGTTCGACCAATCACTTCGTCACCGCTGATTTAGCCCGTCGGTTGCGATTGACTGTTCCACCTAAGATATTATCTGTAGGCGCGGTAAATGGGACGGAAACGGAGGCTCTAGGGACAGCCGAGGTTAGGATTAAATCGCGCACGCAGAATTATCGGAGAATTCTTTGTTGCCTAGTAGTGTCTAAAATCATTGATTTCACGCCAAATTCCGTGTTTCCTCGAGAGAAAATAAACATTCCGGGTAATCTTCCTCTAGCTGACCCTCAGTTCCACATTCCACGCCCGGTTGATCTGCTTATCAATGCTGGAACGTCGCTATCACTTTTGTCGGTCGGACAAATTGAATTGATTCGAGAAAATTACGAGCTGCGGTTACAAAAGACGGTGCTAGGCTGGGTAATCGCGGGGGGAATCGATGATGGGATTGACAGAGAAGTAGCTTGCAATCTATCAGAATTAAACAAGCGAATCGCTCGATTTTGGGAGCTAGAAGATTGTACGGGCGTCTCGGCTAGAACTCAGGAAGATTTACAATGCGAAGAGCATTACGCAAAAAGCCATCAGCGGGATAGTAGCGGTCGATACACGGTCCGATTGCCGTTTATAGACACCAACCTTAACTTCGGGAATTCCAGAACTCAGGCAGATTGCAGATTCCGTTCATTACAACGCAAACTTAGTACTCATCTTGACTTACAACGCGAGTACTCAGCGGTGATCCAAGATTATTTGGATCAAGGACACATGTCGCGTATCGAGGGAGACCCCTCGGGAGGTTACTATATGCCACATCACGCCGTTCTCAAGCCGACGAGCACTACCACCAAGGTTCGCGTTGTGTTTGACGCATCCGCGAAATCCGATATAGGCCGCTCGTTGAACCAAGCGTTGCGAACGGGCCCGACCATACAACCTAAATTGTTTGAGCATCTCTTGCGATTCCGCGTCCATCGATATGTCTTAACGGCGGACATCGAGCAAATGTACAGACAAATCTTGATTCATCCACACGACCGGCATTATAAAAAAATACTTTGGCAACGGGATGGGCAAGTGGAAACCTTTCAGCTAAACACGGTGACGTTCGGGGTTTCTGCCGCTCCATATCTAGCCATCCGCACTCTTCATCAGCTCGCTGCAGACGAAAGGTCGCGGTTCCCTCGCGCTAGCGCATCGTTAACGCGTGATTTTTATGTCGATGATTGGATCACTGGTGCTGATTCGCTTAAAGAGATTCTACAAACGCGCGATGAAATGATCGAATTGCTTAGTAGCGGGGGATTCAACATCCGCAAGTGGGGATCAAACCATGGGCACGCTCTTGACAATTTAGAACAGAAAGAGTTCATGTCGACCGAGTTGACTGAAACGGATACAATCCGGAAAACGTTAGGAATAATATGGCGGTCAGGACCTGACGAGTTAGCGTACTCCGTTGATTCCCTCGACGCTACCAATAAAATTACAAAACGCACGATTCTCTCCGAGATTGCGAAGATCTTTGATCCTCTCGGGCTTCTCGGCCCTTTGGTCTTAGCTTTAAAGACTATAATTCAAGACTGTTGGAAGCTTAAAATCGGGTGGGATGAGTCGGTGCCACAGGCGCTCCACACTGCATGGCAAGCATTCGTAAATCAACTACACTTGATAAAGAGCCTCGCGATTCCTCGTCATTTGGTTCTGCCAGGTTTCAAACAAGCACATTTCACGGGTTTTGTGACGCTAGCCAGCGCGGTTACGGCGCCTGTTTGTATGTACGGTCGGTAAGTTCAGAAGGCCGCGTTCTCGTTCGTTTAGCTTGCGCCAAGTCGCGAGTAGCCCCGATTAGTCAAGTATCAATACCTCGACTAGAATTGTGTGGCGCCGTACTTTTAACGCGGTTGCTTTCCGAAGCTCGATACGCGCTCGCCATTAACATACAGCGGATCATTTTCTGGACAGACTCCGAAATCGTTTTGCGTTGGTTGGAAAAGTCACCGTCGGAGTTGCAGGTCTTCGAAGGCAATCGCGTCGCGGAGATACAGAGAGCGTCGACGTCGATATCGTGGCGACACGTTCGGAGCAAAGACAACCTCGCAGATTCACTTTCACGAGGACAGACACCGGCAGAGTTCGTTCGAAACGACGCATGGTTCAATGGCCTTCCTTGGTTATACCAATCCGAAGATTTGTGGCCAATGGTAGAGAAGGCTCATGCATCCAATTTGCCGGGATTGCGCAAACCCGTCTGTTTCGTGACGAACTCAGTCGATTCATTCTACTTAAGAATCTCGTCGTATTCGAAATTGATTCGCGTTACGGCTTATTGTCTGCGCGTCGCGATTCAACCTAAACCCTCGACTAAGACACTCAACAGAACCGAGAAGGACGAAGCCGAGCGACGGCTTTGGAAGGTCATTCAAGGCGAGCGATACGCTGACGAAATCGCCCGGATATCGGAGGGAAGGGGCGCGAAGAGCGTGAAGTTGGCAGCGTTGGACCCATATCTCGACCAATTCGGCGTGTTACGCGTCGGTGGACGGCTGAGAAACGCATGTATACCGGACTCTCAAAAACACCCCGTTTTGCTCCCTTCACATCATCACATAACCGATTTGATCATACGAGAAACCCATGATCGTTTGTTCCACGCGGGGGTCCGAACGACATTGTATACGGTGCGTCATCGGTTTTGGTTAGTCGATGGCACGACGCAGGTCAAGAAAATAGTACACCGATGCGTTGAGTGTCTGCGACGGCGACCGACCCCTATGACCAGTAAAATGGGTGACCTACCTCCATCACGGGTTCAACAAAATCCAGTATTCGGTCACGTTGGAGTCGATTTTTTTGGACCTGTATTATTGAAAGAAAAGGAACATAAGAACCGTGTTATTATAAAAGGGTACGGGTGCATTTTTGTGTGCATGGCCACCAAGGCAGTGCACACCGAAATTGTCAGCGATCTATCCACTGAACGTTTTCTAGCGGCTTTCAGGCGGTTTATCGGGCGCCGAGGAATACCATCTCATGTGTATTCAGACAACGGGTCAAATTTTGTCGGTGCTAACAATCAATTGCGCGAATTGTTCGTTCTGTGTAACACTGATTCATTCCAAACCACGGTGTCGGATTACGCGTCTCGCTTCAATATTGATTGGCACTTTAATCCACCTCTGTCACCTCATTTTGGGGGGATCTGGGAAGCTGCGGTGAAGTCCTTTAAGCATCATTTTTATCGGGTGGCGGGCAAAACGTCGCTCACATTTGAGGTCTTCACGACTTTGGCCGCAGAGATTGAAGCGATTCTGAATTCGCGACCGATCGGGCTTATGTCCTCTGATCCAAACGATCCAGCGATCCTCACACCAGCTCACTTCCTCATAGGTCGTCCACTCGTCATGTTGCCTCAACCAGACTACACTGCTGTACCGCGGAACAAGCTAACCATCTGGCGTTTTATCACAAAGACTGTTCAAGATTTTTGGAAGAGCTGGCATTTAGATTACTTAAGTGAGTTCCAAAGACGACAAAAGTGGACCAGGGGAAAGGGTGAACTGTCGAAGAATTCAGTGGTCATTGTTATTGAAAAGGATCATCAATGCAATCGGTGGCCATTGGGAGTCGTACTGGAGACGTACCCGGGAAGCGATGGCATTACACGAGTCGTGAAAATTAAGACGGCGCAAGGCGAATATCTCCGTAACGTTACACGTTTGTGTCCAATACCGCATGTTGCGGAGTTAGTCAAAGAGTAAATGTTCATAGAATCCGTTGCGTCCTTTATCTTCATTCATTTGTTTTAAGTAGTTCAGTTTGTTGAACAGTAAATCGCGAAGTTCGAGTATGTGTGATTCCAAATGCGAACTCAGTCGTCTCAGACCAAGCGTTTCCAGTGTTAGTTATTATTAATCTGTAGAATGTACATGTTAGTTGCTCGTGCTCTCTCGCAACGGGGGGAGGATGTTGGAGCGTAAATGAAAATCGAGTTCACGAGGTGGAATGGCGAGATGGCGTTGCGGCGCCTGACTGTATGCGCAGTGGGATGCTGGCGAGGGGGCATGCGTGTGTGTGTGTGTGTGCGGGAGAGTGTGCGCGCGCATGTGGCTCGCATGGAAAAAAACTGCGAATCGGAGGCTCGACTGTACTCGGCAGTAGCGGGGGGAGCGGATTTGGACGAAGACAGACGAAGCGAGAGGGAGCGTTGCCGCGCAGCACTTCCGGCAGGGACAGACCTGAAATTTTGGTTCAGGAAGTCAGTCGACGATCGGACAAGAGAGAGAGGCAAAAAAAAGGGGATCGGGGGTCTGAATCTGTGCGTTGACCAAGAGATTCCGGCAGCTCTCGACCCGGGGCAACGTCGAGCCTCTCAGCGAAGGCTGCAACCTCCTCACCGATGCGACATCGGATCTGACTGTCGAACCTTTAAGCGAGAAGCAACATTTCCAATCGCAGGAGTAGGTTTTTTCTTCTTTCGCGAAGGAGTGTGTCGTGAGACAAAATCACGTCTTCGCATTGTCCTTCATTTTGTGCGACACAAAATGCTATCGTGTTCGGCGAGACAAGTCGAGTCTCCAGCCGCAATTCGTACTCGTGCGACACGAGCAATCGGCGAGACAAGTCGAGTCTCCAGCCGCCATTCGTACTCGTGCGACACGAGCAATTCGGAGCGAGACGGACCGCATCCTCAGCTCCATTATCGGTTTGTGCGACACAAACGGCGTCATCGGCGAGACGTCATGCGTCTTCAGCCGCTCTTGGTGTGCATGTGAGCGCCCAAATTGCGAGGCGATCGGCCTTTTTCGGACGTGATTCGATCGCACGCCGAGCGAGCGTACCGATGATGCGATTCGGTCTTATAGCCACCTGCGAAGGCAGAACTTCGTCCATTCGCGATTGCGTGCTAACCCTTGTCGGTATTCGTGCTCGCTGAGTCGTCTCTCTTCATGTCAGTAGGTTACTATCAGACTTCAATGTTGAAATTAAAGTAAAGATTTGATTAATAAATATTGCGATGATATGATTCTCTTAAATGTGTGTCTTTTTATTCACCTTTAGCGAGTCTAACAATTATACGCCCTTCCAGCTTAAACTACCCTGATCCAGTTGCAGTTTAGATTGAATTACGCACGCGTGAAGGTTAGGTAGGCAAATCACAATATGCTAAGCACTAATTGCGTACTCGAATTGCAGAGGTTTCGCTGGAAGCCCTTGAACGTGCAAACAAGCGTTGTGCGTATAATCTAAGAGAATGATGGTTGTGTAGATCAACACTGTGCTCATGTATATTCTACCAAATACGACTAGATTCTGGTTCAGCGATTAATAAACATTAATCTCATGAATATTTATGAAGTATGTAAAAGCCAATGTAATAGTAGTTAAAGTCTTAAAGTTAAAAGCTTAACCATATTCTATTGCAGAAGTGCAAAGATGGCACAGCTAACTATAAAAACAAAATCATGAATCATAACTGTAAGATTTTATTCAACATATTTTATTTACAAAGAGATCTATTTATCAGAATATATCGTGTGATAGAAGTCTAAGAAGATGTCAAGAAAACTCAATTAATTTTACATTTATATTTCTAATAACTAACCTAAAGATAAAGATTTATTGAAAGTGTTATAGTTAACTTATTTTGAAAGAAATTCGTTACATTCATGTAAAAAATATTATTCTTCTTGGTGTACATATAAAATAATTTAACATACATACCAGTCCTTATAGCTTGTTTTAATTGACTATTACCATTTATTTCATTATTGAAAGATTTTTCCATGTAGCTTAATGAAAGAACGTGGCTATCAATTGAAACATTGTAACTGCTGTCTAAGTTGACACGCGGTATATTAGAATTTAATTGTTTTGCCATTACTGTCAACATATTTTTGTCATCTATAATAAAAAATATTTTTGCGATTTAAAATGAAACCAGAATAATTGGACAAGCTTATTTGTTATAGACCATTGTTAGTATATAAAATCAACTCGCAACAAAGCTTTTCCGATTAAATAATTTTATAAATATTAAATTTTATTACTTGAATTAATTAAATTTGATAATAGTCACCAATCAATGTATATCAATCTGAAAAGTATTTACCATCTTTATGTTCACTACAATTTCATTATATTTTCTTAAAATTTAAGTTTGGTAAAAAAAAAAACTTTTTTAAACTCATCTCAGATTATTTTAAAGAGTAGCTCCATGTTTGCAATAATCAACGGAAGGTATTTTATTAATAAATTAAATATTAAAATAGGTAAAATTGAATGTACAGTGTACGTTAAATATACTTACCATTATATGCAATAACAGAGCACTTGTTAACTTCACGAGTATTTTTTAGCCATTTATGTTTTAAATAAATTGTAAATACTCCCTTAGTGGGCGATTTTTTTAAAAATCTCCTAGCAATAGTTAAATATTGTCCAGAATCTAATATTTTTATTAAAACGTACTCCATTTTGCACAAATAAAATCAATTTCGGTCAGGAATATACATAAACACTTCTTTCTTGGTTGTAAAAAATGGTGACAGTGTTTCCATTAACGAAAAGAACGAAAAGAACGTAACAAGGTGGTGATACAAAGGCAGAAAATTCTTGATATTCTAAGTAGTACCTATTTTATTATTTAATTTAAATTATAATTTCAAACACATTTGTTAACTTCAGTTCTATCTTCCAGTTTTAAATAAATGTTAAAGTCTTTTTAATAATTGCCGTGAGTGATTATTTAAGACACCTAGATGTTTTCCACTTCCATTACGATTACCCGTAGTAATAAAACATATCACTATATATGTGCATGCAATAATGTATTCATATTAAATCATCTTTGGAGATCTTCAATAGCGCTGTACCTGATCGAACGCAAGTACACCGTTATAACCCTTATAGACACGTAAATTCTTATAGACACGTAAACCCTTATAGACACGTAAACCCTTATAGACACGTAAACTCTTATAGACACGTAAAACGTTATAGATAGGTCAAACCTTATAGACACGTAAAATCTTATAGACACGTAAACCCTTATAGACACGTAAACCCTTATAGACACGTAAACGCTTATAGACACGTAAAATCTTATAGACACGTACCCTTATAGACACGTAAAATCTTATAGACACGTAAACCCTTATAGACACGAAAATTCTTATAGACACGTAAACCCTTATAGACACGTAAACCCTTATAGACACGTAAACTCTTATAGAGACGTAAACTCTAATAGAGATGTAATACCTTATAGACACGTAAAACCTTATATGCACATAAAATCTTATAGACACGAAAACCCATACAGACACGTAAACTTTTATAGACACATAAACTCTTATATACACGAAAAATCTTATAGACACGTAAACTCTTATAGACACGTAAACTCTTATATACACGTAAATTCTTAGAGTCACGTAAACTCTTATAGACACGTAAACCCTTATAGACACGTAAATTCTTATAGACACATAAACCCTTATAGTTACGTAAATTCTTATAGAAACGTAAACCCTTATAGACATGTAATCCCTTACAGACACGTAAACTCTTATAGACACGTAATCTTTTATAGACACGTAAAAACGTATAGACACGTAAACTCTTATAGACACGTAAACCCTTACAGACACGTAAACTTTTATAGACACATAAACTCTTATAGACACGTACAATCTTATAGACACGTAAACTCTTATAGACACGTAAACTCTTATATACACGTAAATTCTTGGAGACACGTAAACTCTTATAGACACGTAAACCCTTATAAACACGTAAATTCTTATAGACACGTAAACTCTTATAGACACGTAAAACCTTATAGTCACGGAAACTCTTATAGACACGTAAACTCTTATAGACACTTAAACGCTTATAGACACGTAAACCCTTACAGACACGTAAATTCTTATAGACACGTAAATTCTTATAGACACGTAAACCTTTATAGTCACGTAAATTCTTTTAGACACGTAAACCCTTATAGACACGTAAAATCTTATAGACACGTAAAATCTTATAGTCACGTAAACCGTTACAGACACGTAAGCCCCTATAAACATGTAAACACTTAGAGACATGTAAACTCTTATAGAGACGTAAACGCTTATAGACACGTAAACCCTTACAGACACGTAAACTCTTATAGAGACGTAAACGCTTATAGACACGTAAACCCTTACAGACACGTAAACTCTTATAGACACTTAAACGCTTATAGACACGTAAACCCTTACAGACACGTAAATTCTTATAGACACGAAAACTCTTATAGACACGTAAACTCTTATAGAAACGTCTACCCTTATAGACACGTAAACTCTTATAGACACGTAAAACCTTATAGATACGTAAACTCTTATAGACACGTCAACTCTTATGGACACGTAAATTCTTAGAGTCACGTAAAGTCTTTGAGTCACGTACTAATCATCTTGCCAATGTTACATTCACGTTAAAATTACATTCACTTACAGCGACTTTATAGATACGTAAAATCTTAGAGTCACGTATTTCTCATCTGGCCTGCGTTACACCAACGTAAAAATTACAGTCACGTACAGCGATCGACACGTCAAATCTTAGGGTCACGTATTTCTCTGCTGACCAGTGTTACAACCACGTAAACATTACAGACACTCAAGTACAGATTACTCAAATTGTCATACAGCCTTGCGACGCCTTCAAGAAACGTATGTGAGCAGAGCGTTGATACAGGTATAGCCTTATAGACACGTAGAAGCTTATCTTCAGGAACTCGATGCAATCCTCGCCGCTTATACCTTTCAAAACACATGTAGCTTTACAACGCCTTACGGTAACGTATGTGAGCAAAGATGATATGGGTTAGAGAGCACAAGAGGCGAGCGCCGCCCAGAAATACGTGGAGGTAAGCTTTTACGTGACTATAAAGCTCACTTGGACCTCTATGGATCCACATACGGATCTACAAAGCTTTGCAGAGCTGCATGACTTTTGGAGGGCACAGGAGGCGAGGGCGACACAAGACCACCTTACGTGACTGTAATTTTTACGTGGATGCAACACAGGCCAGCTGAGAAATACGTGACTCTAAGAATTTACGTGTTTATAAGGTTTTACATGTCTATAAGACCGTGTCTGTAATTTTTACATGACTATAAGATATTAAGTGTCTATAAGGGTTTACGTGTCTATAAGACTTTACGTGTCTGTAGGTGTTTACGTGTCTATAAGAGTTTACGTGTCTATAAGGGTTTACGTGTCTGTAAGAGTTTACGTGTGTATAAGCGTTTACGTGTCTATAAGAGTTTACGTGTCTATGAGGGTTTACGTGTCTATAAGAGTTTACTTGTCCATAAGTATTTACGTGTCCATATGGGTTTACGTGTCTACGAGAATTTACGTGGCTATGAGGGTTTACGTGTCTATAAGGGTTTAGGTGACTATAAGGGTTTACGTGTCTATGAGGGTTTACGTGTCTATAAGGTTTTACGTGTCTATAAGGTTTTACGTGTCTATAAGGGTATAACGTGTCTATAAGAGTTGACGTGTCTATAAGAGTTTACGTGTCTGTAAGCGTTTACGTGTCTATAAGATTTTACGTGTCTATAAGAGTTGACGTGTCTAAAAGAGTTTACGTGTCTGTAAGGGTTTACATTTCTATAAGGGTTACGTGTCTATAAGGGTTTACGTGTATATAAGGATTTACGTGTCTATAAGGGTTTACGTGTCTATAAGATTTTACGTGACTTCAAGCTTTTACGTGGATGCAACACAGACCAGGTGAGAAATAGTGACTTTAAGCTTTTACGTGTCTGTAAGACCGATTAGTTAAGAAATACGTGACTTTAAGCTTTACGTGTCCGTAAAAATACGTGGATTTAGTGCGAATAGCTACAGCGCATTTTTAAATGGCTCTTGCTAAACGTCCGTCAAGTCGCAAAAAAATACAATGGAACAGATAGGCCCTGGCCACATAAACACGTACGACTGCGTTTGACTGCGTTCAACCGCGGTTAGACGCATGCACTCGCTTCTCTCATTGGTCGTCGTATGCCCGGAGCCTGCTTCCAACCGATGAGAGAAGCGAGTGCGTGTGCCTGACCGCGGTCGAACGCAGTCGAATTATGTTGCCAGGGCTATACAGAAATAACATTGGTTAGTATATCTATATATATGAGGAACAGCGCCTATTCCTAGCTGTTCCTCATATATATAGATATACCCATGTTATTTCTGTATCTGTTCCTTTGTATTTTTTTGCATGTAAGGCCCGTTAGGGCTCAGACACTTAAAAAAGGACAGATAAAAAAAACAAGTATTTCATGGGTCTCTATATCTATATATACATATGAGGAACAGCGAGATACAGAAGGAACAAGATGTATACATAGATATAGAAACCCATGTAAATCGTGTTCTTTTTACTGTTCCTTTTTAAATGTCTGATCCCTAAGAGCCATTACACGCAAAAAGGAACAGAGAACAGATACAGAAATAACATGAGTTGCTATATCTATATATACGAGGAACAGCGAGGAATAAGCGCTGTTCCTCGTATATATAGATATACTAACCCACGTTATTTCTGTATCTGTTCCCTGTTCCTTTTTTGCGTGTAACGGGCCTAATACGCAAAAAAGGAAAAGGGAATAGATACAGAAATACCGTAGGTTAGCATATCTATATATACGCGGAACAGCGCTTATTCCTCGCTGTTCCTCGTATATATAGATATAGCAACCCATGTTATTTCTGTAGCTGCTCTCTGTTTCTTTTTGCGTGTAACAGCCTTAACGGGCCTTAGAGTACATTGTTTTAGAGTAGTACTTCAATATTTATTTTGCTTTGACCTTAGCTAAAGAATCTATATCTACTAATATATATATATATATATATATATATATATATATATATATATATATATATATATATATATATATATATATATATATATATATATATATATATGTTTTATGTTAGTTTCCAGAACATTCCAGATGTTTAACTTTGGTTTCGGGGACATTTGTTAGTTTTGGGGACAGTCCCTGAATCTACATATGTTTAACGTCAGTTTTGAGGACATCGGCCCCCATAAGAGACATTATTTCTTTAGTCACGTATAGGTATACAGTAACATGGGGTCCTGGGAACTAACGTTATACAAGTTTTTATATATATATATATATATATATATATATATATATATATATATATATATATATATATATATACATATATATATATATATATATATATACGAGGGTCATTTGATAAGTACCTAGCCTACAAATGAAAACACCAAAATTTTACAAAAAATAAAATTTATTTTTCAATGTAGTCTCCTTTTAGTTGAATACACTTGGTCCAGCGGTGTTCCAATTTTTTTAACCCCGTTGAAAAAATGTTTTCTCTTGGTTTGCAAAATAGGCCTCCGTGTCGGCGATTATTTCGTTATTGGAGTGGAATCTCTTCCCCGCGAGCGAATTTTTTAGGTTCGGAAACAAAAAAAAGTCGCACGGAGTCAAATCTGGAGAATACGGTGGATGGGGCAGCAGTTCGTAGCGTAATTCGACCAATTTAGCCGTGGCGAGTGCAGAAGTGTGAGCCGGTGCATTATCGTGGTGGAAAAGCACTTTCTTTTTAGACAAATGGGGCCGTTTTTCTTCTAACACGGCGTCAAATCGGCTCAATAGTTCGGCGTAGTACTGTCCTGTGACCGTTTTGCCCTTCTCCAGATAGTCAATAAAAATCACACCTTGAGAATCCCAGAAAACAGTGGCCATCACCTTTCCGGCCGACGGGACCGTCTTCGCCTTCTTCGGAGCAGGTTCACCCGGTAAGGTCAACTGTTTTGACTGCTCCTTAGGCTCTGGAGTGTAGTAGTGAATCCATGTTTCGTCGACGGTCACGTAACGACGCAAAAACTCTTTTGGATTGCAAATAAACAGCTCCAAACACTGCTCTGAACTGGTCACACGGATGCGCTTGTTGTTTGCAGTCAGCAAACGCGGCACCCACCTTGCTGACAGCTTCCTCATGCCTAAAATCTCATGTAGAATATGCCACACGCGTTCTTCTGAGATACCTACTATCGCAGCTATCTCGTGCACCTTTAATCGGTGGTCTGACAAAACGATATCGTGTATTTTTGTCACGTTCTCCTCCGTAGTGGCCGTTTTCGGAGCACCTGGGCGTGGATCATCAAAAACCGACGTACGACCACGTTGAAACTCGTTATACCAAAATTGAACGGTCGCCATCGAAAGAGAAGCATCCCCATACACTGCATCCAAGCGTTCTTTAATTTCACTGCGCGATTTCCCTTCCAAAAACAAGAATCGAATCACCGACCGATATTGTTCTTTCTCCATTTTTTCAAAAATCAACGGACACATTTGCTTTCACACGCTCTCAAAAATAAACTTCAACTCCGATCCGGCTGAAATTTCGTCTGTAACCGTTTACAGGAAGAAACTGCACTGTAGTGTATTTCTGGTGCGATAGTGGCACCATCTGGCGGTGAGGCTAGGTACTTGTCAAATGACCCTCGTATATATATATACTTTAAATACAGAAATCTGACGGACGAATAGCAGAAACGTTTTTAAATTGCTCGTTTTCTCGGGCGTCACAATATAATAGCCCTTTAAAACATAAAAATTGTCAAAGCAAATAATTTTGCAAAGAAATCAATAGCGCAATGAATTTATAATCCCAAATATAAATTTTTGATTTATTAAATAAATGAAATAGAATCTAATGTGATAAATATTTAAATATCGTAGTTAGAAAAATTGTAAATAATAAGATTTCTTAAATTGTCACTTGTCCATACATTCATTAGGATATGTAGTTTAATAATTATTTTTGGTTTCTTGACAACTCTTACATTTACATTCTCTTTCATTAAAATATGTAGATCCATGATCTGTTGTAATTTCTTCACCACTTTTGATTTCATGAATTACTTGAAGACAAATTTCATTTTTATCACCTGATCAATACAATTTCGTGTTTGGCTTACAGCTATGATTTACAAATGCTCCTGGACCCAACTATAATTCATATTTTTTGTTATAACTGCTGTATAAATATATGTATAAATATGCTGTATAAAGATGCCATGCATCTTTAAATAATCAATTTCATTGTCCGTTAATACGGTTTTATATCCATTTAAATTCTTCAAAATTGAATCTTTTGGCCATATTCGTGATGCACATATTTTTAATTCTTGATACTCATGTTTTGAAAACCTAAAAATAAAAAAATTTCCTGATAATTTTTATTGTTATCATGATTAGTATTCAAATTATCAGTATAGTAATTGTAATAAAATATCAGTATTAAAATAATAAATATAGTATAGTATTAGTAATCAAATATCAGTATTAAAATTTTTTATAGGGTTATTGATATTTAATTTATAAGAATAAAACGTTCCTGCGACAAATTTCAATAGTGAATCCTGAATCAGGATCCACTATATTGAAATATAATCGAACTTGTCTAATTAGGCTCTTAGTACAAACTTGTAGTGATGGCAAATGTACATTTATCTGCTGTATTAAGGCAGATGTATTAAAGGCAGTGTTATCTGATAAAGATTTTGTCATATTTTTATGGATTTTATGACTATTAAGTTTTTCGTATAAATCAAAAACTATAAATGTTGCCAGATCATCGACTACACTAAGATTAAGGGCTGATTTACTGAGATTAGCTGTATCTTCTCTGAAAACAAAATAGACCTCTATTTATATGTACATATGTCGCTTTAATCAATAAATTATATGTTACTGTGACAAAACAGGATTATGGTGTGGTAAGATAATGCATTCTTATGACATGGATAAAGTTGAGTGTTATAAAAATGAACCCAAGAAATACCATAAGAAAAGCTTATTGTATTTCAAGCACCATGGACAATTAATTAACTAGAGCAAATATATTTATTACGTAATAAAATGTATGTAATAAACATAACAAAATCAAATCAGTAGTAGCAAAATAAGAGCTGTTCTGAAGATTAACACATGTCATGTCTGAGTGCGAGAGAGTTAACTAGGAAGAATAATTTAGAAACCATACAAATCATTGATAGATTGTACACCAATTTTAAGAAAAATATCAAAATTATTCGTAAAGAATTTAACTCTGACCAAAATTTAGGTCAATTAAAGAATTGTTATTAAGTAGCGGTTATTTAATTTTAAAGTTTATGTAGTATGAATAAAAAACTTTAGTATCTTAAATATTATCATAAGGATGAATCAGGGGCTTAAATTGATAATAATTATTTTATTTTAATTACATATGGAAAGTACACAGTAGAGATTTTGATAAGCAACATTACAAATTTTAGCACAATTACATTTAAATTTATTTTTTATGTATAGAGAAACAATATATGTTTGTATGTTTAAGCAGAGTCCATGATCCAATTCAATGATAGGAAAACCTTTGTTCTCTCTCTGACATAAGTTATGCTTGTAAAATGTGGTAGAAAGTATTTTACATATTTACCTTTTAGTGCATGAAAGTTGATCGATAACTGTAGAGAAGATAAAAATATATTATTTATTAAACTCATGTATTTGTATAAATATTAAGGAGGTACTACACATAAAAATCTTTGAAAAATCATCATTTTTTTATTCGCTTTATAAAGGTAAATACAATTCTCCATTTGTTCAATGTTCAATAACTCATGAGAATGTTTCAAAATTAAAACTGATGCTTCTTATTGTAGGTTGTGTAATTTATTATTGTGGTTCTATAAGTCTAATTAACATTATAAATTACACAAATAATAGTTCAATTGATATATGTAAATACTCAAAAGATACAGTCTGCAAAATCTAAGATGAGCTTGCTATAAGTTACAGCAGGAAAATCCGTAATAATGCATACATTTAGTAATAACTTATAATTAATTATCTTAAGAGATTGTCTCAAGTAATAGAATAATTTACCTTCGTATAATATATTTTCTAGGTCCTGAAATGAGCATAAATTGTTAAACACTAGTTGATTAATTTTATTTGATTCTAGAAGATTTTTCAACTCTCTTGTTTTTTTTTCGAATTAGATATCGATATGGAATTAATAAATCTAATAGTGGGTATTGACTTTTATCTACATCACAGTCAAAAATAATGTTAAAGATATTTTGTTTAACTTCCAAAGGTACCACTAAATAACAATTTACGTATTTTCTCAGATCTAAATTGTTGCTCATGAACATATTCATTATTATAATTTTCTTCATTAGTATGACTTGTTCGTTATCATTTTCTTGAATCCAGAAATGTTAAGATGAAATAAACTGAATAAATTAATTTCATAAATTTATATTATGAATTATACACTTTACCAGTCTTGCGATAAAACTGAATTACATCCAGATTCGTTAATATCTCCACAGATTCACCTATCAAGAAGAAATAAAATTGATTAAATCAATAAACTATTCTAATTTATTTATACATTTGAAATTTGTCAACATTTAAATATAATGACATAATATTAAATCTTAAAGTAATCACTTTTATAATAAATGATTGTTAATTTATATCTTTTACGAAAAAATTGTAAACATGATCGAGGATCAGTATTAAATAAAATAGTATAATATAAGTTGTAAGTGATTAGTTCCGCAAGCGTTAGATGTGAGATGTTCAATAAAATATTTAATGAAGTGTACTTCAAAATTTTAATGTATGTCTGTAAAGGGATTGTTATTCCATAATCACCTACTGAATTTTTCTTAAACTTTCTCCGTTTTACTTTTGAATTGCTTGAATTCGTGTTTTCTTTTAGAGAATCCACTAAAATATTCTTTTTTTACAAATTCAGGTCCATTGTTTTGATCCGGAACCTCTTGAATATCACTTGTAGTTTGAAAATCTGGTTGTTTTTTCAAAATGCTATTTATAAATAGCCTCGCACTTCTAAGTTCACAGTTATTTATTTGCTCCTTTCAGAAAACATTAAAAGCTTCGTTATCAGATTTGTTGCCTTTAGCAACCAGTTCTCTAATACCTACAATTATCTCAGACTTATTAAAAGTTAACGCATTTTTCAATTTACACATCATCCAGCTCTCATAAGTATCATTCTTGTTATTGTATAATACATTTAAAATTATTCTTCATGTGTGAAGTATTAATACTGTAACGGGCGCCGATATAAGTTACGAGACTCACGTATACTGTGTTGCGAGATTTGAATCTCGCAACAAGTCGTTGTGTGGAGCTCCGCGCATCTTGAGCGTTTCTGGTGTATGCGCCGCGCCTCCACGGCAGCAACTGGAACCACCGCGTCGCCACCAGCGAGAGTGGCCGAGCGAGAGCGAGGGAGGGGAAGCGAGGGAAAGAGACAGCGACAGCATAGGCCGGGGACAGTGAGGCACGCTCCATCCCTGCCCCGATAGCAGCGAGAGCGAGTGAGATAGCCGCCGATCGTGATAGAGTCTGCGATGGCTGACCAGCGGAGAGTAAGTCGCGTTTGATGTATCCGTTTCTTTCTTATTGTCGCGGAGTAACCTGTTGCCGTCGCGCATCGACGGCTGCATGCGTACGTGGTTTAAAGTCTTGGCCTGTCGCGTTTTATATTAGCATTTGTTCGGGTTTCGCGCCCCTTAGCGCGAATCATCTTTCAGTAATAAACCCGTTTTGTTTTATCTTAAATCGTCGAGTCACGAGTGATTATTGAGCGCGCCTTAACCTATGCATGTTTCCCGAATACCGCCCTCTACCCTTTCAGCAGCTGCAGCTGGTCGCAGGCATTGCCTCCTAAAGGAGCATCGGTAGCGGGAGTAAGTATTTCATAAGCCGCTTGGAGGTTATACCGAACGGCGTTGTGCGTGAAAGACTGGCTGCGCTGGTAACGCTAGGTCATAGCGAGCAGCCGGTAGTTCGTGGGCAGCAGTTGGCAGCAGCGGCAGAGCGCAGCGCCGGTTCTTGTAGAAAGCGGCTTAAGGGGACAAGCCATGGTTAGGGGGTCGAAAAATCGATTTTTCTTTTTATTTAATATTTTGATAGCAAATTTTCCGCTGAATACGATGCTTCCAACCGCATTTCGAAATTCGATTTCGTTTAGAAAATACAGCTAAAACCGTGAAGTTACTTTTTTGCATATTTAGTGATTTTACTCCAAATATCACTTTTAGATATTAATACTATTGTTAATCTTATATTATTTTATACTTCACAGCATACACGATACAATACTAAATGCATAACGTAATGTACATTAACATTGTAGAAAAACTTAACTTGAGGTATAAATCTCGTGTATTTTACTCTTAGGGCTCTTGCATGAATAAAGGAATAGCGAGTAATAACGGCTGACAAACAATCACAAGTGAGCTTTAAAAAGACTTGTTTCTTTTTGAAGGAATAAGAAGGAACACGTCTTTTTAAAATTTGCTTGTGATTGGCTGCCAGGCGTTATTCCTCGCTATTCCTCCATTCGTGCAAGAGCCCTTACTCTTCTTATAGAAAGGTATTATACGTAAAATACTCATAGGTGGTTCAAAATCCCAGCTGCATGTTTATGTTGTTTCAGCGCCACGGTCGTTGGAATTTAAACTGAATTATTTTGAATGTAATTGAATCTGCATTTTTCAATGCAATTTATTTAGTAAACAAACATTTTTTCCTGATTATAAGCTTATTATACGCTCTAGAGCAGTGTGTGGAAAATTTTTTAAAATTTGGCCTGTAGGTTAGCTACATTGTGCAATTAAAACTTGCTATATTTTTAAGTGTTTTTTTCGGAGTGACTTTTGTGTATCAATTTAATTTTGATACGTAAAGTAGTGATTTGTGAAAAATCATGAATACAGACAAGAGAGGTCGAACACCAGGACCCTCTACAAAGAAGAGAACATTTGGAAGAAAAAAGAAACATAAAGGATTTAGAAGAAAAGTAGAAAATGCCCCATCACTAAAGAGAAAAAGAAGCAGATCTGCAAGCAAAGTTACAGAATCAGATATATCTAGAAGTCCAGCAACAGCAAGAAACAGAATAATAGATATTGATATTTTGTTTCATGAACTTGAAAAGTTAATTGTTTGTGCTAAGTGTCATGGAAAAATCCGAATGTCGGAAGGAGACATTAGAGGATTGGGTGCAAAATTTAATATTGTATGCAAAAACTGCAATCGCAGGAATCTCATCAATACAAGTAAATAAGTTGGAAGTAGTGGGAATGCTTATGAAGTAAATAGACGTAGTGTACTTGCTATGCGTGCACTTGGACAAGGACATGCAGGATTGGAGACTTTCTGTGGTATCATGGACCTGCCATCGCCAGTGGCACACAGTTTTTATGATCATATCAATGAGGAGTTAAGTAAGGCATGTGAAAAAGTGGCAGTTATCTCCATGCAAAAAACAGTGGAAAAAGAAAAACAATTGACATCAGCTGGAAGTGTAGGGCTCGATGTGCCTGGTGACGGGTCCTGGAGAAAGAGAGGATTGTCTTCTTTACAAGGAATCACAAGCTTGATTGGTTTGCGTTCCCAACAAATTCTTGACATCTCTATCAAGAATAGTTTCTGCAAAGCTTGCATGAAATGGGAAAATAAAGAGGGCATAGAAGAATATGAAGACTGGTACACGGACCATCAAGCCAATTGCTCAGCAAACCATGAAGGAAGTGCCGGAAAGATGGAAGTGGATGGAATTATTGAAATTTTCAAAAATTCCATGGAAAAATATGGTGTAAAGTATCATCGCTACATTGGAGATGGTGATTCAAAAGTTTTCTGTGATTTGTGTAAAGTTAAACCATATGGAGATGAACTGATAGTAGAAAAAAAGGAGTGTGTTGGACATGTTCAAAAGCGAATGGGTACAAGGCTGAGAAATCTAAAGAAGAATTCTGGCAAGAAGAAGTTAGCTGATGGAAAATCCATTGGAGGACAGGGACGCTTGACTGGTAAAGTTATTGATCAGCTCACCACCTACTATGGTAATGCCATCAGGGGCAATGCGAACTCAGTGAAAGATATGAGCAATGCGATATGGGCCACTTATTACCACAAAATCTCCACAGATAAATCACCTCAACATCATTTGTGTCCGAAAGGAGAAAATAGTTGGTGCAAGTGGCAAAAAGCGAAAGTCCAGAAAAAACTGAAAGGCTTCCATCATACAGGCAGTATTCCAACAGTAGTGATGGAGCAGTAGAAATCAATTTATGAAGATCTCTCTCGACAGGAACGGCTTGAAAGGTGTCTTGGTGGTTTTACACAGAACAGCAATCAATGCTTCAATCAGATAGTTTGGAAGCTCGTTACCAAGACATCTTTTAGTGGTATGCATGTACTCAATACAGGTGTATACATTGCTATCACTTGTTTCAATGATGGAAGAATTGGTTTCTTGGAAATAATGGATGCCTTCGACATCAAACCTGGAGTAGCTGCAATTGAGTGGGTGAAGAAGAGCAATGATAAAAGATTATTCTATGCTGAAAGGAATGCTGAGGAAAATACCTTAGAAAGTAGAAGAAAAAGAAGGAGAGTACGACTTCAGTTACCAGAAGAGTCATATGAACCAGTTTCTTACTAGAGTAAGTAATTAAAAGATTTTTTTGTTACTTATACGTATAAAAATAGTTAATATTTATTGTTTTTCTTTTTAGTTAATTTGTGATTGGATCTGTCACCCGGAATAGATGATTTTTGTAGGTTATAGACTGCAGCATCAAGGAATAAAAATATTTTAGTCTAATACGAAAAAAAAAGATAAGAGCTACAATAATGTATTATTCTAAATAATATAAAGATGTCATTAAGCTAATTAAACCTTTTTTTACAGATATTTAATGAGACTAGACATGAGATGATTAGAGTGTCCGTGCCAAAATAACTGTCATATGGATATTCCATTTTTCATGTTTAATCAAAGTATATTATACAGAATTGTGAAAAAGATTTTCGTAAGTAGTTTTGAAAAGCTTACCATAGTTATAAGAAACTCAAGTTTCAAACATGATTTCTGAAAAACTTGTTTTTTGTGTTTACAGGGTCATTGCCGTAAGTTTATTTTTCACCAAGTGAACGAAATGACTTGAAATTTTAGGTGAGCATTCCTTTTTACATTAGCCACAAAGAATGTGCGCTACTTTTTTGAAAAAAGCTTCAGAAAAAAATAAAAAAAATACTTTTGATAAAATATACAAAAAATTGAGATTTTTCAGAAAAATAAATATTAAAAAAATTTTTTTAGGAAAAGTAGCACAGAAAACTGGTAACTGATGTAAAAACAAAGATCAAGCCATGAATTTCAAGTCATTTTATTTAGTTGTTCAAAAGTAAACCTACGGCAATCAATAAATCAGAGTTAAATCATTAATAAAATGTACGCAAGAGCCAGATGTATATTATCAGCTAACTACAGGCGGAAATTGTAGGTAATAACACTACTTATTAGTGGGAAAAATATTAAGTTCAAAGATTACACCTGGAATTTATTATTAATCAAATTATTTATTCTTATTTTTTTCAGTTTTAACCATGGCTTGTCCCCTTAAGCTTTCTACAATAGAAGCCGGGCTCGCATGTTCGGAACCTGTGCCGAGGTGCTTCTGCCGGACTACAGGTCATTCTACAACGGTGAGTCGCCCGGGCGTAGAATACACCCGTATATTACCCCTGAGAGGAATTAATACCCTCTCCATAACTGAACCCCGTTATAACTGGCGCCCTTAACGTGTTGCAACACATAGGTTAGGGTAAATAAATAATTCGATTTTTTTAAACAGGTCGAGACTCGAGTTGGGAATAATTGATTATCGAGAGGGATAATTCATTATTATAAATGTGTATAGTATGTGCAAGTGTGACCAACTGGTGGTCCATAACCTTGCTTGGAGGATATAACCCGGCCTGCACGTACTTAGCGAGGACATTGCTTGTGAAGGCCGAGTATTGTTGAAGTACTTAGTGAGGGCAACAGAGAGATTAATTAACAATTATTTATTTATTATTTATTACACTATTTATTAACATTTTTTTATCAATAATAGGGTTTTAGCGTTCGATCACTTTGTTAGGCAACTCACGTACACTCTGGGGTGTAAAGTAGTAGATTACGCACCCAATTAGCATTTTAAGGGTTATTAGCGGAAATTTCCGCATTTTTCCGCATTCGAAAAAAAGTGGAAAATCACTATCGCGGAATCGTTGGCGCATCTGATAGGGAGGTGCGCGCATCTACTAATTTCGGGTTTGCGCATGCGCAAAGGGTCGAAAAATTAGATTTTGTTTTTGGGCGCGGAATCGTTTGCGCGTGCGTTGGTGAATCTATCGCACCTAGTGACTTTAGTGCCGCGCATGCGCAGAGCGCGGGAAACGCAAATTTTGATTTTTCGGCACGGAATCGTTTGCTCGCGTGTCGAATAGTTTTGCGTAGGAAGTAGACTTTAGAAAAGCCAATTAATTGATTTACAATTTGCAATTAAAGGCATAAAACCCCGCGAAAACGCTTACGCATCCGCGAAATCGCGAGTGCACCGATTTTGTCGGGTGCTTATACGCGGAATCGTTCGCGCACGCGATAAAAACGTTTGCACACGGCGCAAACAAGCGAATTACGTTTGCGCAATGACCATAAAGCGACATAACCTTCAAGCAAGCAGGTTAAAAAGCGAAGTACCCTGGTCTAGCGATTAGAGACCAAACCATCAGTTGGGATAATTCGTGTTTTTCTTAGTCAGTGGTAATCCAGTAGGTACCTTGTGAAGGATACCACTGACAGTGCCAAAGCACCTTAAAGTTCGCGGGATTGAGCGGCAATCCTCTTGCACTAACACAACCGGCGACTGTTAGCGTCATGGGTTACGATATTGAGGAGGCCGTGGAAGAGTGGTTACAGTCGATCTTCCGAAGTGAGATCGACGAATACCTGTCACGGCTCGAATTGAAGCAACAGGGCTCGGTATTCCGCCTTTCGGAGCGGTTGCACCAGTGGGTGTTGGGGATCTACGGCCGGAAGACTTTGAAGATTCAGCAGGCACGGATGATGCTATAGCTTGGAGGATGCAACTCCGAGGAGCTCATCCGTAGAATCGCCGTTGAATAAGATGGCACCTTCGTGGAAATGTCCACTTGGGACAAACACCGACTGGAGGTGATCATCCAGAGCGAGTCAATCTTACAGATTGTCCTCAAGACAATGAGAGAAGCAGCAACACGAAACCAACATCCACAAAGACCGCAGCATACGGATGACGTCGGACGTAACCCAGACGCCCGGAACACGGACCAGTCATCGAGGAGAAGCGACAACGCAAACAACGCAGCACATGAAGATCTCAACGGCGAAGACGGATTCAGAGAGAGAGAGAGAGCTGATGATGGACCGGAATCACAGCCTGAAGGGATGCTGCGTCTCCGGCCCACAAATGGAACAGAATTCCAGGTGCCTAAAGACGTCGGGACATTATTAGTAGATCTAATAACAGAAGTCCGGTCGCTGCAGCAGAGACTAACAGATCAGCAGCGACAGGCAGCGTCTAGCACCAGAATACATGACACGAGGCCAGGACAGAACGTCCACTTTGAGGAAACGTTTTATGCAGAGGATGAACCAGGAACATGGGACGAACGGCAACGTTCGCCCCCGTCAGCGCGCCCCAGGGACCAGGCCGGTTTCCGGGACAGTAATACAGCCTGGGAGGGGGGTGACCGCCGGTATCAGGCGAGAAGTACGAGCTGGCAACACCTGACCACACAGGGCACATCGTCAAATCTCTCGAGGTCAGGGTTTTACCACTCGAGAGATATAGGCCAGGTTGTGCGGAAGTGGCAGATACGATTCGCTGGTGCAAAGAGCGAGAGCATCGAGGTGTTCCTGGCTAGAGTAGAAGACTGCAGAGTCCTGGCCAACCTCACCGAAGAAGAGGTGCTCTCATCGTTATCGGAGCTGTTCATAGACACAGCGGCCACGTGGTACCGCAACGAGAAAGAGAAGTGGGCCACGTCGCAAGACTTCGTATCGGCGAGGCGCTGGTACGGAACTACAAAAGGATTCCAGCAGCGGCTAATAGCGGAGGCTAATAACCGCACCCAGGGAGAAGAGGAGGCCGTGAGGGACTACATCACGTGCCTCATAGCTATCAATCGCAAGATATCGCCTCCCCCCAAGATGGAGCAACAGCTGGATCAATTCCACCGGAACCGCCGACCACAGCTGCAAGCCATGGTTCGGAGGACAGACTTCCAGACAGTAGAGGGTCTGTTAGAGCTGGCAGTGAATGCGGAGCAGACTCTGAAAAATTCCAGAATTTATAGGCCCCCTCCACAGCCAGTGACGTCGCTACTGCCGGAGATGGCTTATAAACCGCCCCTAAAGTCGATCCGCAGAGGAAGCCCAAGGCAGACGCCAAGGAGGGCAAAGTAGCTGCTGCGGTCGGCGTGACAGAGAGCAAATCGGAGGATTTGGAGGACATGCTTCGGCAGATGCTAAAGCAGACCCTTGCCGAGCTGACAAGCCCTCGAGCAGAGCCCCCATCGAGGCATGCGCCTGGGGGCCCGCGTAGAGGGCGTAGCCATCAGCCACCTGGGCGAACGGGGGCACAGAGGCCCCCGGCGCCCACTCCGGCCGGCAAGGACGCGAGTTCGGGAGGGGACTCCACGTCGCCTGCCAAACTCGGGGGTTGAACCCCAGGGGAGCCGAGGCCGCCGCTGAGTTGTTACTCATGCGGCAAGATCGGTTACATCCCTGCTGAAAACGACCTATTGAAACCAATTTATTCCTCATTCAATTTTGGTAACACTAAATGGTTATCAATACGGGTTCAATCGGGTTAATTGGAAGCCCGATTAAGAATTAATCGGTTTTAATGTCAAATTAATTGGGCTAGGGTTAAATATGAATTTTCCGTATTAATTTCAATCGGGTATTATTGGTTTTAATTGTAAATGTGCTTAATCGGTTTTAATAGGAATATTTTTTATTCGGATCGAATCGGATTGAATTGGATAGTTAAGTGTATATTTTTATATTGGTTTTAATATGACATTTTCATATTAATTTCAATCGGATGTTATATTGGTTTCAGTTGTAAATTGGTTCAATTGTGCTTAATCGATTTTAATAGAAACATTTTTAATTGTATTGAATCGGATTGAATTGGACAGTTAAGTGTATTTTTTTATATTGGTTTTAACATGACATTTTCATATTAATTTCAATCGGAATTAATTGGTTTCAATTATAACGGTAACGGTACTGAATATACAAGTTCCAGAATTTGATGATGCATATGTCTCTGTAGGTAAATGGTTAGCGTGCCCGACTGCTGTAGTGCTGAGGACCCAGGTTCAAATCTCGATGTTACCGAATATTTTTTTATTTCTTTATTTCATTTATTCTTGTCTTAAATTATTATTTCCTTAATAAAATTCAATTTTAAATAATTAATAAATGTGTAAAATATAAATAAATATTGTTATAAAATTGTAATGGGGAATTTGAATGACGATCTTCTCAGTGGCGGTCATGACGCCATGTTTGTTCGTAACCTTGCAGCTGAATTGTCGCTGCAGCTGGTTCAACACGGCCCCACCCACATAAAGCCTGCATCTCGCACCTGGATTGACGTGATTCTCGTTGACGAAAATGACAATATCATCAACGATCGAAACATCCCAGCTAACTTTCACAGCAGCCACAAATGTTGTTGACGTTACCATCGTTTTCAACTCTGAGATGCCAAGAACACAAACTTTTCTGTACATAGATTATAGAAATATCAATGCCGAAGATCTTGTAGCGCTATTGGCCTGCTGTGATTGGACACCCTTCGATGCTGACGTTCTTGATACTGAGCAAGCTCTGGACTGCCTCTGCACCAATTTATCGGCAGCCACAGATTCCTTGGCACCGCAAAAAACTTTTGTCCCGAAAAAGGGCAGGCTGCCGTGCATCGATGCCGACCTAGCCCAGCTACTCCGCAGACATGCCACCCTCTACAAACGCTACAAACGTGCTGGACAGCAAGACCTTTACGTAGAATTTGTCACGCTACGTAAACAAATCGACGAGAAGACTGACCTAGCGAAGACGTCTTATCTACATGCCAGACTAACGGATGCTCTGACAGATGGCAGTGTCTTAAAAGAGATACGTTGCCTGGGACTCTTACCCAGACACACCGAGGACTTAAATGGGTTTACTCCAGATGAGCTTAACCGTCACTTTGATGGAGTGTCCGTCTCTCCACGGGATGACAATGAGAAACGTAGTAGAATTATATGGGAGAGTAGTGATGAAGGATTCTCCTTTAAACCCATAACTTTTAATGATGTTGTTATCGCGATATCTCATTTTTCATCGCGGACACGTGGAGTGGACGGGATTCCTCAATGTGTCATTGTCAAAGCATTGCCTGTCATTGGCAACCTACTGGTTAAACTGTTTAACTCCTCCCTGACGACTAATATTTTCCCATCCCTCTGGAAGAGAGCAAACATCATTCCTCTAAAGAAAACAAAGGCACCTACTTCTCCCTCAGAATTTCGACCGATTGCCTTGCTTTGCTTTCTTTCGAAGGTGCTTGAGAAAATTGCACACGTGCAACTGATGGAGCATCTGGAGACCATGAAAATTCTCGACCCAAATCAGACAGGTTTTCGACGTTTTAATTCCACACAAACAGCACTTATTAGACTGACAGATGACATCAGATCTGGCATGGAAAACAAACTCGTGACCATTCTTCTGCTATTTGATTTTGTAAGGCATTCGATACTATTCTGCCTTCTCGACTTTTCGAAAAGCTAGAATTGCTGGGGTTTTCGAGGGCTGCCCTCTCGTGGATCAACTGCTACTTCGATGGAAGGATGCAAAAGGTATACTCTAACCTCTCTGGCAAGTCTTCGTGGCTCGGTACAAACTTAGGAGTCCCACAGGGGTCAGTTCTGGGACCTCTGTTATTCCCCTATCGAAAATATCCAGCTGTGATTACAGCTGTAATTACAGCTGAAACCACAGCTGTGATTACAGCTGTAATCACAGGTGTAATTACACGTCAATTTCACATCTGACCAAGATAAATAGTTTTTCACATGCGAAATTGATTTTTATAATTTACTTTTGGTAAAGAATCATATTACAAAATTTATTTTCATATTATCAGATAAAAAAGATATTTCCATACAAAATAACCTACATCCACTTAAAAAAAATTTTAAATCATCGTTCCGGTACCCCGGGGGTTCAGGAGGAGGAGGGCGTTGATCTCGAATCTAACCTCCAAAATTCAGAATGTTGGTCCGAAGATGGTCGACGCAAAATGGCGGCCTTACGGGTTCACCACCCGCAAGAGGCTGGAAATCGGAACCCTGGGGTTTTGGGGGAGCCGATCTTGAATCTAACCTTGAAAACTAAAAATTGCCGATCCAAGATGGCGGCCTTCCGGGTCTACCACCCGCAAGTGGCTGGATATTGGAATCCAGGGGTTTTCCGGGGCGCTGATCTCGAGTGTAACCTCGATAATATAAAATGGTAGACACAAGATGGCGGCCTTACGGGTCTATACCACCCGCAAGTGGCTGAAAATATGAACCCAGGGGTTTATGGCGCTGATCTTGAATCAAATCTCGAAAACTAAATATGGCCGGTCCAAGATGGCAGCCTTCCGTGTCTACCACGCGTAGGTGGTTGGGAGTCTGAACCCGGGGCTTGTGGGGGGCGCTGATCTCGTATCTAACCTCATAAATTCAAAATGGCCGAACCAAGTTGGCCGACCCATCATGACGGACTTCCGTGTCTGCCACCCGCAAGTGTCTGGTAATCGGAACGTGGTGTTATTGGGGGCGCCGATCTCGAATCTAACGCCGAAAATAAAATGGCGGGCCCTAGGTGGCGGGCCCAAGATGACAGCCTTACGGGACTATCACCCGCAAGTGGCTGTCTGTTTTCCACGATTCTTAATCGATGTAATTATAAAATTTTCGACAGTCGGAAAATATATGAGTTTGAAGTAGAGTAGCTCGAACAAGTTTACTTCCACTACTTACTGAATTACTTGTATCATACGTACATGTATTGTAATCTCTTGATACGTGGTGGAGATTTTAGGTCCCACCAAATAAGGAGCCATAGAATAAAAGCATTTTTTTCATCATTTCTGTCGATTCGTAACATAGTACTGCTGCAACGTTATTTGCTCGATAAGTACAAGAAACAGAAATGGTATTATGATTTACTTGAATCTCATTTTCATACACGGGGCCTTAATATGGAATTAGTTACAACCAGTATATGTTACAAAGTACGGGTTTTATTTATTCTAATATTTAAGCATGACTGTAATACAAAAATACATCTGTATAAAAATACACATTACTTCTAAGGAGCTTATATTAATATGTTTATATATTAATATTATTTATTATTAAAATTTTGTGTTCTAGAATTATATTAACGAGATATATTATTCTGTAAACTTCGATAATTTGCATACATATCACCAAATTTGCTTTGAAATAGGCTTTAAATGCGGTTACTCTGAGCTTTTATTTCAATGCCCCTTTCATATTTAACTTTTTGAGTCAAAGCCGTTGTACATTGTTCCATCAAATACTGCCTTTTGCTAATCGCATAATTCTTGTATGATTTTGTATTATGTATATAATCTGCGCACAAACCTGTTGAATTTATATCATATTTATATCATATTTATATTATATACATGTAACGCTACGTTAAGGGGGGCATACACCTACAAATTTTCAAAAAATCAATTTTTTTACACTAGTGCGAGAAGACTCGTGCGAGAAGAAAAACGTTCTCAAAAACTCGTCTTCACGCACGTCGTGTCAAAAAATATTGTTCGATTCTTGTGCATGAAGAGATTTCTCATCTCGTGTGGACCTGCAAAGATCCCCACGAGATGAAATCTCTTCACGCACATGTATCGAAATGTACTATTTTTTTATTAGATTTTCTGATTGTAGTTGTCAAATTTAGTTCCTCCTTTTAATATAATTGCTACTGATAAACAATTAATTGTAGATGAAATTAAATGTATTATTTCTTGCTAATTTTCATTGTAGAATAATCATTGAATATTAATTCAATAATTATTCTACAGTGTCTAGTAAGTGCGGCATCTAAGTAGCAATTCAACGAATAATATATATTACCAAAAAATAATTCCAGCTTATTCGGACAGAATAGTTGAATCGACTTTTCTCCGGGAATAATATTTTTTACTTTTTCAAGTCCAAACAAAAATACGGTAAATCTTCCTTCCATATCACCTGAGCTGCCCCCGCAGCAAAAGTGCTCAGTGGTTTCGTCGTTCGCAGTGTTCTCCAAGCATCTCTGCGTAAACTAATACCTAGTCCCAAATAAACGCGCTGTAAAAACAAATATTCACGTGTTATTTACTCCGATATATGATAAATGTTATGAATATGTAACATGGTATCAATACCTTTCCTTCTTCAATTAGTTTATAACGGCGGTATCGTTCTTCATGTACTAAAATGAATATTGCATTTTTTTCAGACGCTCTGTATTTAATTGCGCACATTTGTCAAAACTAGTTTATACAACCATCTACAAAATGCTTTTTTCAATACATGCATGAAATGGGCCTTTTTCATGCCTGAAAACCGTGTCGAAAATCGCGCATTTCGAGTGTGATTTAGGAAAGAATGAAAAAATCTATTTTTTCACACTTTAGCGGGGAAAACAAATTTTTTCCCCGCTCGAATGAAAATTTTTTTTCACAGTTTAGCGGGGAAAAAAATTTTTTCCCGCTACAACGAATTTTTACGAAATTGTTCTCTTATTGTCAAATTTATATATTTTATGGCTTTTTGACCAGTTTAGAATAATATAAAATAACTTTTAAACTGGGTTGTGCACGACTCGAAATGCACGATCCCCTACACAACTTTCATGCATATAAAAAGGCCCTCTCATGCACTCGTTAAAAAAATACAGTGTGTAACACGGGAAGAAGAGCTATTTCAGACTCGGGCGAGGTGTTGTCAGCACTCGTCTCCGTCTCGTTCTGAACACGTCACCCTCGCTTGAAATAGCTCATTTTCGCCCCTTGTTGCACAATATACTATTGCATACCTGGAGCATTCAAAAGACCTCGCTTGGCGTACATTTTATACATTCTCGATTTCCAAAATTTCAGAATAATCCAGTAGACTGCACCATCTGTGACAATATTTCACGTTATTGATATGTCATTAAAAAACGATATTTATCTTGAGCAATAAGCCAGTAATGAATCGTTAAAAATCTGAGTTTTCAGTTTTCGAAGCAACTATGAACAAATATGTTAAACGATTTTTCAGGAAATATCCTCAGATTTTTTCCATACATTTTTCACATTTCGAAGCTCGCATATACTCAGATTAAATTAGATAATATGTACCTTCACTATCCCTATCTGATGAACTTAAGACTTTTTTTCTGAAGTCAAATGTCTTCCACGATGGAGATCGTGATCTGCATCTACGTGATTGTGAACGCGAACGCTGATAGCGCGAGCGTGACCGCGAACGCCGAGAGCGTGAACGTGACTGCGAACGCCGAGATCGAGAAGGTGACCGCGAACGCCGAGATCGAGAAGGTGACCGCGAACGCCGAGAATACGAGCGTGACCGTGAACGCTGAGAGTGTGAAGATGACCGCGAACGCCGAGAGTGTGAAGATGACCGCGAACGCCGAGGACGCGAGCGTGACCGCGAACGCCGAGGACGCGAGCGTGACCGCGAACGCCGAGGACGCGAGCGTGACCGAGAATGCCGAGGACGCGAGCGTGACCGCGAACGCCGAGAACGCGAGCGTGACCGCGAACGCCTGGAGTACGAAGGTGACTGCCGAGGCACCGATGGCAAACATAATTTCGATGGGCTTCGTACAGGCACTGATGGTGATCGCAATTTCGCTGGGCTTCTTACAGACACCGATGATGAACGCGATTTCGATCTGCTCCGACGAGGTACCGATGGTGAACGCGTTTTCGATCTGCTTCGACGAGGCACCGATGGTGAACGCGAAGGCCGAGGAGCGTGACTGCGAAGCCGAGAGTGTGAAGGTGACCGCAAATGCCGAGAACGCGAGCGTGACCGCGAACGCCTGGAGTACGAAGGTGACTGCCGAGGCACCGATGGCAAACATAATTTCGATGGGCTTCGTACAGGCACCGATGGTGATCGCAATTTCGCTGGGCTTCTTACAGACACCGATGATGAACACGATTTCGATCTGCTCCGACGAGGTACCGATGGTGAACGCGTTTTCGATCTGCTCCGACGAGGCACCGATGATGAATGCGATTTAGACGGACTTGCTATTTCTAAGTGAAGTGGCGATAAGAACGGTGTTAGCGATCGCGAATGTTCGACCGATGGATAAAATGGTTTTATCAAAGGACATCCGGTTGCCGATTTAGCTTTTGGTTGGTTCTTCTTTATTATGTTTGCCAAAGGTTTTCTGTCCTGTAAGTACATGAATGATAACAATGAGCTTTAAATTATTTTAAGCGCTCTCTGACTGAAGCAGTGAGAGTAAGAAACATCTCTCAGACAAGAAGAAATGAGCTTACTCTACCCTGATTGAATAAAACGAGAGGTCCGGATAAAAGTTGACATAATTGGAGTAAAAAACTGGAGAAATCCTATTCAATTTAAATCAATTGAAGAGGATTACATTTATTTAATAGCTAAACAGGGGTCCACACAGGTAGCGCTAGTGAGAATCAACTCACTCTCTTAGACTTGTAAGTAGAAAGTATATGCACCTCTTAAAAATCAAAAATATGTTTTGCTTTAACAACACCGATAGGTACTTTCAAATACATTAACAAACCCATTGAACTATAGCTTCTCATTTCAATTAATTTAAATTAATCTCCTGAAACAACCACACAAAGTGACTCACTAATATCACAGAACAGTATAATTCTTGATGATCATGGATTGAATAATATCTACTATTTTATTTTCGAATATAAATGTTATTGATAAAATATTTTCGATACGTCGCGATAAATTAATCTACGATGAAAATATATTTTCGAGTACGAAATACTAACAATAACACCTAATTTAAAAATTCTTACTCGTGGTGGTAAGCAATCTTGTGTGATCTAAACAATATTGAAACTCAATATGTTACACCAACTTCCGAGTGCGAAACCATTCATCAATCCGGTGTTGGCCAGCTTTTCAGTACCATTCTGTCAGATTTTATCCGAATATATTTCATTATTTTCAGACGGTTCTTCTCCCGAAAAAAACTCGAAGCTCGTTTTATTCTTTCAGATTCTTTTAGTCTGACTAGCGCCACGTTCTTAATCATTTATTATTTGAAAATATACACCAACTTTTTCGGAATCGAAGATTTTACATCATTTCTTTCCATTTTCTTCTGTAAATGGTCATTATTGTTGAGTGCGGTAAAATTTAGTTCTTTTCTCGTTTGCATTAATGTTTTGACATTCATCTTCTGAATCGTTATTTCTGCATTATTTCTTTTCGCTTCCTTAAAAATAGCTATTTCATTTTTCTGAAAATTAATAGTTACATAAGTAACATAAGGGAGATTTCCGGTTGAAAAAAATATGTAGGAGAGAGCAGGGCTAATTTGAGCACGGGACCAATTTACCAATTTTAAAAAGCTAGTATTTATAGCGATTTTTTGTTCCAACAATACTTAAAGTAAAATATTTATAAAACCTGATATTTCAGTAAAATTTGTACCTATAAAAATTGTATAGGGCCAATCGAAACACAAAATTACTGGAAGCTTTAAATGTCTCTCGATATAAATATATTGCTTCTGAAAGTATTGCTGCGTGTGGACACGACACAAGTGTAATTGCAATAAAAGCGAGTAGAAAAATGCAATGTGGTGGCAACCGTGGCGCGGAGACTTAGTGTCTGACTCGCAAGCACTTGGTTCGAGCCCGAAGTCCGTTTCTTTTTCATTGATTGAGGGTGTAAGGATTCAGGGTTTAGGGGTTAAGGCTTTAACGGTTATAAGATGAAGGATTAAGATTTTAAGATCTTAAGGGTTCAAGGGTTAAGGGATTTAAGGGTTAAGGATTTAAGAGTTAAGGGTTTAAGGGATAAGGATTTAAGGGTTAAGGGTTTAAGGATTTAAGGGTTAAGGGGTTCACACAAGTAGCGCTAGTGAGAATCAACTCACTCTCTTAGACTTGTGAGTAGAAAGTAATATGCACCTCTTAAAAATCAAAAATATGTTTTGCTTTAACAACACCGATAGGTACTTTAAAATACATTTACAAACCCATTGAACTATAGCTTCTCATTTCAATTAATTTAAATTAATCTCCTGAAAGCAACAACACAAAGTGATTCACTAATATCACAGAACAGTATAATTCTTGATGATCATGGATTGAATAATATCTACTATTTAATTTTCGAATATAAATGTTATTGATAAAATATTTTTGATAAAGCGTTTAGAGTTTAAGGGTTCATGGCTCAAACGTTGGGGCTTTAAGTTTCAACGGTTTACGGTTAAAGGGTTTAGGTTTAGGTTTAGGGTTTAAAGGTTTAATAGTTTCGGGTTTACGGTTTCGGGTTTAAGGGCTTAGAGTTTAAGGGTTTAAGAGTTTAGGGTTTAGAGACTTAGGGTTTAGAGACTTAGGGTTTAAGAGTATAGGGTTTAGGGTTTAAGTATTTAGGGTTTATGGTCTAGGGTTTCAGGGTTTAAGGTTTTAGTTTAAGGGTTTAGGGTCTAAGTTAATTGCCATAGGTTTATAAAATAACAAGACAGAATTTAAATTAAGATTTAAAAACTACTTACAATTGTTGATAAAATTTTACTTAAATTTTTTTTTCTGGTATTATATTTAATTAATAAACGAAATAAATGTAATGAATATAACATGTTTCTATTGTATCACAGTTTTTCTACTTAAATGTTGTAAATTGCTTCTAGTACGCTTGGCCGATGAACTCATAGTTACATGAACCTGAAGTTTCTAACGTTATCAATAATGAAATGCAAATTTTTTAAAAAATAACCGCCGTCTGCAAATTCTCCTTTTAGAAAAACTTGTAGCATCCCCAAAGCTATAAAATAATTTGACGAGTAGTCCCGATGACCGGAACCACCCTTAACTGGGGGATAAAGATTCGTAAAAAGATATCTCCGCACGATATGCCGCTCAGACAAATTTAATTTTTTTAAATAACTTCTATCCACCCCAGGCGTCTAGATAAAAATTTACGAGTAGTCCCGATGTCCAGAACCACCCTTAAGTGGAGGATGAAAATTCGAAATAAGACATCTCCGCACGATATGCCGCTCAGACAAATTTTATTTTTTTAAATAACTTCTATCCACCCCAGGCGCCTAGAAAAAAATTTGCGAGCAGCCCCGATGTCCGGAACCACCCTTAAGTGAGTGATGAAAATTCGAAATAAGACATCTCCGCAAGGTATGCCGCTCAGACAAATTTTCTTGCGGAGATATCTCTTTTAGGAATTTTCATCCCCCAGTTAAGGGTGGTTCCGGGCATCGGGACTACTCACAAATTTTTGTCAAGGCGCCTAGGGTGGACAGAAGTTATTTAAAAAAATAAAATTTGTCTGAGTGCCATATCGTGCGGAGATATCTTCTTTACGAATTTTCATCCCCAGTTAAGGGTGATTCCGGTCATCGGGACTACTCGTCAAATTATTTTATAGTTTTGGGGGTGCTATAAGTTTTTCTAAAACGAGAATTTGCAGTCGGCGATTATTTTTAAAAAATTTGCATTTCGTTATTGGTAACGTTAGAAACTTCAGGTTCGTACAGTTACGAGCTAGACATAATAATTATTGAATATTTAAATAAACATTTACTACTTTAAAATATAAGTTTTTTATTCATTGTGGTAATGAAATATATACCTAAAGCTAATTCTTTTCACTTAAAATTTGAAGTTAACAATTTCACATTTGTTTTTTTATTTTTAAATATGAAAATCAAGTTTTGTCGAGTCTACAATGATTAATTATAGCACAACAATGTCCTAAAACACTAAGCTAGGTAATATTTTGTTTTAATAGTGACTTTTTTAACAATAAATTGAGCCTCCTCCGAATGAGGTATGATACGTAGTTTCATACCTCAGTAATTGCGTATCATACCTCAATCCTACATCATACCGTATGAAACTTCTGGACCGTATCGTAAACCCAACTCTGGACTAAGGCCTGGGACAGTCAAAAAGGAACTGGAACAGGAACACTAAAAATATATTGTTTTTATATCTATATATATGAGGAACATCTCGCTTGTTCCAGGAAAAAACGTAGTGTTCCTCATATATATAGATATAAAAACAATGTATTTTTAGTGTTCCTGTTCCTTTTGACTGTGCCAGCCCTAACGATCCGACTTAGGCTGAAATCAGATGGTGCGGCATAGAGCTGCGGCATAGAGGATGCGTCATGGAGACAGCCAATCACAGCTATTCTGCAAATGCAAAGATAGCTCTGATTGGCTGTCTCCATGACGCATCCTCTATGCCGCAGCTCTATGCCGCACCATGTGATTTCACCCTTATCGACTGTTGCTTGCAGCTGATTCAGGGTATCTCAATCAATAGCGTCTGCTGTAGCATAAACAGACAATTTTTTCAGTATAGTCTATGGTACATCAGGTTAGGCCATATAATTGTAATAGTTTATTTATTAGAATATATGAGATCAATACGTGCTTGCAGTGCTTGGAGTTTATATCAGATAAGTAACAATTCAATTTTTCATAAAAAACATAATTTCTCTCAAGAAGTGACACTTTGTGTCAAAATAATCTGTGTATTTTAAATTACAGGTTCACCCAAATCTTAAGAGGATCTACCCGGTACAAGAAAATAAAATAATAAACTTCCACAATCAGGTAAAAATTTAAGTTTTAATTTAATAGTTTCAAATTTAAAATTGTTTATCTCGTGCAATTCATAGTTGTAAAGACATGCACAGTTAGGGTAAAATCATTACTTCTATATTATTCTTAAAATTTTTCATACTTATTTTCTTTACAATTTGTGCAACTACTTCGAAAGAAAAATCTAACTTCTAAAGTAACAGTAAGAGTATTAGTAGAGAATAAGGCTTAGTTTACTCATATAGTATGAAAATTCATACTAAGCAGTACTTTGGACTTTGACTTTTTAAAGTATAGTATCTTTTCATACTAACTGATGCGGAACTGAAGTGAAACTGAAGCTTTAGAATGACAGGAGGAGAGCCAGTATACTACAATCATACAACAGTTCTACTCGGAGACCATCATATACATACTATAATATTCGTATATGAATGATGTCGTGTCTTTCTAGGCATGCCTACTCTGATACTATAATTATTACTAAAGTATATAGTGTATTAACACGATATACTTTGAAAGTGTGTACACATACTTTAGAAGTATAAAATTACATACTATAACATTATAAGTTACCTTTAATGCAATATGAGTATTTATTGCAACAATTCCGAGTATTTATTGCATTATTATATTGTATGTAATATTTACAATAAAGCTCAAGCTATTCGCTTAGAAACTTTAAAGCCATTTTTCTCCATTAATATTTCTTTATTTTTAGTTTACGGTGCACAGGATTCCGAAGTGAGTTTTGAAGGAAGAGTTATAAAGTTTTGACATCATCGTTAGGATATATTTTCCTCCGGAGTAAGCAAAGCAGAATTTCAGAAAAGTACGTCAACTTTTTTTGAGAACCTTTTTATTAATAAACAATGATGAAAAATAATGAAAAATAATGAAAAATTAAATAAAATGTGCACCTACATTAATATTGCGATTTTTTCAGATTCTGCTTCGTTCACTCCGGAGGAAATATGTTTAAAAAGAAGATTCCATAAGCACTAGTCGAACGAAGCATTGATGGCTCCTAAATCCTACACACCACCCAATTATAAGTAGTCAAACAGGTTGTGTAAGTGTGACTACTACTATACAGACACAAAAATGAATATTTGTAAGTCTAATTGGTCTATACAAAGAAAGATGACATGACATGTATAAAAAATTTATAATCATTTAATAATAATAGCTATTTTTTTTAGGCTAACTTTAACAGTGTCTGGTCCCCTTCAACTTAATGTCATTTGGACAGTAAACTTGCCAGTTGGAAAATCTGATTCTTTTGCCCCGCTTTGCCTATTATTAGTAATACCTATTACGTACTATTATTAGTTTTGATAATTGTTTCAATATTAATCACAGAAATCATGACGTGTATAAGTAAGGTTAATTATCCAACAAGCATAGCATACGCATAAACAGTGTAAGCAGCTTTAACATCTGGCAAGTTCTTGTAAAAATTTTTGCTATGCCAAACAGAAAATGAGATTTTATTGAAAAGTTATAAAGCTACCAACAAACTATCAATAGCATAAACAAACTATGTTGGCCACTGAACAGGAGATAATTGGTATGGCTAATATTTGCCCATGTCCAAGATTGCCCCACTCTGTCCTATTTGTAGATAAATTCAATATCGAAAGTTAACCAATAATATTGCGGGAAATTATATCAAATACAACAGATTTTAATTTAATTTATGCTAGTTGATGCAGTCATGCAAACATAAACATTTTAATTTGTAACAGAATTAGGGAGCTGACCTTTGGCAGTGTGCTTAATGTTATTTCATCACCATCCGTGGAAGTATTAATGGACGAATCATTTAGAGTTGCCATTTGAGTAAGTGGGGCAAATCGACTCCGTGACTTTATAATTTGCTCCATCTCTTCCTGCCCACCAGCTACAAATCATGAACATAAAAATTTAAATCTATTACAAAAACCAGCTGAAATAATAAAAATAACGCAGTGTCTATTCCAACCAAAAATCCACGTAATTACCTGGATGTAAGTCCTTACATCCACGTTTTTATGTAAATACGAGTCTTACGTCCACGTATTTATGTGGGTATTTCAGTTATTGTAAATGTATGCTTATATTCACGTATTTACAAGGATTTTGGTGCAAATAGACTCGGCGTACAAATAATAGCAATACCTACATATTAGAGTCGACATTTGAGCTTTGACAATAACCCGCTTGCCAATCTTAGCATCGTACCATTTAACATGGTACCACTTATCATGTGAAAAATCTTTCACATTTTTAGGCGATTCTTTTCGAACTCCTTGATCATGTCCACATGTACAAACCATGTTTTGAGTGGTTCATTTATGAACTTCACGTGTGCGTGAGTAATTGCCATTATCTGAGACGAACCCATAATTAATTAAACTCTTTGAAAAAGTCAATTACCCTAGTGAAAATTTTTCGTGCAACAAAGTGTATGAAGGTGTATCAATGTATATCAAGATGTATCAAGATATTGCATTTCGGACCAATCTTGATACACTTTGATACATTTTTCATACACTTTGATACACTTCGGTACAAAAAAAGTGTACCTGGATACACTTTGATACACTTTAATACAGTTTGCTACACCTTGATACAATTTAATACACTATAATTATACATTTTCATTAAAATTAGGATTTTATTTTCGTTATATTAAATTGTTTAAATATGTACGAAAGTGTATCAAGCTGTATGAAAGCATTAATTTCATTTTTATGAAAGAGTATCAAGATGTATCAAAATTTATCAAAATTTTACAAAATTGGTCCAAAATGCCACATTTTGATACACCTTCATATACTTTAATACGTTTTCATACACTTTCATACATTTGATTCATCTTAATACACTCACAAATTTCCACTAGGATAGTCTAGACATTCATAATAATTATTCTATTAACAAAACTTCAAAGTTAATTGAAATAAAAAGGGTGAGAATGCTGCACGATTTCTTTTCTTCCTTAATATTTATTGGCATAAAGAGGGTTCCTGCATACTAAAAACTTAAGTTGAAGAAATAAGGGCAAATCCACATAAGGTGCCCGGAGCTGTGCACCGTGCGCTTTACGCTCTACCCAAAAGAAGGAGTTGTTCGACATCTATGTAACAGTTATCTATGTTTGACATCTATGCTCTGTTTAATAAGAGGCTATACGTCTCTTCCGCTTAATCCTGTGATAAATCCGTAGATGTCGAACAACTCTTTCTTTTTGGTAGAGCGCAAAGCGCACGGCGCACAGCTCCGTGCACGTAATGTGGATTCACCGTAAGAAAATGTATTGTTACTTTGTTAGTTTAAATATATATATGAGGAACAAGGGTTGAATCGCTGCACGGTTCAACAGATTCTCGTTTTAGGGCCATCCGCGGTAAATACGGAACATATGAAGGACAGACAAGCGATTGTTCCTTCTGGTTCCTAGTACAAGCAATGAATTTTCTTGTTTTTTTATCTGTTCCATAAAGGGAGCATGTACATAAGCGCTGTGCTGTGCGATGCCGTACGATGCCGTTCGATGCCGCGCAGTGCCGCACGATTAGTGCTGCGTCCGATACGTTGTCTAAATGGTTCAAAATAAATTGTACGTTGTATCACTGCATTATTTATTTAACTATTTAATTTAAATCATGCAGAGATACAACTTACAATTTATTTTGAACCATTTAGACAACGGATCGGACGCAGCACTAATCGTGCGGCACTGCGCGGCATGGAACGGCATCGAACGACATCGTACGGCATCGCACAGCACAGCGCTTATGTACATGCTCCCTTATGCTGCGGGCGGCATAGACTATGAAGGACAATGTATATGATATGTTTACATTATCCTTCATAGTCTATGGTCTTACAGCCTATTGCCTTGTTTGTTTACTTCTTCCATACCTCACGTTTTTATTTAAAAAAGAGTACTACTTTCTATTGTTTATACAGTAGCGTTAATTACATTTAATCGCAATGGCTGATAATCGTATTCCTTATAAAAAATATTTTCGAGAGTCGGATGCTATCGTACCACATCGGACACTGGAAAGGCATAATGTAACCCCAAATGTTGCGTTAGGGCTAGGGTTTCATGAAGAAACTAATCAGATGGAGTGTAATGCATCTGTTTCTATACAAGTAAGTAGTATATTTTAATTATTTAAATATTACATACATATTCCACTCTTACATTTTAAAAAATGAAATATTTCTTATATTTTATATTTCAATGTTTAAATTTGACTGGTCAATTTCAAATGAAGAAACAATTTTATAATATTTTAATAGATTAATAGGTTTACATTGTTTGCTATATCGTTTTAACAATTTTTTATACATATCTTACACTTTTTATCAGGATATCGATTATCGGGTTATTGTGCTATTAGCTTATTGGGTTATTGTGTCAGAAAATAAAATAATAGTTTCAGCTGCAACAGAATTCAAAATCTGTACTGCTTAAAATAGTAAAAACTTCGAACACAATTATATCAGAAATTAAAATAGTTTCAGCTAATAAATAAAGAACCACAAAAATAAATTTCATTTAATGTAAAGAAAAATAAATACATTTAATTCAATGTGAAAAAGTGTAAGAAATTAAATAAATTTAATTTAATAAAATAATAGTTTCAGCTGCAATATATTTGAAAATCAGTAGCTCTTAAGGGGACCAGACACTGTTAAAGCCTGAAAAAAATAGTTATTATTATTTTGTGATTATAAATTTTCTTTAAATGTCAACATTTTATTATTTTTTGTACATAAAGTTGATACAATTACCTTTCTTTTCAGACCAATCAGACTTAAAAATATTCATTTTTGTGCCTGTAGTAGTAAATATAGTTATACTAACTGTCTGACTACTTATTTGATGGTGCGCAGGATTCAGAAGCCATCGATGCTCATTTGACTAGTTCTTGTGGATTCTTCTTTCTAAATATGTTTTCTCCGGAGTGAGCGAAGCAAAATCTGAAAAAAGTCAAAATATTAATTTAGGTGTACATTTTATTCAATTTTCACTATTTTTCATCATTTTTTATTAATATAAATGTAATCGAAAAAAGGACTCACTTTTGTTAAATTCTGCTTCGCTCACTCCGGAGGAAAATATATCCCAAAAATGATCTTAAAATCTCAGAGCCCGTCGTTGCAAACTCACTTGGCAGTCCTGCGCACCGTAAATAAAAAATGAAGAAAAACATAAATGGAGAAAAATGGCTTTTAAGTTTTTAAGCGAATAGCTTGAGCTTTATTGTAAATATTATATATAATAAAATAATGCAATAAATAGTTGAAATCAGTTAAGACAGTTAGGCAGATTGTTAAGAAAATAAGTGTGAAAATTTTTCAGGATAATAATGAAGTAATGACTTTACTCTAACAGTGTACGTCTTTACAACCATGAATTGCATTAATTAAATTCTTTTAAATTTAAAACTATTAAATTGTAACTTAAAATTTTATCTGACTGTGGAAGTTTATTTTATTTTCTTGTATTGGATAGAGCCTCAGCCTTGGGTGGAGAAACTGGACCTGTAATCTAAAAGGCAGATTATTTTGACACAAAGTATGACTTCTTAAGAGAATTTTTTTTTTATTTGAAATTAGTTGTTGACTTATCTGATATAAGCTCCAAGCATTCCACGTATTGATCTTAAATTGTAATAAATAAACTATTATAATTGTACGGCCTAACATGTACAGTACACAGTACACTGAAAAACATGGTCTGTTTAAGCTGCAGCAGACGCTACTGACTGACATATCCTGAACTTAGCTGCAAGCGACAGTCGGTAAAGTAGTCGGATCCTCGGGTCGGATCGTTAGGGTGAAATCACATGGTGCGGCCTTAAGGCCGGTACACTTAAAAAAAGAACAGATGAAAAACACAGGAATAGGAAGGAACAAGAGAGAACAACAAGGAATAGCTCGTTGTGTGTCGTTGTGCACATGATCAAGTGCTCATAACCTACTAACTGCGGTAAGTTTATGAAAAAATTAATAATAATAAGTAACTTTTATAAATGAATAATTAAATTTATTTGTATAATATAATTATTGTTAATTGTGGGAATGATTATTGTCACTTCATCTTGTATAACTTTTCGTTAAATAATAAATTGAACTCTGGATTAAATTTTCCTTATCTGAAATAACAATAATCATTCCCACAATTAACAATAATTATATTATACAAATATACTTAATTATTCACTTATAAAAGTTACTTATTATTATTAATTTTTTCATAAACTTACCGCAGTTAGTAGGTTATGAGCACTTCATCATGGGCACTACGACACACAACGAGCTATTCCTTGTTGTTCTCTCTTGTTCCTTCCTATTCCTGTGTTTTTTATCTGTTCTTTTTTAAGTGTACCGGCCTTTAGAGCATATACTACTAGAGGCAGCATGCCGTGCTCGAAAAGCGTGGTCAGGTGCGAGAGAGACAGCATGTACTCTTCGATATAGTGTCGCGTGCGAGCGAGGGAGATAGCATGTACTCTTCCCTATACTATTGCCTGTCTTGAACTGACCACGCTTTTCGAGCACGGCATGCTGCCTCTAGTGTATGCTCTAAGGGTGCGGCATAGAGCTGCGGCATAGAGGATGCGTCATAGAGGCCAATCAGAGCTATCTTTGCATGTGCAGAATAGCTGTGATTGGCTGTCTCCATGACGCATCCTCTATGCCGCAGGCCCGCAGCTCTATGCCGCACCATGTGATTTCAGCCTAAGGCCCCTGCCACATAAGCACGTTTGCATCCGTATGCACGCGTATGCATCCGTACGCACATGCACACATCTCGTGCGAGCGCGCGCCCACACGAGATGTGTGCCCGTGCGAACGGATGCATACGGATGCATACGTGCTTATGTGGCAGGGGCCTTACTCGGATCGATACCGCGTCAGTTCGCGAGCCTTCGGTTCGAGCACGTACATCTTAGCCCGCGGAATTCAAAAGGAGTAGAAAACAATCACACTGGTAAATTATGGCAACTTAAATTGTAATGGCACGTAAGTGAGTAGAAAAAAGTTCAATAAATATTTATTAAAAACAAAGAAAAAACAAATTTTAGTTCAGTTCTATTTTATCTATTTCTTTTAAATGTTTTGAATTATTGTACCTAAAGTTTTTACATACTCAAAATGAAACGTACAATCTTTTTAAATTCTTTATTATATAAAAACAATGCACACTGACAATTAGCACTAAAACATTAATTTACTAATTTGAAAAAATATAAAATGTAAAAGAATGTAAAAAATATGTTAAAAGTGTACAAAATGTAAACAATGTAAAAAATGTAAAACATTTGAAAAAATCTAAAAAATGTAAAAAATGTTAAAAATTGAGAAAAAAAATTAGCAAAAATGAGAAAAATGGAAAAAATTGAAAAAAATGGAAAAAATGGAAAAAATGGAAAAAACCTTAAAAATGTAAACAATGTAAAAAAAAGTTAATAAATACGTAAAATACGTCTATAGAGGGGGTGGGGGCTAAATGTTTTGGAAACATCCGGTCCACTTCCTAAACCGATCCGATCCATATTCCCTTAAATTAACGAAGAACACGAAAGGACAGAAAAAAGGGGGAGAGCAAAAAAAATGAATCTTTAATATAGTATCCAATTTATTTCAAAGTTACTTAAAAGATATTTGAACTGGGCCGACTAAGAATTCTAGTTTAGAGCTGACCAAATTACAGTACGTTCCGGTCCATATTTCGCTAATTAACAAAAAACATTAAAGGTGAGGAAAGAAGGCGGTGGAGGTAAAAAAAAGTAATCTTTAATGCAACCTTTGAATTTTTTTTTAAAGTGACCGTAAGTTATTTGAACTAAGTTGGTGAATGAACCCGATCTTTGAAACTACCTTTACTGAGGGGGGGGGGGGGGGGGGGAAAAAGAAAAAAAAATATATCTTGGCTCGTAATACCGCTGAGAACCTAATTATTTTTTTTAAACAACCCCTTGCACCATAAGAAGCCCACAAAAAATTTGGTATATAAACCCGAGCTCCGGAACTACCCCTTCAGGGAGGTTAAAAAAATATATCTTCGCACGTAATGCCGATGAGACGCTAATTCTTTTGTCAAGCAACTCATAGTATCACCAAAACAAAAATAATTGGCTCTTAATGCCACTAAGACACTATTTATGTTTTTAAACAATTCATTTTATCCCGGAAAGCCCGAAAAAAATTTGACGAATGAACTCGATCTCCGGAACTACCCGTTCTGAGGGTTGTAAATAAAAAAATAAAAGACAAAAAAAAATTAAAAAAATGTCTTGACTTGTTATGACGATCAGAAGCTAACAATTTGTTTAAACAACTGTTTGTATTATAAGACCTCAAAAAACTTGGCGAATAAACCCGAGCTCCGGAATTATCCTTTCTGGGAGTTTGGAAATACTAATAAAATATATCTTGGCGCGTAACACCTCTCAGACGCTAATTCTTTTTAAGGGGATGTGGAGCCCTAATTTCAATATTTTCATTTGAATATTTTCATTTCTCGGCTTCATTTTCCAATTTTTTTTATGGCTATTGGGGTACATAGAATTGTTAAAACAATAATTAGCGTGTGAGTGGCCTTACGATCCCAGTTCAACTTTTTGTCTTTTTATCGTCTCCCACCCCTTCTCGCCGTATGATAGTTTCGGAGCTCGGCTTCATTGGTCAATTTTTTTATGGCTTTTTGTGATACAAGAAGTTACTAAAAAAAATAATGAGCGTCTGAGCGGCATCACGATTAATTTCATTAATTTCATTAATTACATATTCATTAATTGCATGCATAATATTCATCCCTTTCTTAGGGCTTGATATATCTTACCATTATTTTTAACGTTTATAATTATACTTTCATTGACAATCGGTTACTGTACAAACGAAATTTTGTATACGGATATTATTTTGGAAAAATTAGCATTTCGTTATTGATAATGTTACAAATCTCAGGTTCATATTAACCTTTTCGCTCTGGGGATTTTTCCTTTAAAATTGACCTCGCATTTTAGCTGAATTTCATGACTTAAGTGAATGAACTTCTTATGACAAGTCGACACTTTTCAAGGTCAAAGAAGTAACCAGGATTTTTTTCAATATTTTTCCTAAATTTAGTGCATTAAATTGACCTTATAAACATCTATTACGTTCGCTTTTCTTGTTGGTCCATATATGGACCAGTCCCGGAGCGAAAAGGTTAAACAGGGAGCTAAAGGGGTCACTTGGGGTAATCTGAGACGGTATTGGCAAAATGGGACGATCCGGTATAATGAAACGTTGAGCAGAATTATTCGATTAGGGTAAACTGAGGTAGTAGTGGTAAAATGGGCGATACAATAAAATGAAGCGTTGCACTAAAGTGAAACGGGGAGTCATAGGAGTCAGTTGGGTTAAATTAGGGAGACTGTAGGGGTAACATGGGTCAATTCGGTAACATGAAACGATGACCAGAATTAGTCGATTGGGGTAAAACGACGTGGTTGCGGTAATATGGGACGGTACAATACAATTGAACTGGGAGTAGACGTGCGTGCATTCTTGTGAGCGTGCGTGTGTAAATGCGTGTGTGTGTATGTGCGCGCGCGCGCGTGTGTGTATGTGTGTGTGTGTGAGTGTGTGTGCGCGCGCGTATGTGTGTGTGTGTTTGCGCGCGCATGTGTGTGTGTGTGTTTGTGTGTGTGTCTGTGTGTGAGTCTGTTTAAAGTATTTCATAAACTACTATTATATGTTACTGTACGATACATACGTTCTGATGGTGACGAAATAAAATTTTTTTTATGTGAAACATCTAATGCCGCGATACGGGAGGTAAAAGCGCGCCTCTCAAGCGACGCCTGAAATCGAGCGACGCCTGAAATGGAGCGACGCCTCGTGATCCGTCGGCACTGCTCGATTCGACTCGGTGGCCCCCACTCTGCTCAACGCAGCGGAGCCCTCTTCGATCCCCCCTCTCTGCGCGCTCTTCGCCAGTCGAGCCCCTCTCTCTTCCGCCGCTTTGTGTTCTCTCTACTACTACCATACCGTTTGCTTGTATATATCGATGTACGAGCGTCGGAATACGTTGCCATCTCTCGCCTCCGCCGCTGTGTTCTCACTACTATGCCGTCTGCTAATTTAATTACTTAATATGCATTACTAAAATACAAAAAAAAATAAAAATTAATAAAAATCACTGTATATTGATCAAATTTTGTACAAGTATTGGAAATGACATAAACTATGCATCCTATAAATTTCAAGCCAATACTCACAGACATTCTCTAAAAATCAAAATCTGAAAAAAAAAAATACTAAAAAAATATAACCCTAAACATTTTTAAAATTTATCAATAGATATAACTAAAATATACAGCAATCAGGTATATAAGCTACTTCTCCACAAAATTTCAAAACAATTCAATTAATTTAACTCCCGTAATCGTTGGACATAGAAAACTCATTTTTTTCAATTTTAAATTTTTTACTTTGAAAATAAATAATTAAATCACTTAAATTTTTATTGTAAATATAAGCTCTCATTATGACACGTTAATATGATTTTTTCTTGAGGTTATTATGTGTAATTTTAAAGATATGAATTATTTAATAATAATTACTTTTTTTATTATATCAATATTCCGAAAAGTTCGATCAAAAAAATCAAATTGTAAAATGTAGGTAATTTTATGCTCTTTCAGATGAATTATTCATGAATTCATTTTTAGACGATATCATTAAAAGAAAAGCAAAAAAGCGTTTTTCTAAAATCAAAAAATGACTAAAAATTATAACGAATCAGCAGAATCGAAAATAAATGTTTTTCCACACATCGGGCACAAAAACAAAAAAAAATGAGCCTTTATAGATTAAAAGATTAAAATCCACCGAGTAGAAGCTGAGATCTAGGGGTATATACACACACACACACACACACGCACACACACACACATACACACACGCATACTCACACGCACACACACACACATCCACCCGGAAATTTTCCAAGAATACTATATTTCGCTTCCGAACACCTTAAAAAACATTTCTGATACATTTTTACGAAAAATTCAAAAATCATCATTAATAGCTTCCTCTATGGGGAAGCAAAATAAAAGAAATTAAAAGAAAATTTTCTTTCATTTTTTCTTTCTTCAATACGCCTTTCTTTCTACTTAATACTTTCTATAACATGTAATTCGATGTTTCACATCTACCAGGCGTCCCACGACCGCTCATGTTTTTTTTTTTTCAGTTTGAAATGAGACAAGAATCAGACAATCCGGCGATTGAACTTGATGATGGCTGTACAGCAGTACCATTTATAGAATCGTCAGAAAATGAACCGTTTCTATCATCGGAATTAACTAGAGTATAGTCATATATTTATATATATTTCATATATATTTCAGTTCTGTATATTGATTACGTGAGGCGTGTAGTATTAAAAACCGTTGTCATTTTAATGAAAAAAAAGTTAGAGTAATTCTGATGTATAATGTAGGAAAACTGCTGCGTGTGTTGAATAAGTCAAAGTTAAAAAAAAGTTCAGTGTAAAATAGGGCATTAAAATCGGCGCGATTGAAAAATTGATGACGACTATTAATTAACTGTTTTGTTGAAGGTTTGACTATGTTTAGTGAGCATATATAACAATTTTTGCATAGACGATTAAGTTTATGAATGTACAAAATATATTTTTTGTAACCATTTATTGCATAAATAAAGGGAATTATAACCAGGCTAATAAGATATCCCACGTATGATATAATGTTCGCAAACGTTCCCAAAGCAACCTTGTTAACTGTAATATATTTAACAATTTAATTATTAATTAACGAAAATGTATTTATTTGAATGATTAAATTTATAGAGAAGTGAAAGTTCATTAGTTAATACCCACTTTTCAAAAGTGGAATTGTTTTTTCTCTTTTTTTTCAATCTGTAACAGTTTTCGAGATATTGTGCATTATTCATTTATTAATTTTGCATTAAAAAATTGCATTCTTTAGAAACGTTTGGGATATTAAATAAATTTTGGTTAGGCGATTCTTTTACAATTGCTTATAAAGTCAACATTTGGAACTCGTTTGAAAAATACTGGCTTCCCGAATGGAAAAAAATTTAAGTACGAACACGTACTTTACTGTACGATGTAGTAGATGTAAGTACATCTGCGTACGTTTCCGTACGATTCCGTTCGTTTGCGTACGTTTCCGTACCTTACTGTTACAATTCGGACATGTACATAGTATTGTACGCAATAACCTACCGAATCGTACGGAAACGTACCGAATCGCACGGAAATGTACCGAAACTTATGCAATCGTACGGTAGGCTACAAATACATTCTAAACTAAAAAAAAATTGTTATATAATTGTTAATTTTTTGATGTAGCTTTCCATAGAATGCCGAACGATTCTGCATATTTTAGTAACTTTTAGTATGTTCAAGTATATTTGCTTATGTTTGCGTACATTTGCGTACGTTTAGGTACATATTTCTGTACATTAATGTAGATTTGTATACGCTGCCGTACGGTTCCGTACGTTTCCGTACGTTTCCGTACGTTTCTTCATTGCTGTATATTCTTTTATCGCTGCCGTACATTCACGTACGATTCGGTACGGATCTACCACTCTGTGCGATTCCGTACATTTCCGTACGTTTCCGTACATTTATGTACAATTTGCCAGAATTGTAACTAAACCGTACGGAATCGTACGGAAATGTACGGAAATATACTAAATCGTACAGAATCGTACGGAAATGTACGATTTTTATTTCCATTCGGGTTACATTATTGTAATGTTGAAAAATAAATTATCTCTTCATTTTCTAGATACAGGTCTTTGTATTGTATTTGAAGTATTCTGATTGTTATGACTTAACTGGTTTTTATTGTACACGCCTCATGGGTAGGAGTAATAGTTTTTGATCGCAAAATTCATTTGTAAAACGAAACAATAAATTGATCCAAGGTACCATACCTTATGTTCTTGGGTGTGCTGAATCCAAATCCGGGCTTAAAATTAAAAAATTTTGCTTACAAAATTAAATATGGCTGATCTTTTACAAAAAAAATAGTGAAAAATTCGAAGTTCTTTTTTTCATCAATTTTTTCTACCATAAAACGCGTCAATAGCGCAATCATTCTTCAACCAGCGGTGCACAAAATTGTTGAACTTTAATGGAAAATTTTTATATATGAGCTTTTATTTTCAAAATGGCGGATAAAATGCAATAATCTGAAAAAAAATGGGGTTTTCGTTACCAATTTTTTTCTCAAAAACTATGAGGTTTAGGGAAAAGTTTTATAGAACAAAAATGTCTTAGAATTTGTCAAGGAACACTCTATAATTTTTTCAGATTTTTTGAAGGAAATTTTTGATTTTCCAGAAAACCGCAAAATTGAAATTTCCAAAAAAGTTTTCAAAAAAATCTGAAAAAATTCGTGAGTATTCTTTGGCTAATTCTAAGACTTTTTTGTTCTTATAAATATTTTCCCAAAGCCTATAGTTTCTCAGAAAAAAATTATCGAACATTGTGCGAATTCTTTTCAACCGTTTCAACTTTTGGAATTTCACAAAATAAGTTGGGGTCTAAACGTATGACATTTCCATTCTCTAAGAAGCTCTAAATAAAGAAAATTACATAAGTGCCTATAAAATATATATTGAAATTTTACACTCAGCGTTTCCCATCTTTTTTCTAAAAAAATTTTTACCAAAGCTTATTTCGTCAGATCGATTAAAGTCGATAAAATATATTGTGGTTTTCCAACACAAAAGTTATTCAAGTCCATTATTCTGAAGTTTAGAGGTTTTCTTAACGATTATCTTTTGTATTTATACTTGCAATGTCACGAAAACGATCGAGGCGTGAAGTTTCTCCTGAACCTGAAAGTGAAAATAAGTCATATACCACAGACGATGATGAAAACTGCATGATACCAAACACAGACAATTCTGGTTCCTCAGATTCTGAAAATGATTCAGATAATGATTGTGATAATTATCATGATGAAAAATTACCGAAAACTACTTACAAGAGAGTTTCAAAAAGTTATCAAGAAGATCAAGCTAAGCTTGAAAAAGATCATAAATTTGAATGGGTAAATGGTGAAAGGATATATTCTGATATACGAACCAATGAATTAGCGAATATTGTTTATTATTAGCCGACGTTCCGGGAGCGTTAGATATACTCCCCTCATCAGGGCATAAACAGTTATTCAGTCATTATTAAAACATTCGGTCCTGCCGCACATAAATACACGAGAACTACACCAAATACCAACTTATGCGTAATTCTCTCATGATTAATATCGGATAAGGCGAGTGCCATCTCCGATAAATCAACTAACAATCAATCAATTGTTAGTTGATTTATCGGAGATGGCACTCGCCTTATCCGATATTAATCATGAGAGAATTACGCATAAGTTGGTATTTGGTGTAGTTCTCGTGTATTTATGTGCGGCAGGACCGAATGTTTTAATAATGACTGAATAACTGTTTATGCCCTGAAGAGGGGAGTATATCTAACGCTCCCGAAACGTCGGCTAATAATAAACAATATTCGCTAATTCATTTGTTCGTTTGATGTCCGCCTCTTCCAAAAAAACTTAAATATCACGAACGTACTTTAACGATATATTCTGATATAAATGAAGATCCAATATTACTGCCTAGAAGTACAAAGGAAAAAATTAGAAAATGTGAGCCAAGAGAACTGTTTGAACATTTTTTTTCAAATGAAATGAAAAAGTATATCATCGATGCATGTAAGGAAAATGGTTTTGATTTATCATTAGTCGATCTCAATACATTCATTGGAATCGTTATAACAACCTCATTCAATAAAAGAAAATCTCAGAGAGATTATTGGTCAACTGACCCTTTTTTATCTTGTGAAATAATTTCTGCAGCAATGTCACGATCTAAGTTTGAATTGATCAAATCCAAATTGAAATACTCGAAGGCCAAAGATAACGATTCAAATGATAAGGCTTGGCGAGTTCGGGCTTTATTAAAACTGTTTCAGAAGAATATTCTGCAGTTTGGCTTCTGGAGATCAGCTTTATCAGTGGATGAAATGATGGCTAAATTTTATGGTAGAATAAGCTTCAAACAGTTCATAAGTGGAAAGCCTACGCGATTCGGTCTTAAATTTTGGGTACTTTGCACTGCTGATGGATATTTATTGAATTTAGACTTATACTGTGGGAAAAAATCTGTAATAGTAGATAAGTTATCTAAATGTGCATTAGGATCTCGCGTAGTTTTATATTTATTGAAACCCTTTTTTGAATTGACATCTGCTGCGAAAATTCCTCTTTATCATCTTTATTTTGACAATTATTTTACAAACTTAGATCTTGTTGTGCATTTAAAACGGTTAAAATTGAAATGTACAGGAACTGTTAGAGATAACCGTGTCAAAGAAAAAAATGTCATCGATAAAAAGTCTCCACGTGGAATGTATGTTGTAAAGTATGATTGAAACTCTGGAATAAATTACATCACTGTAATGGATTCGAAGCCGGTGTCAATATTATCCACAGCTGCAGGGGTTACTCCATTATCATCAGTAAAAAGATACAGTTCGACTAAAAAGAAAAAATTGATATTCCAGTCCCACAAGGTTTTTATCTTTACAATCAGTCCATGGGTGGAGTTGATGTACACGATGGACACTGTAATAACTTGATGCCAAGTATTCGTTCGAAGAAATGGACATAGGTAGTTTTTATTAGACTTATCCAAGCAGCAATTACATATGCAGTTGTAATATAAAATGCTGCTGATGACAGTGGAAAGAAAGTTGGAACTAAAGAGTTTGCAATGTCAATAGCTAAAAGCTACATTTATGATACTAAAAAATGAGGAAAAACATACAACCATTCGACAAGACAAACAAAAGAAGTTCTCCATTTGCCTAATAAGAACATATATATGTACTGTGAGAACTGCGATTTGTTTTTTTGCGGTACTTGTATGAAAAAAAAAACATTAAAATGTTTGAATGACAGTGAGAGGCAAGGGGACTCACTATAAACAAGCACCCCGTACAGTGAGAGGACCGGGGACTCACTATAAACATGCACCCCGTACAGTGAGAGGCAAGGGGACTCACTATAAACAAGCACCCCGTACAGTGAGAGGCAAGGGGACTCACTTAAAGGAGCACCCCGTACAGTGAGGCAAGGGGACTTATTATAAAGAAGCACCCCGTACAGTGAGAGGCAAGGGGACTCATTATAAAGAAGCACCCGGTACAGTGAGAGGCAAGGGGACTCACTATAAACAAGCATCCCGTACAGTGAGAGGCAAGGGGACTCACTATAAAGAAGCACCCCGTACAGTGAGAGGCAAGGGGACTCACTATAAACAAGCACCCCGTACAGTGAGAGGCAAGGGGACTCACTATAAAGAAGCACCCCGTACAGTGAGAGGCAAGGGGACTCACTATAAACAAGCACCCTGAAGGAGACATAATTTTCCCACGTCCACGCCGTTGTCTCTGGGTTACGCTAAGAGTAAAGTCTCAATATAAACTGAAAGTAGATATATTCTATAGGCAATTGAACAATTTTCTTTATTCGGAGCTTCTTGGAGAATGGAAATGCCGTACGTTTAGACCTTATTTTGTGAAATTCCAAAAGTTGAAGCGGTTGAAAAGAATTCGCACAATGTTTGATAATTTTTTCTGGGAAAATATAGGCTTTCGGAAAATATTTATAAGAACAAAAAGCTCTTAGAATTAGCCAAAGAATACTCACAAATTTTTTCAGATTTTTTGAAAACTTTTTGGAAATTTCAATTTTGCGGTTTTCTGGAAAATCACAAATTTCATTCAAAAATCTGAAAAAATTCTAGAGTGTTCCTTGACAAATTTTAAGACATTTTTGTTCTATAAAACTTTTTCCTAAACCTCATAGTTTTTGAGAAAAAAATTGGTAACGAAAACCGAATTTTTTTTTAGATTATTGCATTTTATCCGCCATTTTGAAAATAAAAGCTCATATATAAAAATTTTCTATTAAAGTTCAACAATTTTGTGAACCGATGGTTGAATAAAGATTGCGCTATTGACGCGTTTTATGGTAGAAAAAATTGATGAAAAAAAGAACTTCGAATTTCTCACTATTTTTTTGTATAGACCCCCCATATTTAATTTTGTAAGCAAAATTTTTTAATTTTATGCCCGAATTCGGATTCAGCACACCCAAAAACATAAGGTAAGGTACCTTGGATCAATTTATTGTTTCGTTTTACAAATGAATTTTGCGATCAAAAACATGTTCAAAAAATGACGTCTTTGGTCGTTAATGGGTTAACATGAACTATCTTTTACAGGGATTCGTCGCAAGTGATGAAATGCACGACTGTATACAGGAAGTATTAGAGCATGATGAAAGGAAAAATGCTAATGCGACGTTCAATAACAAATTTAAAACTCTTGAGGATTTCATGAACAGTAAAGAATTTTCTGAGCCTATTCACACCCGAATTGACAAGACAAGAGGGGAACTATTTTTAATGCTTTTAAAATTTAGTTTGGTAAATAGCTTATCCGTCAGTGCTATGACAAATTTATTTAAAATGGTTAATTGTCAATTTTCAGAACCAGTATTACCTGACACCCATTATATGTTAGATAAACTATTGAATCCTCAAGGTGATGCTACATTTTATGCTGTCTGTCCGAACTGCTCAGCATATATCGGAAAATTTGAGGAAGTTCAATCTGTGCAAAGGTGTTCTGTTTGCAATGAAAAATTAGATTTGTCAAATGTTTCTAATATAAGCTTTTTTGTTATAATTAATCCAACACATCAGATAGCTCAATTACTGAATGTTTATGAGGAACATTATAATGAAGTTGTTAGCGAAAGAACTTATAACGATAATAATATTTCTGACATTTCTGATGGTAATGGTTATCGTCAGTTCAAAGCGTCGTTGCCAAAAGATGAGAAAAACAGTTATGCAACAGGAATAGTTGGTTTCGATGGAACCAGAAAATTTGAATGCACAGATTGTACTCTCTGGCCATTATTTTTAATGTTAAATGAACTCCCTGTTGAAGTTCGAACAAAACAATTGATAACCTGCGGCTTATGGTTTTCCAACAAAAAACCAGACATGAACGCATTTCTAAACCCCTTTGTCGATGTTGTTAATGGTCTCAAACGTACTGGAATCAAATGTAATATAAGAGGTGAAGAACGCTCTATCAGATTATACGTTCTTTTATGCGTTGTAGATTCACCAGCCCGATGTGCTGCGCAAGGAATTCATCAATATAATGGCAAATATGGATGTAGTTGGTGTAAACATCCTGGTGTACAGGCCGAAGGAAGCATGAGATATCCGATACTGGAAAGTACTTCGGAACTTCGAGATGCAGAAAGTATGAGAATCGATATGCTAACGGCAACACCAGGAGATCATATTGATGGCGTCATCGGGCCATCGCCTCTAGCTAATGTAGAGCATTTCGATGTTGTATTCGGATTTGTGCCTGATTATTTACACTGTGTCCTGCAAGGAGTAATCAAGAGTTTCATTGAATATTACGTGAAAACAATGGATGCAGATCGAATTAAAGAAATCGATTCCGTCATGATGAGTATCACTGCATCTAATCAAAACGCTCATTATACTCGGCGATTCAGTAGCAGAGGAAATTGGAGTGCACGTGAGCGTGAAAACTTCCTCTTGTTTTATAGCGTTCCAATTTTTTCACGTATACTGAGTAAAGAACACTTCGATCATTGGCTGCTGCTTGTTGAAAGTTTATATATACTTTTGCAAGCAAATATTACCATAATAGAACTGAACGAAGCAGACAAAATGTTACATGAATTCGTTGGCAAAACTGAAGAATATTTTGGAATCAAAGCGATGACGTATAATGTTCATCAGTTGCTGCATCTCAGTCGTAGTGTTCTTGATTGGGGGCCATTATGGGCTCATTCAACATTTTCGTTTGAGGCAGGAAATCATTACATTTTACGAGCCACGAAATGTGCCAGGGGTGTAACGCAGCAAACGGTTCGATACGTAAATCTTCAATATCACATGTTATTTGTACAGGAACGTGTTTATCCACATTCTAGTGACACCATGAAGAAGTTTTGTGACGATATTCTTGCAGCCAGAGTTCAGAACTTCCAAGAAATAAATGGCAGAACATATTTTGGTAAGGGCCGTTATATGTGCCATGGTATAATTGAAGAATTTAATTTGCCAAAGACTGCCATGTTTTATGCAAAAATGGTGAAAAAGTCATGTTTATATCAAAGTGCAATGAAGGAGAAGAAGCGATCAAATGATTCAATAGCTCAACTAAACGACGGCAGATTCATACGTATTCTGTGTTTTGTTGTTGATGATGAAATAGATTATGAATTAACCATTTGTAACGTGCTTCGTACGCATGCTACTTTGTGCGACAAATACATTAAATTCCACACTGTTGATGAAATAGGAGAGATAAACATAATCGTGCCAACAGTATCTATAAAAGTAGTTTGCACTTATATGAATATATACGATAACATGTACATTTGTCCATTACCAAATTTGCTAAAATATTAGTTCGTAGATGAAATTGTTAATAAATAATACTTCTATTTTTATTAAGAATAATTTTTCATTAATGCCCCATTGATCGCAAATGAAAAAATCCATCTGCACGGGTCTAACGCAGCTTAAGGAAATGAGGTAAGTATTATCGTTTAGGAACTATTGGGCACGTAAAATCCATATATTTTAAGATCCTGTATATTTAATTTCTTAAATCAATTGATAGTCGTTAAATCAATTGATAATTAATTCGAAATAATTAATTAATAGATAATTAATGAATTAATGACTAATCAATTGATAATTAATTGATAATTAGAAATTGGTAATTAATTTGTTAAATCAATTATCAAATAATTACGAATTCTCGTTAGAGATCAGCGCTTCCCTGAGCACCAGGGTACTAATTCCCAGACACTTGCAGCGTAGACTTGGATGGCCACCATATATAGGGTCCGACATTTTGAATTTTCGAGTTTACATTCGAGATCAGCGTCCTCATAAGCCCCCGGGTACCAATTTCCAGCCACATACAGGTCGTAGATCCGTAAGGCCGGCCCTGGGTCCGCCTTTTTAATTTTTCGAGGTTGGATTCGAGATCAGCGCCCCCAAACCCCCGGGATCCCATTTTAACAACTTAATTGCGGGTGGTAGACCCGAAAGACCGCCATCTCAGGTACGCCATTTTAAGTTTCCGAGGTTAGATTCGATATCAGCGCCCCTTAAAACTCCCGGATTCCGATTTCCAGCAACTTGCGGATGGTAGACCCATAGGGCCGTCATCTTGGATCCGCCATTATAAGTTTTCTAGGTTACACTCGAGATCAGCGCCGCACAAAACCACCGGCTTCCGATTTCACCACTTGCGCGTGGTAGACCGGCAATTCCGCTATCTTGGGTACGCTATTTTAAATGTTCGAGGTTAGATTCGTGATCAGCGCCACCCCGGGTTCCGATTTCCAGCAACTTGCGAGTGGTAGACCCGGAAGTCCGACATCTTCGATCCGGTATTTTGATATTTCGAGCTTATATTCGAGATTAGCTACTCCATAAACCCCTGGGTTCATATTCCCAGCCACTTGCGGGTGTTATACCAGCAAGTCTACCATCTTGGTTCCGCCATTTTAAGTTTCCGAGGTTAGATTCGAGATCAGCGCCGCACTACCGGATTCCGATTTCCAGCCACTTGCGGGTGGTAGACCCGGAAGGCCGTCATCTTGGGTCCGCCATTTTAAGTTTTCTAGGTTACACTCGAGATCAGCGCCGCACAAAACCACCGGCTTCCGATTTCACCACTTGCGCGTGGTAGACCCGCAATTCCGCTATCTTGGGTACGCTATTTTAAATGTTCGAGGTTAGATTCGAGATCAGCGTTACCCCCGGGTTCCGGTTTTCAGCAACTTGCGAATGGTAGACCCGGAAGTCCGACATCTTCGGTCCGCTATTTTGATATTTCGAGGTTATATTCGAGATTAGCGCCCCTTAAAACTCCCGGATTCCGATTTCCAGCCACTTGCGGATGGTAGACCGGTAAGACCGCCATCTTGGGTCCACCATTTTGATTTTTCGCGGTTGGATTCGAAATCAGCCTCTCACAAAACCCAATCCCCGAGTTCCGATTTATTCCACTTGCGGGTGGTAGACCAGGACGTTCACCATCTTGGTTCCGCCATTTTAAGTTTTCGAGGTTAGATTCGAGATCAGCGACCGTTGAAACCCCCGGATTCCAATTTTCAGTCTCTTTCGGGTGGTAGACCCACAAGGGCGCCAATTTCCGTCGGACATTTCTATTTTTCGAGGTTGGATCGAGATCAGCGCCCCGCACAACTCCCAATGTCTGATGTCAACAACTTAATTGCGCGTGGTAGACCCGGAAGTCCGCCATCTTAGGTACACTATTTCAAGTTTTGGAGTTTATATATGAGATCAGCGCCCCACTAAACCCCCTGCTTCCGATTTCACCGCTTGAGGGTGGTACACCCGCAATTCCGCTATCTTGGGTACGCTATTTTAAATGTTCGAGGTTAGATTCGTGATCAGCGCCACCCCGGGTTCCGATTTCCAGCCACTTGCGAGTGGTAGACCCGGAAGTCCGACATCTTCGATCCGGTATTTTGATATTTCGAGCTTATATTCGAGATTAGCTACTCCATAAACCCCTGGGTTCATATTCCCAGCCACCTGCGGGTGTTAGACCAGCAAGTCTACCATCTTGGTTCCGCCATTTTAAGTTTCCGAGGTTAGATTCGAGATCAGCGCCGCACTACCGGATTCCGATTTCCAGCCACTTGCGGGTGGTAGACCCGGAAGGCCGTCATCTTGGGTCCGCCATTTTAAGTTTTCTAGGTTACACTCGAGATCAGCGCCGCACAAAACCACCGGCTTCCGATTTCACCACTTGCGCGTGGTAGACCCGCAATTCCGCTATCTTGGGTACGCTATTTTAAATGTTCGAGGTTAGATTCGAGATCAGCGTTACCCCCGGGTTCCGGTTTTCAGCAACTTGCGAATGGTAGACCCGGAAGTCCGACATCTTCGGTCCGCTATTTTGATATTTCGAGGTTATATTCGAGATTAGCGCCCCTTAAAACTCCCGAATTCCGATTTCCAGCCACTTGCGGATGGTAGACCGGTAAGACCGCCATCTTGGGTCCACCATTTTGATTTTTCGCGGTTGAATTCGAAATCAGCCTCTCACAAAACCTCCGAGTTCCGATTTATTCCACTTGCGGGTGGTAGACCAGGACGTTCACCATCTTGGTTCCGCCATTTTAAGTTTTCGAGGTTAGATTCGAGATCAGCGACCGTTGAAACCCCCGGATTCCAATTTTCAGTCTCTTTCGGGTGGTAGACCCACAAGGGCGCCAACTTCCGTCGGACATTTCTATTTTTCGAGGTTGGATCGAGATCAGCGCCCCGCACAACTCCCGATGTCTGATGTCAACAACTTAATTGCGCGTGGTAGACCCGGAAGTCCGCCATCTTAGGTACACTATTTCAAGTTTTGGAGTTTATATATGAGATCAGCGCCCCACTAAACCCCCTGCTTCCGATTTCACCGCTTGAGGGTGGTACACCCGCAATTCCGCCATCTTGGGTACGCGGTTTTAAATGTTCGTGATTTCGAGATTAGATTCGAGATCAGCGCCACCCCCGCGTTCCGATTTCCAGTCACTTGCGTATGGTAGACCCGGAAGTCCGCCATCTTGGGCTCACCATTTTAAGTTTTAGAGGTTAGATTCGAGATCAGCGTCCTCCAAAACCCCCGGTTTCCGATTTCCAGCCACTTGCGGGTGGTATAGACCCGTAAGGCCGCCATCTTGTGTCTACCATTTTATATTATCGAGGTTACACTCGAGATCAGCGCCCCGGAAAACCCCTGGATTCCAATATCCAGCCACTTGCGGGTGGTAGACCCGGAAGGCCGCCATCTTGGATCGGCAATTTTTAGTTTTCAAGGTTAGATTCAAGATCGGCTCCCCCCAAAACCCCAGGGTTCCGATTTCCAGCCTCTTGCGGGTGGTGAACCCGTAAGGCCGCCATTTTGCGTCGACCATCTTCGGACCAACATTCTGAATTTTGGAGGTTAGATTCGAGATCAACGCCCTCCTCCTCCTGAACCCCCGGGGTACCGGAACGATGATTTAAAATTTTTTTTAAGTGGATTTCATGTGGATTCGATGTAGGTTATTTTGTATGGAAATATCTTTTTTATCTGATAATATGAAAATAAATTTTGTAATATGATTCTTTACCAAAAGTAAATTATAAAAATCAATTTCGCATGTGAAAAACTATTTATCTTGGTCAGATGTGAAATTGACGTGTAATTACACCTGTGATTACAGCTGTAATCACAGCTGTGGTTTCAGCTGTAATTACAGCTGTAATCACAGCTGGATATTTTCGATAGGGTCTGCCTCTATATCAATGATCTGCGGGAGGTTCTCGATCCTTTGGTTGTCCAACATATATTATATGCAGATGATCTGCAAGTTTATTATCAGGTATCGCGTGATAGGTTCGGTGAGGGGGTGGCATTGACTCAACAAGCTGCAAAAGCAGTGTCGAAATGGGCAACCGGCACCGCGCTCAAACTCAATGCAGGTAAGACGAAAGCGATTGTTTTCGGTAGTAATAGTTTTGTCAATAGTTTAAAGGATGATTCCTCGCTTTGCATTGTTTTGGGTGATGGTGTAAGGGTGCCCTTCTCCGATTCTGTCGAGAGTCTCGGAGTAGTTCTTGATTCTAAAATGACTTGGAAGAATCACGTAGACATCCTAACTAAAAAATTCAATAGAACGTTGTACCATCTTAGATTCTTCAGGAATTACACCTCCGAGTCTCTCCGGAAACGGCTGGCCGAGGCACTGCTTTTCCCTCATCTAGACTATTGTTCAGTTGTGATGTTGGACGCATCTCAGGAGTTGCGTAACCGCCTGCAGGTCCTGCAGAATTCCTGTGTGCGATATGTGGTGGGTCTTAGAAGGGACGATCACATCACGCCTCACAGAGCCTCTTTGGGTTGGCTACGCATAGATTCGAGGAGATACTACTTCATGGCTGTACTAATGTACAAAATCGTGCGTATGAATGTCCCGGACAGTCTACTAGGTCTCTTTACTACAGATGTACCCTGAGGTGCTGTTAGGTGATAAAAGCACTTGCAGTCCCCCTGATGCGCAAAACGTACGGGGTTAGGTCTTTCGAAGTACAGGGAGCGCATTTATGGAACTCATTACCCTCTGAGATTCGGAATTTACCGTCTCTCAGTAGGTTCAAGACGGCAGTGAAGAGGCACCTATCTGACCTCGATTAAGCGTCTTTTATTTATAGGTGTTCTGTTCCGTCCCATATACATGATTTTAAAGTATGAATGTATTTAAGGGATGATTGGGAGAGAGTGCCTGTGCGTTCAGAGAGTATGTATTACTGTGTCATTTTTTAATCGTTTATTGTATTATGTGCGCTTTCTTGTATCTTTAAACTGTATTTGATAGATGTTACAAGTATTTTATGTACGATATTATTCGTATTATTTTTCAGTATTCTCATCTGTGATATCCCTCTGCGGGACTTGACTTACTGTGATATATAGTATTACCTAGCTTTAAGTTTGACTGTGATATAACGTGCAATATTTTTCCTTTTTATTTTAATTTCTTTTTAATGTTAATTTAAACGCAATTTTGTGTTGTTTTTAAAAATTATTTTGTATAATTTATACGAATAAACATCTATCTATCTATCTATCTATCTATCTCTCGTATGTATGAGGATGAGGATGGGCTAGAAGTGGCTGCGGTGGCGTGGTTCACCGACACCGAGGACACCCGGTACGGAGTTGTGCGCCAAGGTCAAAGAGCAGCCCAATGACTACCTTACCTACAAACTTGTAGCAGGCAGTCTCTATCGGTACCGCCCCAACTCAGAGATAGACTCAACCCTCGGCGACGATGACAATGCTTGGAAACTGGTGGTGCCAGAAGAGCATCGTCGCGAGGTGTTGCAGGAATGCTACGACGACGCCACCGCTGGACATCTCGGCAGAGAGAGGACATTCGTCAGAGTCGCGCTGCGCTACTACTGACCACGCTACTATGCGGAAACGCAGGAGTACGTGCGAAACTGCGAGACGTGCCAGCGCTTCAAGGTGGAACAAAGTGCTCCAGCCGGCCTCATGGGGCGCCGAGTAATCGGCAAACCCTGGCAAGTCGTGGCTGGAGACATCATCGGACCGTTGCCTCGAAGCTCCAAAGGCTGCGAGTACATCCTAGTGTTCCGAAACCTTTTCACCAGTTGGGTAGAGGCATCTCCAATACGTAAGGCCAACGCCAAGACGGTGATAGCGGAACTAAATCAAAAAGATCTTTCTTCGATTCGGTAGCCCGGAAGTCTTCTTGTTTGACAACGGCACAGAGTTTAAGAATCATGCCGTGGAAGACTTCCTGCGGGAGCGCGGTGTGTACCACACCCGCACTCCTCCCTATCACCCTCAGGCTAATCCGGTAGAACGAGCCAACCGTACCATAAAGACGATGGTGGCTTCCTACATTACGGAGCGGCATAGTACATGGGACGAGAAGATTCGGGAACTTCTCTTCGCTATGAATACGGCTGAGCAAAGTTCTACTGGGATGAGCGCGGCTCTAATATTCTATGGGAGACAGCCAGAACCCCCTGGCATGCAACGAAGGATGCAAGAGGTAGCATCAGGCAACCCGGTTCAAGAAGAAAGTTTGGATCGCTGGAAGGAGCGAATCGAGGCTCTTCCAGAGTTACACGCGCGCGCCGCTTCTAGAGCGCGCGCGGTTCAAGAACGCCAAGCCGGCTATTATGACGCCGGCAGGCGCTAGCCAACTTTCAAACTAGGTGACAGAGTGTAGAAGCGCAGCCCTCCCCTATCCTCGGCCGCCAAGGGCATTGCGGCGAAGCTAACGCCGAAGTTCGAATGTCCGTATTGGATGACGGGTGCCCTTGGACCTAACACATACAGATTAGTAGACGACGGCGGTGAGGTAGAAGAGATGGTGGCTGCGGAACAGCTGAAAAGCTAACACTCTGCTTCGCCAAAACCCGAGGAGCCGGAAGGGACGGTCGCCGCGGAGGCCGCGCCAATGAGTGGCCCCCCCGGCGACGCCCTTATGGACGAAACGCTTCCGAGGAGACGCGGGAGGCCCCCCGGTGCTCGAGCAGTGGTAGTAGGCCCATTCGAGCAGACCCCGGTGCCACCGCCCGCCTCACCTCCTCCACGGAGGGGACGCGGAAGACCCGCAGGAGCCTGAGCAGTGGTAGCAAGTGGTAGTCTACTCGGGCCAAATTCGGTGGCCCCATCCGCCCCAGCTCAACCGCAGCGAGGACGCAGGTGCCCTCGGAAAGCCACCTGACCCTTCCGCTTTCCTACGTTACGTCCGGTGGGAAACCACAGCGAGCCTGCGACGTCTAAAATACCAACATCCTCGCTCACGTAAGACTTTGCCTCCTTATTTGAGCGCCCTTTCCTTCCCCGATGTAACGTCCGCAGGGACATCAAATCTGGATGGGGGGTGTAACGGGCGCCGATATAAGTTACGAGAATCACGTATACTGCGTTGCGAGATTCGAATCTCGTGCGCTTGCACGTATCGTGATCGAATGAGCGCCACGCGGAACAAGCCAGAAGCAGATGGAGAAGAAGACGAAGCCGCCGCGCCGCTGCGAAGGGGAGCGTGAGGCCATGTTGTTGACCGCCGTGACACGCAACAAGTCGTCGTTGTTGAGCTCCGCGCATCTTGAGAGTTTCTGGTGTATGCACCGCGCCTCCACGACAGCAACTGGGACCACCGCGCCGCCACCAGTGAGAGTGTTCGAGCGAGAGCGAGCGAGGGGAAGCGAGAGAAAGAGACAGCGATAGCATAGGCCGGGGACAGTGAGGCACGCTCCATCCCTGCCCCGATAGCAGCGAGAGCGAGTGAGATACTTGTTCGGGTTTCGCGCTCCTTAGCGCAAACCATCTTTCAGTAATAAACCCGTTTCGTTTTAACTTAAATCGTCGAGACACGAGTGATTATTGAGCGCACCTTAGCCTATGCATGATTTCTCGAATACTGCCCTCTACCCTTTTCAGCAGCTGCAGCTAGTCGCAAGCATTGCCTCCTAGAGGAGCATCGGTAGCGGCAGTAAGTATTTCATAAGCCGCTTGGAGATTCTACCGAGCAGCGTTGTGCGGGAAGAACCGGCTGCGCTTGTAATGCTGGGTGATGACGAACAGCCGGTAGTTCGCGGGCAGCAGTTGGCAGCAGCGGCAGAGCGCAGAGCCGGTTCTGGTAGAAAGCGGCTTAGGCTTTCTACAATAGAAGCCGGGCTCGCATGTTCGGAACCTGTTGCGAGGCTCTTCTGCCGGACTGCAGGTCATTCTACAACGGTGAGTCGCCTGGTCGTAGAATATATCCGTATATTACCCCTGAGAGGGATTAATACCCTCTCCATAACAAAACCCCGTAACGTAATTGTAACGGTGTTCAGTTATGGAGAGGGTATTAATTCCTCTCAGGGGTTCGCGTGGTAATATACGGGTGTATTCTACGCCCGAGCGACTCACCAGTTGTAGAATAACCTGTAGTCTGGTAGAGGCGCCTCGGCACAGGTTCCTAACATGCGAGTCCGGCTTCTATTGTAGGAAGCCTAAGCCGCTTTCTACCATAACCGGCACTGCGCTCTGCCGCTGCTGCCAACTGCTACTCGCGAACTATCGGCTGCTCGCTATGACCTAGCGCTACCAGCCGGTCTTTCCCGCACAACGCCGCTCGATCTAAGCTCTCAAGTGGCTATTAGGATACTTACTCTAGCTACCGATGCTCCTCTAGGAGGCAATGCCTGCGACTAGCTGTAGCTGCCGAAAATGGTAGAGGGCAGTTTTCGGGAAACATGAATAGGTTAGGCGCGCTAAATAAATACTCGTGACTCGACTGTTAAGAACAATGATCCATATTTGAGTACGCGCAGGCCGAGACTCTAAATCGCACGCACGCTCGCGGCCGCCAATGCGCGACGGCAACAAATTACTCCGCGACAATATTTACAGAAGAACGCATTAGGCGAGACTTTCGCTCGTAGGCCGGCCAGCCATTGCTGCTATCACTCTCGCTCTTCTCTGGAACGCGTGACCCCATTGCAAGGAGGGCGGGGATGGAGCAAGCCTCACTGTCCCCGTCCTCCTCGGATAGGCCGTCTCTCTCACTCTCGCTCTCTCGTGATTGGTGGCTACGCTCTAGAGGTCACAGTTGCAGCGGTGGAGGCACAAAACACTCACCCGACCTATTTTCTACGCGTAACGGTGACGGCGACTACTTTCGCGTGTCACGTCGAGAGTCAACAACATGGCCGCGCGCTCACGTTCACAGCGTCGTCGCGGGTTCGTCTTCTTCTCCATCTGCTTCTGGCTTGATCCGCGTGACGCTCTGTCGATCACGACACGTGCAAGCGCGCGAGATTCAAATCTCGCAACGCAGTATACGTGATTCTCGTAACTTATATCGGCGCCCGTTACACCCCCCACCCAGATTTGACGTCCCTTGGACGTTACATCGAGGAAGAAAAGGGCGCTGAAATTAGGAGGCAAAGTCTAACGTGGGTGCGGATGTTGGTATTTTAGACGTCGCAGGCTTGCTGTGGTTTCCCACCGGCCGCGACGTAGGAAAGCGGAAGGGTCAGGTGGCTTCCCAGTTGTAAGGAGGTTCAGTTATGGAGAGGGTATTAATCCCTCTCAGGGGTTCGCGGGGCAATATACGGGTTTATTCTACGCCCGGGCGACTTACCGTTATAGAATGACCTGTAATCCGGCAGAAGCGCCTCGGCACAGGTTCCGAACATGCGGGCCCGGTTTCTATTGTAGAAAGCCTAAGCCGCTTTCTACCAGAACCGGCGCTGCGCTCTGCCGCTGCTGCCAACTACTGCCCGCGAACTACCGGCTGCTAACACGGCGGTCAACAACATGGCCGCGCGCTCCCCTTCGCAGCGGCGCGGCGGCTTCGTCTTCTTCTCCATCTGCTTCTGGCTTGTTCCGCCTGGCGCTCTGTCGATCACGATACGTGCAAGCGCGCTAGATTCGAATCTCGCAACGCAGTATACGTGATTCTGGTAACTTATATCGGCGCCCGTTATACCCCCCATCCAGATTTGACGTCCCTGCGGACGTTATATCGAGGAAGGAAAGGGCGCTGAAATAAGGAGGCAAAATCTCAAGTGAGTGCTGATATTTCGTTTATTTTCTTTCTTTCTCGGTCTCTCCTGCAGCTCTATACTGGTTTCCGCGGGTGGTTTGCACGGCCTGGGCATCGGCGCGTGTCCTTCACGCCGGCTCTCCCGCAGGCCATGTAATACTTCACCCTTGGAGTGGGGGAAAGGGTGGCTGGCTCTTCGGTCCCTGTCTGGCGGTCCAGGTGCTCGGCGAGGTCCCGTTCGCGGCGCCGGGCCTCTTCCAGGCAGGCTCGCACTACAACGGACGCTGCCTCTTCGGCCAGTCGCTCGGCCTGGGCAGCTTGCACCTTGACGCGGGCGCGGCACCGGGCCTCCCCCTCCTCAGCCGCTCTCCTGTTGCGGGCTTCTCGCCGCTCCGCTAGCCAGGTGGCGGTGTGCTGCAGCTCCTTCTTCTTGTCCCTGATCAGCTACCGCCACCTGGTGACTTCCGCCGATGGTGCAGGGTTGGCGCTACACCATCCCTCGAAGGCGGCGAAGGCGTCGTCACGAGCGCTCCAGGGTCCTCGTGACCTCTTCCCAGGTGGAGGGTGGCTGGTCCCCGCTCCCTTCCGGGGATGGGATCCGCTGGAGGGGGACTTAGATCATCCCGGGGCGAGGAGATTGGGACCCCCGGGCTTGCGCGACCAGCTTCCGCTTGCCCGTCGTCTCAGTCCGCCATCACGGGGCGGCCTCGATTGTCCCATGGGCCACCTCTCCCAGGTTCATCCACATGGAGCGGCGAGGATCTCCCCGAGGGTCTCCTCTGGGATTTTCAACATCTGAAACAGAGAAAGAGGAAATTTGGTAAGGTCATGGTGTTAGAATTTTAGAAGTCGCAGGCTCGCTTTGGTTTCCCACCTGCCGCGACGTAGGAAAGCGGAAGGGTCAGGTGGCTTTCCGAGGGCATCCGCGTCCTCGCTGCGATTGGGCTGGGGCGGATGGGGCCACCGGATTCGGCCCGAGTGGGTCTACTACCACTGCTCGGGCTCCCGCGGGTCTTCCGGGTCCCCTCCGTGGAGGAGGTGAGGCGGGCGGTGCCACCGGGGTCTGCTCGAGTGGGTCTATTACCACTGCTCGAGTACCCGGGGGCCTCCCACGTCTCCTCGGAAGCGTTTCGTCCGTAAGGGCGTCGCCGGGAGACCCGCTCGTTGGCGCGGCCTCCGCGTCGACCGTCCTTTCCGGCTCTTCGGGTTCTGGCGAAGAAGAGTGGTAGCTTTTCAGCTGTTCGGCAGTGTAACGAGGTGTGATACAGCGCTAGCCGATGCAAGAGTAGGGCCCTGTGTTACCGGCACCTGTGTTTAGCACATCAGATAAAGGGCCAGGGAGCAGTGCGTTGGTATTCTCGCGGTAGAGACACTCGCCTCCGGTCCGGACGGCTCGGGTTCGATTGCCGATGCCGGCGCGTATTTTTTACTCTTCTCCTCCGTATCTACCCCGTTACATGGCGCCCAACGAAATAATCCACGTTTCCTTTGAAACTCCACGATCCGAAAGAAGTCCGATCGAAATTCTTCCTTCCACCCACACGCGCGACTTGAGTCGCAAGAACCGAGCGGAGTTTTTCACTCAAGTCTGATCGCGCGAGGGCCGCATGTTTTCAGTCAAGGAAATGAGGGGATTTCTCTTGTTCTGATCCAGCCTCCACGTAGAACAGTCTACGAGACTCCCGCAGAAGCATTCAGTTGACATTACTCCTGAATAGCGGTTGAGCATGGAGAAGCCTTCTTAAGGTATACACTCGCTTGAGGACGTTAACGCTTGCAATTTGGGTGGGGGATATAACGAGGTGTGAGACAGCGCTAGCCGGCGCAAGAGTAGGGCCCTGTGTTATCGGCACCTGCGGTTAGCACAGCTGATAGAGGGCCAGGGAGCAGTGCGTTGGTAGTCTCGCGGTAGAGACACTCGCCTCCGGTCCGGACGGCTTGGGTTCGATTCCCGATGCCGGCTCGTATTTTTTGCTTTTCTCCACCGTATCCACCCCGTTACAATACATGATCAGATTTATTTATGTATTGATTTATATCTTCTTTTATTTTGCCATTAGTCATAGCCAATATAAGTTTATTCTTATCATTCAGCCATTCTTTTAATTTTGGGCCAGTGACTTCAATCAAATTTTCTTTATATTCTGAAAATTAATTAAATTTTGATAATTTCTTTAAAGTATCATTCTATCAAATATCAGTATAAATCAGTAATTTAATGCGATATAGAAATTCACAAGAAATTGCAATATCAACGTACCTGTACAATCTTCAATTATTATTTCTATATAGGAATTTAGAAAATATCTCACATTATCTTTATATTGATTTCTGTCCCCGTATTTAGGAAAGATAAATCTTGATAAATCTATTAAAAAAGGCTCTGGCATATTTTTAATTATATCTGTGTCAATATATTTATAAGTCACCAAATAGTCTATCAGTCTTGCATACAAAATATTATCGCACTCTCGGCCTAATCTTCTTTTGTAATTTATATTTGCCATTATAATTGTTTAAAATAAAAATAATAGTTCAGTCATTTTACTCAATTTATCAAATGCCCAAACGAGTTAAAGTTTTTTTTGTTAGAGAAAATAGTAAACACGTTGCGCTGTGTTTACAATTTTACGAAGTCCCTTCAGCACTTCTCAAACTCTATACGAATGTCTAGAGTGCCCAAACAAGTAAAAGTTTTTCTTTTTAGAGAAAATAGTAAACACATTGCTCTGTGTATACAATATTACGAAGTCCCTTCACCACTTTTCAACTAAACTATACGAATTTAAGAAAAAAATTAGCACAAATTCAGATATTAAATAAGGATCACGAAAAAAGGACAACAGTAAACATATAGATAAAGGTGTGCCTACAACAGAGTGACAGTGTGGTATTTTATCCATCACAGATGCCTGCAATAATGTATAATCGCAACTTAACTAAAAAGTTAACATAGTGGAACTCTATGGGCTCGGACACTTAAAAAGGAAAAGATAAAAAGAACAAGAATTACATGGGTTTCTATATCTATAAATATGAGGAACAGCGAGATACAGAAGGAACAAGATGTATATATAGATATAGAAACCCATGCAATTCTTGTTCTTTTTATCTGTTCCTTTTTAAGTGTCTGAGCCCTATAGCAGACATGGCACATGTTACATTAAAACTTCGTTGTTATCAGACAAAAAAAACGCTTTACATCTGGAATAAGGTTTCATGGTAGTTCAGAGTAAGAACAATGAGTCACACGAGAAGCTTTCATCTAATTATAGTAATATGTAAACACTAAATAATTACACAAATTAGATTGAAGTCAACATTTTCCACATTAAATGACAAAAATATATAAATAAATATAAACAAATATAAATAATTTAAATATTTTTAAGAATTTCCTGAATTATCGAGACGAGTCTGCAGATTCCAGATTACACGTGGCAAGTCACTAATGCAGACTGTCAGCATAAGTAGAATATTACAACTGAATTTCCCAAAAAATTATGCTAACGTCTGCATACGTACGTCAATGTCAGCACATCTAACCTATGGTTTTTGAAATTGTCAGTATAACTAACGTTATATATATATAAACACATTTGTTTGAACAGATTTATGGAGCCCTTTTATACACATGAGCATATTTATGGAGCCCGGGTCCGATAAAATATTTTTCTCGGGCGTTTATGGAGCCCGATCTAGAGTCTATAACGCCAGGGTCCATTATTTCTTTAGTCACTTGCCATAGGGATCTCTGGGCTGTAGGTACTAATATACAGGGATGGGCTCCATAAACGGATGGGGGGATAATTATATATATATATATATATATATATAATCATATAAACATGGACTTATGCTGACACCAATGTATAAGACCACGTGACCTGTCTGCATAAGTGTAGTACCGTTTATACAAGTGTCTGCACAAGTCTAGCGTGACTAAAGAAATAATCTCTCTACTTATGCTGACGTCTGCATAAGTCGGTCTCTGTCTGCATAAGTCTATTTAAATTTCGGAAAGTGTCTGCATAACTAGCGTTTCATATATTTATACATATATATATATATATATATATATATATATATATATATATATATATATATATATATATATATATATATATACATATATATATATATATATACACGGTGACCCATTTTAATCGCCGCACCCGGATTTCTCGGAACCTAAGCCAGATAGAGAAAAATGGTTCAGACAAAAGTTATAGGGGACAAAGGGGGCCACATAATGGCGCTAACGTCTTTGACCTTGAACTTGACCTTTCAGGTTATTTCAAGGTCAAAGTGGTTTTTTCATATGGAAACACCTAGTTTTGACCCCGGATTCGGAAAAGAAATTTTCCGAGGTCATTTCAAGGTCAAATCTAGGTCAAACTCAGAAAAGCCCGTTTAAAATCGTTTTCTTTCCATGAACCACAGACTAAGCTGGTTCAAATTGATCGTAGGCTTAATAGAGGAACCCAAAACATACACAACCTAGTAAACAAAACTCAAACTCGCACATCCTAACCCCATACACTTCATGCCCTCACATGCTGAACTGATACACCCAGGTCCCACAACCATACCCCACACCCCCCAGTCCCACACATCCCTACCCCACGCATGCTAATCCCATACACCCCAAACCCACACATCTTGAACCCTGAAAAATTTTTCTCAAGGGCAAAATGATTTTTTAACGGAAACTTTAAGATCGTTGAAGCTTCTGTTATAAATGTATTAACCTTACTTTTTGCGCTACCAAGAAACAACGACGTGTACGTAGTAAGGATTGTTTCCTTTGGGGGGCTTAATTAAGTAATGTGAGTCCCCTTGCCTCTCACTGGTCGGGGTGCTTGATTATAGTGACTCCCCTTGCCTCTCACTGTTCGGGGTGCATGATTATAGTGAGTCCCCTCGCCTCTCACTAATGTAAATAAATTTTTATTTAACCTCGAAGCAAGTGTTCGAAATGACGACCATTTGCTTCAAGGCACATAGTCAAACGCCTTTGAAAATGGCGAACTGTGTTCTGCAAAGTTTGTCTCGGAATGGCAGCGCATGCTCGACGAATCCTATCCTGCATATCTGCTCTTGTAGTGGGTTGTTGCTCAAAAACAGCATTTTTTAAATACCCCCATAAATAGAAATCTGGTGATGTAAGATCGGGTGAGCAAGCAGGCCAGTTAACCGGACCTCCTCGACCAATCCATCTGTTACCATAGTGCTCATTCAAAAAGCCCTTACAATTCGAGCGAAATGTGGTGCTGCGCCGTCCTGCTGGATCCACATTCTTCATCGTGTTTCTAAATCAACATCTTCCATCAATGCAGGTAGTTCATCTCTTATTAGCCTCAAATAGGTATGTTGATTTACATTTGCTTCAAAGAAATAAGGGCCAATCAAATATCCATTGATAGTCCGGCACCATACCATAATACTCCAACGTCTTTGATGGTTTACAGTTCTGACCCAATGAGGATTCACATCAGACCAATAATGGCAATTATGCCTATTCAGTTCCCCATCACTTTGAAATTGTGCCTCATCAGAAAAAAGAACAAAGTTAAAAAAGTCTGGATCATTTTCTATCATTTGTAAAGCCCATTGGCAAAACACAATACACTGTTGGAAATGCTGAAACTGTAGCTCTTGAACCAGAGTAATATGATACGCGTGATGTTGAAGCACCTTCATAATTCTTAAAAAAGTATTTCTTGGAATACCAATTTTCCTTTCGACTCGACGAGCGCTAATGTGTGGGTCAAGATGAATTATTGCAAGGATAGTTACAACTCGATTATCATTTTCATCATACTCATGGCGCCTACGTTGGCGAACCATGTGTCCACCACGAGCTCTTTGAGTTAAACGTCTCATAGCATAATCGTCAGGATGTCGTCTGTCAGGATAGCGTTCAGCATAAAGTCTTGCCGCACCACGATAATTATTTTGGCTTGCTCCTAAAACCAAAATCATATCAACGATCTCGTTGGGCGGATTGTCAGCCATTTCAGGGCCAGCTATTAGTTACTATTAAATTTAAATAGTAAAATGGTATCAAAAATATTAATAATTATAAGGCTCGCCCGTATACGGTCACGGCTAAAAAGGAAAAACGTTGGAAAATTACGGTAACTTTAATTAGCTAACTGTAATTGCCATAAATACTTCGTTTGTCACACTTTTTTAATTTTAAATTCTAAAATAAAATAATCTTTGAAACATTAAAGTTATTCAATTCAATAAAGCATTATTTCTTATTTTAATTGCAAATAAAACTAAAACTTCTTTTTATTTTTTTGTTTTATGTAAATAATGTGAATTAGTAGCGTTCGAATTTCAGAAATACTACTTTCGATAATGTAATCATTAAAAACACATTTACGAAGGAAATAGGTTCCGTCAATGGTTCTTTTAAATTTATTTTTCAGGTTCTAGCAGGATAGTGGAGCACCACATTTCACGCTCATAATAACAGCATTTTTTAATAAACACTTTAGTATTAGACGGATTGGTTCAGGAGGTCCGGTGAAATGGCTTGCTTCTTCATCCCATACTTCACCATCAGACTTTTGTTTATGGGGGTATTGGAAAAATGCTATTTTTGAGCAACAACCCACTACAAGAGCAGATATGCAGGATAGGATTCGTCGAGCATGCGCTGCCTTTCCGAGAAAAACTTTGCAGAACACAGTTCGCTATTTTCAAAGGCGTTTGACTATGTGCCTTGAAGCAAATGGTCGTAATTTCGAGCACTTGCTTCGAACACTTGCTTCGAGATTAAATAAAAATTTATTTACATTAGTGAGAGGCGAGGGGACTCACTGTAATCAAGCACCCCGAATAGTGAGAGGCAAGGGGACTCACTATAATCAAGCACCCCGAACGGTGAGTGGCAAGGGGACTTACTTTAATTAAGCACCCCAAAGGAAACAATCCTTACTACATTCACGTCGTTGTTTCTGGGTAGCGCAAAAAGTAAGGTTAATACATTTATAACAGAAGCTTCAACGATCTTAAAGTTTCGGTTAAAAAATCATTTTGCCCTTGAGAAAAATTTTTCAGGGTTCAGGATGTGTGGGATTAGCATGCGTGGAGTAGCGATGTGTGGGACTGGGGGTGTGGGGTATGGTTGTGGGACCGGGGTGTAACAGTTCAGCATGTGAGGGCATGAAGTGTATGGGGTTAGGATGTGCGAGTTTGAGTTTTGTTTACTAGAATGTGTAAGTTTTGGGTGTGTGGGTTCCTCTATTAAGCCTACGATCAATTTGAACCAGCTTAGCTTGTGGTTCATGGAAACAAAGATTTTAAACGGACTTTTCTGAGTTTGACCTAGATTTGACCTTGAAATGAGCTTGGAAAAAATTTCTCAATATGATTTTGAACGTAAAATTTCCCGCTCTTTCCGAATCCGGGGTCAAAACTAGGTGTTTCCATATGAGAAAACCACTTTGACCTTGAAATAACCTCAAAGGTCAAGTTCAAGGTCAAAGACGTTAGCGCCATTATGTGGCCCCCTTTGTCCCCTATAACTTTTGTCTGAACCATTTTTCTCTATCTGGCTTAGGTTCCGAGAAATCCGGGTACGGCAATTAAAATGGGTCACCGTGTATATACACACACACTCTGGGTCGTATGGGGTCACGTGACGTTACACATATCACGTGATCGGAAGCGGATGTAGGTCTGATGAAAGAAAAGGAAAAAATTTAAAGATTGGCATCGACCAGTCTGATTCTTTGATACTTAATATTTCTTAAATGAGACAGTATTTTTGAATAAAACCTTTAAATTTCTCTAGTTTAATGAACATAGATTTCAACAAGTGTATAGCTAAATATTTGTATTCTGTATAGATAAAATACAACTCGATCAAAGTTTTCGCGCACTCATATCAAAGAATATAGGGCACGGGCTCACTCCCTAGGCCTCTTGTGCATTGACTGTTACTTGCCTTCGGAGCGCTCTCGCGCTCCTTGATTTTACGTCCACTTGGTAATGAGCTCGAGAGCTAGTGAAGTTGGCTTCAGGGATTATTTATCTCATAAGAGTGTAAAATCATACACACCCGTCGTAAAAACATTATGTTTCGTCGTCGAGCGCATAATGTGTCTCCATAAAACCTTTTTCTTACAAACATATTGTAGACCCCTTACGAAACAATGGTACATAGTTACAATCCCTATTTTTCCTTATCCTTTTTCAATTTTGAACTCTCTATAGTATAATATTACTCATCTTGGGAGGACAACAGAAGAGAAGTCTAGAGCTGCCCTAGCAGAAGTGGTCCTCCGTTCTCCCATACATACATGGCGGGCCCGAATATTATATATATATTGCAAATACAAATAAGTTTCCGCCGTTTTTTTATAAAAATTATCAATTTATTGTAAAAAAAATATACGTTACATTTTATTCAAAATATCGTCCGTCATTGGCTACTACTTTTTGCCATCTTTCTGGCAGCATTCGGATGCCACATCGAAAAAACTCTTCATCTTTTGAGGCTACCCATGAATCGACCCAATTTTTGGCTTCTTCGTAAGAAGTAAAGTGCTGCTTAACCAGGGCGAGAGCTATCGACCAGAACAGGTGGTAGTCCCAAGGAGCAATGTCTGGTGAATACGGTGGGTGGGGTAAGACATCCCATTGTAAAGCTTCCAAAGTATCCTTGACGACTTTTGCAACATGTGGCCGAGCGTTGTCATGCTGAAAACTCACTTTGTCATGTCTTTTGGCATATTGGAGGCGTTTAAGCTTCAATTCTCTGCTCAATTGCAACAGTTGCTGTTGATAACGTTCTCCAAAGATAGTTTCATTAGGCTGGAGTAGCTCGTAATAGATTACTCCGAGCTGATCCCACCAAATGCACAACATTAACTTTTTGCCATAAATATTCGGTTTGGCCGTTGAAGTTAATACATAGCCTGGCTTACCCCATGATTTCCTACGCTTTGGGTTGTCGTAGCAGATCCACTTTTCATCCCCCGTCACTATTCGATCCAAAAAACCCTTTCGACTTTGCCTTTGGAGAAGTTGTTCGCACGTGAAAAGACGGCGCTCGACGTCTCTGGCTTTCAGTTCATGCGGAACCCAATTTCCTTGCTTTTGTACCATATCAATGGTCTTGAGACGGTGTGAAATCGCTTGTTGAGTCACTCCCAAGCTTTCTGCGAGCTGCTCTTCAGTTTGGCATGAGTCTTAGTCCAATAATGCCTCTAACTCAGCGTCTTCAATCTTGACTGGCCTTCCTTCGCGTTCTTTATCTTCCACGTCAAACTCGCTGTTTTGAAACTTTTGAAACCACTCACGACAACTTCTCTCACTTAAAGCAGCATCACCGTAAACTTCTACAAGCGACCGATGTGCCTGAGCAGCAGATTTCTCTAAATGAAATAAATAAATCAAAACTTTCCGCAAATGACGCTTATTCGGTACAAAACTCGACATTTTCGAACAAAAAAAAATGTATACTGCCAATACAAAGTCAATAGTATTTTAAGGTTATGTTGTTGCCAGGTGTCCAAACTTTCTATGTGACATTTTACATCTGACGATTTTAAAGTAATCTTGACGTGAAGCCATCTCTTGAAAACGGTGGAAACTTATTTGTATACCCAATATATATATATATATATATATATATATATATATATATATATGTACACTTATCGGGGTTTATGTAGCCCAAGACTGTATACTAGTACCTACAGCCTAGAGTTCCCTATGGCAAGTGACTAAAGAAATAGTGGACCCTGGGGTTATAGACTCTAGGTCGGGCCGCATAATAGCCCAGGCTTCATAATATTTCTAGATATAGGGGTTTATGCGGCCCGACCTAGAGTCTATAACCCCAGGGTCCATTATTTCTTTAGTCACTTGCCATAGGGAACTCTAGGCTGTAGGTACTAATATACAGTCTTGGGCTACATAAACCCCGTTTTTATATATAGGTGGGCTATTTCCATAAATGTAGAATACTAAATTTTTGCATAAATTCATTAACAATATTTACATGAGTCCACCATAAATAATTCGCTCTAATTTTTAATTGATTCCGTTTAAGTACAATAATCCTACGGATACTGTGTCCATAATCATGAGTTACTTTTATTACCCAAAATATTTTTCCTTGTACCCGACTTTTTTTTATAGACGCTAGAAAATTCATAAAAATTTATAGTCTATATTGAAAAGAGCTTTACACTTTACTAACCATTTTATAAGCAACCTCTCTGTATCCTTTTGCACGGTCTATTTAAAAAGAATAGTGATAGATTCACCGATCAGTATTTAGTATGTAGAAACAATCGATTTATACATTTTACCTGATCTTTAAATATATGAATATTTACGTGAAAATGACCACGTCTAACATCTGAACTGCAAGCCGTCGGCCCCGCCAAGTATGTGTGGGAGAACGGAGGACCACCACTGCTAGAGCAGCTCTAGACTTCTCTTCTGTTGTCCTCCCAAGATGGGTAATATTATACTATAGAGAGTTCAAAATTGAAAAAGAATAAGGAAAATTAGGAATTGTAACTATGTACCATTATTTCGTAAAGTGTCCACAATATGTTTGCAAGAAAAAGATTTTATGGAGACACATTGCGCTCACGACGACGAAAAATAATGTTTTACGACAGGTGTGTAAGATTTTACACTCTTATGTGATAAATAATCCCTGAAGCCAACTTTACTAGCTCTCGAGCTCAGTATCACGTGGACGTAAAATTTTATTTTACACCCGAGGTGTGAAAAGTTCTATTATATATCAGTCAAGTTAACTTACGGATACTTAACTTCAATAAATTGATTTCAGTACTTTCTTGTGTCTGATTTGTATAGAATAATGAAGAAATTTCAATACATTTCTAAGAACAGTCATGTAGTTATTTCGGAGAGCTATTTGCATTACTTGACTATTGATAATTGATTTCACAACTTTCGATTGTTTAATTTGCAGTGAACATTGAATATACTCTTACATACAATTTGTTGAGCATATATTGGCTCGAAGAAATAAAAGACTTTTTCGCTAGTATTTATTTGATTTCTTTTGCAAAATCATAAATATTATTATTTTATAGATTATACAGAAAAAACTTAGATACTTGCCTTATTTTATACTTTCGTAAAAAGTTTTATTAGCAATACTATTTGTACAAGGAGGAAGGTGAAGAAAAAAAGAGAGGGAGAAAGGGAATGAGAGAGTAATAATTACATTGTATATAAGAACTTGCCTAAGGTTTTACTTTTATAAAAAAATTTCCTTTTTTAGAAATTTCACAACTTTTTAAGAGTGAAAATACATTTAACAATGTTTGTTAAGTATTTTAAGATATGAGGTACATTTATGTCGGCGTGTGAGAGAGAGAGAATGTATGCGCAGCGCCATCACACGGATGATTGTACTGGTGAGCGGGCGAGTGGGAGCTCACTCGACTGTCGTCCTCCGCACGATGAGGTTGTAAAGCACGTAAGAGATTTGTACTACAAAAGAAGGTGTGTTAATAAAGATTTGAAGTTGTTACTGTTAACAAGAGTGGTTTATTGAGCAAAACCTTATTATATTAAATATTCACATGGTAGCAGTGTGCTTGGTTAATTTGCAGTGTCGGTACTGTCTCTCTCTCTCTCTCGGAGCAGTAACGCACTTTAATTCCACGAAAGGGATAGTGTTTTTAAGTTGAGCGCGTGGCAAGCGCGAGAACAAAGGAAGACGCATGAGCGTAAAAGAAGAGCCTCAAGGAGTAAAAAGTGAAAAGACGAACGAAACTGAAAGTGAAGAAGAGTTTTTTTGATACTGAAAATAAAGAGGTAAAAAAGGAAGTTCCTGTTGAAAGCAAGCTGGCTTCGGAAAACAAAGGATTCACGTTACAAGCATTTGATGGGGCACACTATGATAAATGGAAGTACAAGTTGAAATTATTCCTAGAATTTAAAGCGTGCAATGAAGTTATAGAAAATGACGTAAGACCGGAAGCGATAACAGAAGTCGAGTGGAAAAAAAAGAAATAAAAGCCAAAAATTACATAGTGAACAGTGTGACGAATACACAACTAGAATTAATTATCTCAGAAGAAACTGCAAAGAAAATGGTTGCTAAGTTGGATGAAAATTACTTTGTTAAAAGTAGTGTTGTGAAATTACGAGGGTCATTTGATAAGTACCTAGCCTACAAATGAAAACACCAAAATTTTACAAAAAATAAAATTTATTTTTCAATGTAGTCTCCTTTTAGTTGAATACACTTGGTCCAGCGGTGTTCCAATTTTTTTAACCCCGTTGAAAAAAATGTTTTCTCTTGGTTTGCAAAATAGGCCTCCGTGGCGGCGATTATTTCGTTATTGGAGTGGAATCTCTTCCCGGCGAGCGAATTTTTTAGGTTCGGAAACAAAAAAAAGTCGCACGGAGCCAAATCTGGAGAATACGGTGGATGGGGCAGCAGTTCGTAGCGTAATTCGACCAATTTAGCCGTGGCGAGTGCAGAAGTGTGAGCCGGTGCATTATCGTGGTGGAAAAGCACTTTCTTTTTAGACAAATGGGGCCGTTTTTCTTCTAACACGGCGTCAAATCGGCTCAATAGTTCGGCGTAGTACTATCCTGTGACCGTTTTGCCCTTCTCCAGATAGTCAATAAAAATCACACCTTGAGAATCCCAGAAAACAGTGGCCATCACCTTTCCGGCCGACGGGACCGTCTTCGCCTTCTTCGGAGCAGGTTCACCGGGTAAGGTCCACTGTTTTGACTGCTCCTTGGTCTTTGGAGTGTAGTAGTGAATCCATGTTTCGTCGACGGTCACGTAACGATGCAAAAACTCTTTTGGATTGCGATTAAACAGCTCCAAACACTGCTCTGAACTGGTCACACGGATGCGCTTGTTGTCTGCAGTCAGCAAACGTGGCACCCACCTTGCTGACAGCTTCCTCATGCCTAAGATCTCATGTAGGATATGCCATACGCGTTCTTCTGAGATGCCTACTATCGCAGCTATCTCGTGCACCTTTAATCGGCGGTCTGACAAAACGATATCGTGTATTTTTGTCACGTTCTCCTCTGTAGTGGCTGTTTTCGGAGCACCTGGGCGTGGATCATCAAAAACCGACGTACGACCACGTTGAAACTCGTTATACCAAAATTTAACGGTCGCCATCGAAGGAGAAGCATCCCCATACACTGCAACCAAGCTTTCTTTAATTTCACTGCGCGATTTCCCTTCCAAAAACAAGAATCGAATCACCGACCGATATTGTTCTTTCTCCATTTTTTCAAAAATCAACGGATACATTTGCTTTCACACGCTCTCAAAAATAAACTACAACTCCGATCCGGCTGAAATTTCGTCTGTAACCGTTTACAGGAAGATACTGCACTGTAGTGTATTTCTGGTGCGATAGTGGCACCATCTGGCGGTGAGGCTAGGTACTTGTCAAATGACCCTCGTATTAAGTAAAAGAAAAGTGCTCGATTTGAAAATGGAAGAAAGTGAGAACCCGACAGACTTTTATAATAACTTTGAAAAATTAGTGAACGAATTAAAAAATGCTGATTAAAATCTGACGAAAGAAGATAAATTAAATTACTTCTTATTAACGCTACCAGAAAGTATGTCACACATGGTTGATATTATGGACGCATTAGCTGAAAAGGACAAAACAGTGGAATTTGTAAAATCAAAATTGGAATTTGAATTTAAGAAAAAACATGGTGAAAGTGAAAATTCGAAATCAAACGCGTTTACGGTTGAGAAAAGGAAAGAAGAAAAGAAAAGGACATGTTATGTATGTGGTGGTGTAGGACACATACAGTACGATTGCCCAACGAAAAACAATTCTTGGAATCAATGGACGCCGCAGCGAGGAACCGGTAGAGGAAGCCGCATGCCACAGAGAGGAGGGGGCAACGGCAGAGGCTACTCGCAACAGCGAGGAGGCGCTAGCGGGTGCGGAGCCAACCAACAGCGCGGATCGAGTTTCAAGCAGCGCGGCAGTGGCAGGTATGGACAACGCGACCGAGGCGCGAGAGTCGATGACGATGGCTGCCAAGCTGAACGAGGCGCGGAGAAGAGCCAAGCATTTAGCGCGTCAGTAGAGGTGATGTCTGCGCAAACTGACAACGGTAATAAAATAGAATGGATTTTAGACGGTGGTTGCACAGACTATGTCATAAATAATGACAATTATTTTAATGATTCGATTGCATTGAAAGAACCGATTAATGTAAAAGTAGGTGACGGTAGAATTTTGAAAGCGATCAAAGTAGGTCATGTAAAAGTAACTTTAAATCGTTTAATGAAATAACTGAAATTGTAATGAAAAATTGGTTAGATGTAGCCAATGGTAGGTTTTGGTATAGTTATAGAAATTGCAGCTAATGGACGTACTACCAAGGTTTGTTAATAAATAAAACGAAGAATTACAACGTTTCGGACATTTTAATACGTCCCTCTTCAGGTTCTAAATACACAAAAATATACAAAAATTATATAACAAATGTTTTTTACAATTCACAATTTACAAATTAATTTCGCAATAATAATTAAAACTTACGTTTGAAACTTGTTGTCAATTAAAACTATTACGGAACGTGATCCGTTCGTCACTGCTTACAAAATTGAAAATTTCGTCATTTTTATACAAAATGTTACGTATATCTGTGTGTGTATAGGAAACGTGTACAAATGGTGGAGATGCAGTAGACAATTTTAGAAGCGACACAGTGGGTGCGGTATCAGGAGAGTACGTGTGAGTAGAGGGGGAACCCCAACTAGTGCTACAATGCTCTCGACATAGAGCAATCCCTACCGAAAAAAATCGCGTGATTAATCGCGCGATTACTCGCGCGAGTACTCGCGCGATTATTTGCGTCTATAATCGCGTCATGTTATCGATCAAATCATGACGCGATAAATCGCGCGAGTAATCCCGCGATTAATCGGAAAATTTTTATAAAAAGATATACACCGATAATATGTATAAAAATTACTTTGAATAAGAACGAATTACTTTCAAAAGTTATAGTTTATACTGAAAAAATTTAGCTGATTTCAGCCGGACATCATGCCAGAACGTTACCTGATTATCAGGTGATTAGCACCTAAAAATCATGTTGATATTATCTCTTAAATAATATGGTTTTTACATTTTGCTATGAAAAATCGAGTTTTTCTCGAATTCAAAGCAATTAATTAAATTTTTAAACTTTTATCTATGATTAACATATGTATTTAAACCATGATCAGTCACATGATTTCTTCCAGAATCTAAAATGTGCTTAGCTGAAATATTAGAATAAATTATTTAGCAATTTACAGTGTTTATAAAAATAATAGTTTAATGAAATATTTGTAGAGAAAACATTATTTATACTGGTATTGTATTTACATATAGGTACGGTACTTACAATTTTTTCGAAGACAAAAAACGGCACAAAAGAGAAAGACGAGACGATGTTTAACGAGTCTCGGGCTCGCGCTACTCGACGCCAACCCGTGATATCAAAAACACGCGAGGCCAGCATCGAGCGCGCCCTCGAATACTCAATAGTCACCACCTTGATAGGCGTCGGAGATGACTGTGGAATAGGGTTTGCGTATCCCAGGTCCACACCACGCACATACATATAAAGATCTGCACATGTCAATACTCTCTAATATATGTGAAGTTATTTTATAAATATGTGTGAATAGCCCTGGTAGAAAATTAACCATAAGTTGACCAGAATATGTTTAATTTTCTGGTAATTAGTCAACTTATGGTGAAAATTCTGGCCAGAAACCCCGCGTGCTGGCGACAGTTTCTGATCAGAATCTGACGAATTTCTGGTGAAAAAAAATCATTATATTTTAGGTTATGCTTTATATACATAATGATGCTCACTGCAACACTCATCTGAATGCAACAGGCATAATGAATCTGTCATTTTTTAGTAAATAGTGTAACGGGCGCATGAATAAAGGTAAAGGTGGTCGCGTATACCGCGCAGCGAGATTTGAATCTCGCGCGCCTGCACGTATAGCGACTCACCGTGCGCTAAGCAGTTAAGTCCTTTTTGCAAGTTTGTTGCCGTGTCCTCAACTGGTGAGTAACATTCCAATATTTAATAGTTTGCCATTGTTACTTCAGCCACTGTTTACTCTTCTTCAGTTCACTGGGTGGCTTCCGTCAATGGATATGGCTTGTTCGTCTTATCTGTATGTGCATTTCCAAGGATGACGCTATTGGCATAGAAAGTATTGTGTGATCCGTGCTAAGTTTCCTCTTTCACTGTAAGTTCTATAAAAATAAATTGTACTTCTATATATAAAATACTTGCAAATCATAAATATAAAAAAAAATAATCAGAAAGACCTGCACATGTCAATACTCTTTAATATATGGGAGCGTCCAGCAGAAACGGGCCACCGAGCGCGCGCGGTGCCTTTTTTCGCGTAAAAGGCGCTCCGTTTAACTCGCTCATAATCGTATGCTGCGTCTTTGAAAAAAAAAACCAAGGACCTATATCGATAGATTTTTTCTACTCTTTCCAATTGCGCCATTGTTTTTATTGCGAAACGCGTTCTTCCGAACGAAAACTCGAGTTGAATATTTAAAGCCATTTTTCTCAAAGTATGTCATGTTTTTTTTTCAAAATAAACTACACCATTGGAAAGTACAACTCTTAAGCTTCAAAACCCTATCTTGGAGAAGTTGGAGAAATAAAGGGTTTAAAAGTAACAACATGAAAAAGACAGCGCCCATGGTCCACGCGAGACCCTCGCGCCCATGCGTACGGCACGTTTAAGTGCACGCTCTATTCAATTCGCTAATAATCGTGTACCAAGTCTCTGAAAAAAGAACTAAGGACATATATCGATAGATTTTTTCCTGCTCTTTCCAATGGTGCTATTATTTTTATTCCGAAATGCTTCCTTCTAGTTGAAAATTCCATTTGAATGTTTAAACTCTAATATGAAAGAGCATTGGCATAATAATAATAATAATAATAATAATAATAATAATAATAATAATAATACTTTATTTTCGATCATGGCCAAAAAAGAAATAGTACAGAGGTAAGAACAACAGTTGATTCGAGAGCTGAGCTTCAAGTCACGCTAGTATCATATACCGAGAAAATGATAACAATACAAACATAGTCGCTAATCAATATAGAATTACAATTAAAAAATACAGATATCACAGATTTTTACACTTAAAATGCTAGATTGATCATTTGAGTTAATTACAATAAAAATATGTAATGATCTATAATACCTGTAGGTATCATGAGTCAACGCTATATACATATAGACTATAATAGTCAGTCAAGAATTTATCGAATGATATAAAAAGATATCACAGTCATTTAAAATAATGTCAATCAAGTTCGAACAAATGTTCATGGAGAGCGTGTTTGAAGCGACTAAGACTAGGTAGATATTTTATGCACTCGGAAAGGGAATTCCACAGTTGCACACCTCGGGCCCTGAAAGATAGTAAGCCAAACTCGGTTTGCACCTTTGGAATCTTAATGTCTCTTGTGGCTCCCCTAGCGGGTCGGCCTAACTGGCGCTTCTCAAACATATCAAATAAATAAGACGGAGAACGTAAATTTATAATTTTATACAATAGAACAGCAGTGAAATACTGCCGTCTCGTATCCGTCCGCAACCAGCCCAGCTTGTACCGAAGAGGAGTCACATGATCAGTGCGTTTCACTCCGAAGATGTACCTGATACATGCATTTTGCAGTCTTTGTAGTCGAGATTTCTGTACGTTCGTAGCGTCGAGTGTTATCTCGGAACAGTAATCAAGAAGAGGGAAGATTAATGCCCGTACCATATGCTGACGAAGCAATTCGGTGGTGCATGATCGGACAAACCGTAATGCATACAGCACTCGATTCACCTTTACCGTGAGGTGGTTAAAATACGATTTCCAAGAAAGTGTCCGATCTAGCGCAACCCCAAGGCTTGTCACCGTATCGGTGAAGGGAACAGTGACCCCCGATCCCAGATCGACTCCAGGCAATCTCAGCTTATCGATACGATTTATCATGTACTGCGAAGCAAAGAAAATGGCTTGAGCTTTGCCTGGATTGAGTCTAAGACCAGACCGCGCAGCCCAGTCCGACACAGCTCGAGCCGCTGCTGATAGTTTGGGCAGTCCCCTCTCCTCCAACTAATTGTACGGCACTTGTACATAAATTTGCAAATCGTCTGCGTAAAGTATATGTCCTATGTTGTTATTGAGAAAAAGTTGCTGTATGTCGTTAATGTACAAACAGAACAGCAGAGGCTCCAGCACCGACCCCTGTGGAACACCGAGATTGGTTACTACCCAATCAGAGGTTTCATTCTTATTAAAAACTCTTTACCTTCTATCCAATAAATACGAGTGTATCCAACAGAGGATGGAGCGTGATAGCCCCATACTGCTCAGCTTGCGCATCAGTGCCGTTGGTGAAATAGTATCGAATGCTTTGCTAAAATCAAATAGCAACGCGACAGTAACGAGTTTTTTGTCAAGGCCGGATCTGATATCGTCCGTCAGTTTGAGAAGTGCGGTGGTCGTGCTATGGTGTCGTCGGAAGCCGGATTGAAGAGGGTCAAGAATACCCTTTTTGGTTATACAGCGTGTCCAAAAAGTCTGGAAACACCCAAATAATTTCTCAGCTGAATTACTATTGGAAAATGTTAAGGTCGCCTTTGTAGTAATTTTTTACGAGGAATCCAATGGTGACCTTGGATTCGACCTTGGACCTCATTTTTGAGGTTATTTCAAGGTCAACCTCATTTTTTTAAATGGTAACCCCTATTTTTTATAGCGGAATCTGAAAGAGCGGAAAATTTTACGTCCGGATATGTATTAAGGTATGAGGTTGAGGTTACCCCCAGAGGACAAATTGAGGTCAAAGTATGATTTCTTAAAAATTTCGCGAGTTCAGTGGTAAAACAAAACAAACAAAGGTAAGGTTTGGTAAGTTCGAACGGAGACTTGAAGGTGACCTCTGATTCGACCTTGAACCTCATTTTGAGCCTCATTTTTGAGGTTATTTCGAGGTCAACCTCATTTTTTTAAATGGTAACCCCTATTTTTTAGCGGAATCGGAAAGAGTGTGAAACTTTACGTCCAAACATGTACTCAGAACATAGTTCAAGAAGGACCTTGACGTTCATTTGAAGGTCATTTAAACTTAATGACGGTCTGATCTTGTGTAAACTTTTTATCACACTGAGCGAGGTTAATTCTTTAGTAGTTTTCAACGAGAAATCTAATGGTGACCTTGACATTGTCCTTAAAAGTCATGTCAAGTTCAATTTTTTTACATTTAGCGTTACCCAGGAACAACGACGTGGACGTAGTAAAATCTGTTCCCTTTGGGGTGCTTGATTTACGTGAGTCCCCTTGCCTCTCACGATGGGGTGCTTGATTTACGTGAGTCCCCTTGCCTCTCACGATGGGGCGCCTGATTTACGTGAGTCCCCTTGCCTCTCACGATGGGGTGCTTGATTTACGTGAGTCCCCTTGCCTCTCACGATGGGGCGCTTGATTTACGTGAGTCCCCTTGCCTCTCACATTTGATTTTTTTAAACAGTATAACATCTTATTTCAAGTGCTCGAACTGTTCTCCATTCATTTCTTGACAGTAACCTAATCGATGATAGAAAGCACCAACAGCATTTTCAATCATTTCAGTAGGAATGAGAGCTGATTCATCAATGATCCTTTCACGTAATTCATCTAAGTTTAAGGGTTTTGTTTTGAATATACGATCCTTCAGATAACCCCAATAGAAATAATCTAGAGGCGTTAAATCGGGGGACCTAGCTGGCCATTCAATTGCACCTCTTCGTCCTATCCATCGATTAATGAATACTGTATCTAAGTATGTGCGAACGTTTCGTGCATAATGAGCTGCTGCACCGTCCTGTTGATACCATGTGTTATTAAAGTCCTCTCCAGCTATTTCTCTTATAGCAGGAACAATTTGATTCCGCAACATAGTTTCATACTTTTCTGCATTTAAATTGCCATCAATAAAAAATGGTCCTATAATCCTATTATTTAATATTCCAGCCCAGACATTTAATTTTTGTGGATATTGTGACTTGGCTTCTCTTGCCCAATGAGGGTTTTCAACTGCCCAATATCTACAGTTATGCCTATTTACGCTTGAGTCAAGTTGAAATGTAGCTTCATCTGAGAAGACTATATTTGATGAAAAATTTGGATTTTGTACGATGCGTGCCATCATATCATCACAGAATTCAACGCGACGATCGAAATCATCTTCATTTAACTTGTGTATTAGCGTTACTTTAAATGGATGGAACTTCTCTCTCTTTAGTATGTTATGAATAGATGATTTACTTATTTCGTGCACTTGAGCAGCTCTACGAACGGAAGTATGCGGATCTTCGGTGATGTTAACACAACATCTAAAGATTTCTCTTCGTTACCTGCTGACATTGGTCTGCCTGATCGAGGTAAATCGCTGATAGTGCCGGTATTTTCAAACCTTCTAACAGTTTTTTGAACTGTTGAAAATGATAGTGGAGTTCCACCAACCCTAAATGAAGCATTAAAAATATCTCTTACGGCCCTATAAGATCGCTGCATGTGTCCCCAACCTCTCATCATGAGAATCGTTATTCTTTCTCTATCAGTGAGTTTGTTCATTTTTATTACTCTTCGTAGTAGACCTTATCCAAAAATACTTTTTGAGTTGAAAATAAAAAGAACTTTTAATTTTCAAAAAATATGTTTGAAACATGACCAACCCTTTTCTGTGGTGGTTATGGAATGAATAATAGTTTATTGTCACTCTAACCATACGAAAAATAACAAGTAACAATGTTCAATATTTAAACGCTTCAAAAAATTTTACAATGAATCAGCTCTCATTCCTACTGAAATGATCAAAAATACTGTTGGTGTTTTCGATCATCAATTAGGTTACTATCAAAAAGTGGATGGAAAATAATTCGAGCACTTGAAATAAGATGTTAGACTGTTTAAAAAAATTAAAAAGTTTACACAAGATCAGACCGTCATTAAGTTTAAATGACCTTCAAATGAACGTCAAGGTCCTTCTTGAACTATGTTCTGAGTACATGTTTGGACGTAAAGTTTCACACTCTTTCCGATTCCGCTAAAAAATAGGGGTTACCATTTAAAAAAATGAGGTTGACCTCGAAATAACCTCAAAAATGAGGCTCAAAATGAGGTTCAAGGTCGAATCAGAGGTCACCTTCAAGTCTTCGTTCGAACTTACCAAACCTTACCTTTGTTTGTTTTGTTTTACCACTGAACTCGCGAAATTTTTAAGAAATCATACTTTGACCTCAATTTGACCTCTGGGGGCAACCTCAACCTCATACCTTAATACATATCCGGACGTAAAATTTTCCGCTCTTTCAGATTCCGCTATAAAAATAGGGGTTACCATTTAAAAAAATGAGGTTGACCTTGAAATAACCTCAAAAATGAGGTCCGAGGTCGAATCCAAGGTCACCATTGGATTCCTCGTAAAAAATTACTACAAAGGCGACCTTAACATTTTCCAATAGTAATTCAGCTGAGAAATTATTTGGGTGTTTCCAGACTTTTTGGACACGCTGTATAATCTAACAGTTGATCATGAGCAAGCTTCTCCAAGACCTTGGAAAGAAAGCAGAGCAGTGCAATCGGTCGAAAGTTCGAGGGAGATGAAGGAGAAGATTTCTTTTTTAATGGTATCAGCTGTGCTTTTTTCCAAGTTCCTGGAAAAACATTATTGCTAAGCGACGAATTAAATAGTGTGACTAGAAGTGGTCCGATGGTAGGAAGGGCTTTTGCAATAACACTCTGCGGAATGCCGTCCTCTCCCTTGGCCTGTGAGGTAAAGTGAGCTACCGCAAGTATAACATCATGTAGCGTCACATGTTGGAAGAAAAAATCCTCTTCAGGTACAGAATTAATTGCTCTGATCGCTTCATCATGCGATTCCAAGGGAGAACGCGACACAGACGCAAAGTGTTCGTTGAGATCGTTAAGCGAGAACCCATGCATCCATCGGCCGACTTAGGGAGAAGACCGAGGCTACGCAATTCCTTCCAAAAGTTACCTTTATCGTCCAGTGTCCTTTTCAGTCGGTTACGTATGTATTTGGTCCTTGCTTGTTTAGTCGCGTCCGTCGTTTCTCTACGTAATCTGATGAACTCCTCTAGCAGTTTGCGATCGCCTGTCCGCTTATGTCGCCGCAAGGCAGCGTCACGTTTGCGGTATAGGACACGCAACTCATCATCTACCCATGGCGGCTGCCGTTTTTTGGGAATGACGGTCCTCAGAGAAGCCAGCAAGTCAACCGCAAGAGTCAAGTTGTCTGTTAGTTTCAGTATCATGTCCGTCAGATCCGGCGAGGGAGAATCGAACGACGACCAATCGTAACCTCTCAGTACAGTGTTAAGTTCGTCTGGATCTATTTTATCAAACGGCCTGTAAGTAAAGTACTCATGGGGTACTGATGGCGTAGGTCTGTCCAGTGTTACAGAAATGAGGTTGTGGGTGTTGTTATATGGCGCCGGACGATTCTCGATGTCTATTATTGAATCATTGCTGTCAACGAAGATAGCATCAATCCATGTCCCAGGTAGGGTTTTGAAGTTCGTAGCACCATGCTCGACTACCTTCAAGGCTAACTCGCTAGTGATGTCACGTAAGTACGTCTCGTCTACAGATATTGTGAGAAGGTTAGCGTTAAAGTCCCCCATAAGTATTCTCGTACTGTAGTCACCTCCAGAGTAGAGTTTGAGATTATCAGTGAAATACTTATTGTTAGTTAAAGAGACATCAGGGGGTCGGTATACTACAGAGATAAAAACGGGATCACCCGTGCCAACATTCAGGGACCCCATGATGTACTCTATAAGTCCAGGTTTACCGGGACCAGTGGTGTCCGAGGTTGCGAGCTCAGTAAATTTGAAAATATTCCGAAAGTACAGAGCCACGCCACCTCCTTGTGTATTTCGGTCTTGTCTCACAAGCGAGTAGCCATTGATCATTACCGTCGAATCGTCAAGCATAGGATGAAAACGAGTCTCCGCCACCGCTACTACGTCGTAATCCGGATTGTCGTGAAGGTACTGCCGGACTTCCTCAATATGAGCTTTGAGAGAGCAGGCATTGAGGAAAGCTGCCCTTAGCCTCTTCCCCGAGTGCATTCGCGCGCTCCCGGACCTCTGAGGTAGTCACGCAGTCCCATTTGAGACACATAATGTCTGCCCTATTGGTTGCGAAGCATATGTGTTCGCGATAACGCTAATGTCTGCTGCTGAATTAATAACATGGGAACTTTCACCATCGCGCCACTTGACCAAGAACGATCCTTTACGGTGCCATACATACTTGAATCCGAGTTTTTTAGCTATTGATTTAAGATTTTGAAAATGCTTGTACTTATTTTTATGGAGAACTTCGTTAAAATATATATTTGTATCGATAACATGAGAACGATCATCAAGGTCAAGGTGCGATAGATCAAGATCCCGTGTATGAAGCAAGGTGAAGTTACGCTTCGCATTCAATATGTCGTGTACAGTTTTAGCCGAACGCAGTTGGACAAAGAAAGATGTTGGGCGCTTAGCAGTTGGTCTGACAGAGCTGCTTTGTTGCTCTCTAACAGCCGATGGTCGACAAGAAACAATATCATCCATCGAAATCGAGTTGGAAACAGCATGGAGTGCTGCGAAAGCAGCGTTTTTAAAATTATAGTCCTTTTTGTCTATAAACCCGGTAATGAGAAGGTCGGAATTTTCGATGGATGATAATGCAATGGGCGTGTTACCTTCAGAGGACGGAGGGGGAGCAGACAATACTGCAGACACGAATTTGTCATTATTATCGATCGATCTTGCCGAGAACGCTAGTGTTTTTTCAAGCGTAATAAATTTCGCATCGAAGCAATCGGTTTGCTTGTCAATTTGTTCGCGAAGCAATTCACATTCTCTCGCAGATGTTTTCAGTTGCTCAGTTTTCTCGACCAACAAGGCTTCTAAAGAGGCCACCTTTGATTCGAGATTATCGATTTTCTGAGTGATATTGGTTAGTACACTCAGAGAAGCGGCAATCTCCACAAGCTTGGACGCAATAGCTTCCTGTTGGGAGGTGATAGCTTCCTGTACTGTATCGCGGATGGAATTAGCGTACGTTACCATGCTGGAGATGATGGTGCCATTCTTGAGTACGGAAGAGTCGAATTGGGCGAAGCTTCTTCTTGACGAACTGGCGAAGATTGAAGTCGATGACGGGGATGAGGTGTTGAATGACTTGCTGCTAGACTTCTTTGCCGAATACACAGGACTTGGCACAAACGTTGTGAGGTTTGAGCGCGGCAGCAAATACGATGTTTTGTCGAACTGCTCTTTGTCCGACTTCGCATTCTGATGCGAGTTATCGCAGCTGTTGTTGATGTTGTTGCTGCCGTTGTTGCTGTCGTTGTTACTACTGTTGTTGCTGTTGTTATTGTTGTTGCTATTATCGCCAATGTTGTTGTTTTTGTGTGCCGCAGCCTTCATCGCTGCAACCCGCTTTACAGCGGTCTGCGCCTTAATAGCGGCAACCGGCTGGATTTGAGTTGAAACCAGCAGGGACGTGTTCATTTTCGTTTGTCGCTCCTGTGATTTTAACGCATTCTTATGTTGATCAGTCTTCTTCTCTCCTGTAGTTGTCCCCGGTTTTATAATTTTGCACACCTTGCATATGTATGTGGTAGCGGGAGAATTGCTTTGTTCCACTATGAACATGGGCTGGCATACGTCATGGAAGGATTTTTTGCATATGCAGCAGTTCCGAATTTTGGCTTCCTTCCTGTCCACTTTCTTGCAAATACTGCAGGATTTCGGTGCCATTTTAAAATCCAATGGTGAGAAAATAAGATATCAAGTGAGATGGATAAATTCAGCTTGAATATCAAACTTGAACGTAAGCAGCCAGCTCCGTTTGTTTTGGTTTCGTAGAAATGTGTGCGTGAGTACGCTATAGAAGCTGGTTGACTCACGAGACAGGTGACGCGCGCGAGTAAAGTGCGGGTCCTTGACCTCTGCTCCGATCGTTGGTGAACCTTTTGAATAGTAGGAGTTCCGCCGATGATGATACTCTGATTTTGGCGGCAAAACATGCAGGACCACGATGTCTGTGTTGATTGTGATAGACGGAGTGACGTTACGGCGGGGTGCAGGGCGAAGTGAAGCCGAATACAAATCAGCGGCCGATGACAACGAACCGATATCAAACCGGCTCTTTCCACTTTCACAGTTACCTTCACAGTTGAATCACTCTCACACCGATGCAGCACCTCCAGCACAAACAATACACCACTTTTTATAAAAAATACCTGCAAGCCACCGTTCAAAATCCCAAAAAAAGTGGGAGCCGAACCAGCGCACGTCCGTACGCTCCGCGCCACCTATCGAGAAAATGAGTAAGGATACTCATAATGAGTACATAATGAGTTAGGAAATTGAAAATATTGGACATCCAACGAACTGTATTGGATATGCTAATTTATTCCAGCCTAACACCAGGCAATATAGTTTGTGTATTGTCCAATTTTTTCAATTTCCTTAATTATACTTCTACGAACCATTCAAAAGACACCGTACAAATTATGAAAAATGTTATAATCTCTAATTAAATTTTCTTATTATAACTAAAGATTTTTCCATCAATCATTCCCAATTAAAATATGTTAAGTTGAAATTCACCTCTATAAGATGCTCGGCCACGTAAGAAAATTTTGATAGTACTGGTTTACATGTTCTTCATTAAACATAAGTTGGGCATTGAAGGGACAGCAGCGATAGTACTGGATCTACAGTTATATGAAATGTCAGTATTCTTTCATACTACTCACAATAACTTGTAGTATTATATACGGAATACTTGCAAAGTATAACTATAACTTGAAAAAATAAATAGAATGATTATAGTCCAAGACATGCACACTGATATTCAATTTTTATTGTTGTTATGTCTTGGGTAGCAGTATGAAAAAATACTGACATTTCATATAACTTTAAATCCGATACTATCGCTCCTGTCCCTTCAATGCCAGACTTATGTTTAACAAAGAACTTGTAAACCAGTACTATATATCAAAATTTTCTTACTTGTCCGAGTATCTTATTGAGGTGAATTTAAACTTAACATATTTTAATTGTAAATGATTGATGGAAAAATATTTAGTTATAATAAGAAAATTTAATTAGAGTTTATAAAATTTTTCGTAATTTGAACGGTGTGTGTTGAATGGTTTGTAGAATATGATTAAGGAAATTGTAAAATTGGACATTAGACGAACTATATTGCCTGGTGTTAGGCTGGAATAAACTAGCGTATCCAATAGAGTTCGTGGGATGTCCAATTTTTTCAATTTCCTAACTCATTATAAGATTGAATATCAGTTTATTTGGTAAAAGAAATATAAAGCATTTAAAATTATTACCTCCCTGGTAGAAAATTAACCATCTTTTCTGACCGGTTCACTAACTATTGACCAGACATTTAACCATAATTTAGTCAATAATTAACCAGATATCTGGTCAGAATCTGGTGAACAACGATTGATAGATGCGGTTCATAAGCTCTAAATACATTAATTTAAAAAAAGTTTGATCTCCCATATACCGACTTAACCTCTTTACTTAACCTCTTTACCGACTTAACCTCTCTAGATACAGAAATCAATAGAGGTAAAAGATTATTTTCTGAAGCTGTATTCATACACACACAAGTGAAATGTATGAATAAACTATTCGAAATCAATAGTTTACCCAAAGGATATACTACGCTAATAAATAATTGTCAATTTATGTGCCCACAAGAGTAAGATACCGAAAGCAGCAAGTGAAGGAGAACAGGAGAGCATGCTGAGGTAGAGTTACCACGCTCACCTTGGCGTATGATTGCTCGATGTCGAGAGCATTGTAGCACTGGTTGGGGTTCCCCCCTCTACTCAGACGTACTCTCCTGATACCACACCCGCTGTGTCGCTTCTAAAATTGTCTACTGCATCCCCACAATTTGTCCGCGTCTCTTATAAACACACATATGCGTAACATTTTGTATAAAAACGACGAAATTTTCAATTTTGTAAGCAGTGACGAACGGATCACGTTCCGTCATAGTTTTAATTGACAACACGTTTCAAATGTAAGTTTTAATTATTATTGCGAATTAATTTGTAAATTGTGAATTGTAAAAAACATTTGTTATATAAATTTTGCATATTTTTGTGTATTTAGAACCTGAAGAGGGACGTATTAAAATGTCCCAAACGTTGTAATTCTTTGTTTTATTTATTAACAAACCTTGGTAGTACGGCCATTAGCTGCAATTTCTATAAATGTAATGAAAAATGTTTTTTATGTCAAAGATATGGACAGGAATTTAATTAGTTTTGCTAAAGTAACTGACAAATATAAAGTTGTGTCAATTGAAGATAGTTCTAAAATTTATAATGAAAATAATAAATTAATTGCAATAGCTTGGAAAATCGATAGAATTTACAAAATGACTAGTTTTATTGAAAGAGTTAAAGAATCTAATTTGACAGTTAAAAATGATAAAATGTCGTTAAAAGAGAAGTGGCATAGAACGTTAGGACACGTTAACTTTAATTATTTAAATACTATGTATAAAAATCATATATTGAAAGGTTTGCCTAATCAGATAGAGTCAGATTATTTCAAATGCGCTACATGTATTGAGAATATAATGCACAACATTCCTTTTGTAAATAATAGAAAAAGAGCAAATGATATATTAGAAATAGTGCGTACAGATTTAAATGGGCCACATTCAGAAGGTTATAAAGGGGAGAAATACTTTCTTACGTTTATTGATGATTACAGTATAGTAGTCAAAGTTTATCCGATTAAGTCAAAAAGTGAAGTATATGATAAGTTTGATGATTATATAAATCTAGTCGAGAATAAGGCGGGAAAGAAAATTAAGAAACTGAGATGTGATAATGGCACTGAATATTTGAATAAAGATATGTATAGATTATGTAAGATAAAGGGGATTGAGTTAGAGACGTGTCCACCGTATGTGCATGAGCTTAACGGTACAGCAGAGAGGGACAATAGGACAATTATGGATAGTGCTAAGTGCTTGTTAGGTGAGTCTAAGGTAGAGAAAAGGTACTGGACAGAAGTAGTCTGAGCCGCAGCATATTTGAAAAATAGAACAATTGCAAACACCTTAGTAAGAAATAAATCTCCTTATGAAATATTTTTTGATGAAAAGCCAGATACTAAATATTTAAAATTATATGGAAGTAAAGTATTTGTGAGAGTACCTGAAAGCAAAAGAAATTCGAAATGGGATAGAAAGGCTGATTTAGGAATTTTGATAGTTTATGATGTAGTAGGTTACAGAGTTCTAATAGGAAATAGAGTTATTGTAGCTAGACACGTTGATGTTGTTGAGGAAGATGTAAAATGCATTGGTTTAAGCGATGATGATTTAGAAAATGATAATTTGAATGAGAATTTTGAACAAGGAATTAATGGAAATTTAGAAAATTTAAATGAAAATATAAATAATAATGAAGATGTTGAAAATGAAGTAGAACAAGTACCTGAAATAAGAAGGTCACAAAGAACGATTACAAGACCTAGTAGATTTGATGATAATTATGTATATAGTGGATGTGTTTATGTAAATTATTGTAGTGCAGATAGTCCTGTAAGCTTTAAAGAGGCTATTGGAAGTGATAAGTCTAATTTTTGGGTAGATGCTATGAATAAAGAGATGAATAGTTTGGAGAAAAATAAAACTTGGGAGTTAGTCGAAAAACCAAAGAATGAAAAAGTGATAGACTTAAAATGGATTTACACTAAGAAAAGCGAAAATATGTTTAAAGCGAGAATTGTAGTACGAGGATACCAACAAACAGACATGTTGGACGATATTTATTTTCCAGTAGCGAAAACACAAACTTTGAAAGTATTACTGTCATATAGTTGTCAAAATCGATTGCTCGTAGAACAGATGGACGTAAAGACAGCGTTCTTAAATGGTAAAGTTAAGTCGAAAGTATTTGTTAAACAGCCTGAAGGGTATGGAGACGGGACTGAGAGAGTGTGTATGTTGAATAAAACATTATACGGTTTGAGAGAGAGTCCAACAGCGTGGAACGAGTGTCTGGATGATTATTTAAAATCATTAGGATTCGTGAGAAGCAAACATGATTATTGTTTGTATACTTTAAACGAAAGAGATGAGATTATATATCTGATTATATTTGTAGACGACCTTTTGATTTGCTGTAAAAATAGACAAAATTTAGGTTCTATTAACCCTTAGGGGGCTGGGATGACGCCTTTAGGCGTCATGGTCTGACTCGCCAACATCCGACCTTGGTTTGGTTTTAACTTGGGGACCTCAGATCACTTTTCAGTACAAATTATGAGCTTTTAAGATTTTTGAAATCCCGGCCCTCTAAGGGTTAAAAGTATGTTAAAGGAAAGATTTCAGATGAAAGATTTAGGAAAAGCGAGTATGTATTTAGGTATTAATATAGAGTATGATGAAAAGAAAAATGAGATGTCATTGGATCAGGAAAAATATATAGAGTCATTAGCTAGAAAGTATCAGATTGAACAGGTAAAATTATATGAAACGCCAATGGAACAGAATTTAAAGTTAGAACCTGCGGAAGAAACAAATGAAAAAATAAAGTATAGAAATTTAATAGGAACGCTTTTATACATTAGCTCAGGAACAAGATTAGATATAAGTTATAGCGTAAATTACTTAAGTAGATTTCAGAATTGCTACAATGAATCACATTACAAATACGCTTTAAGGGTTTTAAAGTACCTATATTTAACTAAAGATATAAAATTAAGATATATGAAAAACGATACAGCAGATGTTCTTGAATGCTATGTTGATGCAGACTGGGCAGATGATAGCGTAGATAGGAAATCAATAACTGGGTATGTTGTAAAATTGTATGGAAACGTGATTCATTGGAAATCGAGGAAACAAGGAAGCGTGACGAAGTCCTCGACAGCTGCAGAATATGTAGCACTGTCAGAAGCAGTAAGCGAAATTTTACAAATTAAAGATTTGTTAAGTAACTTTAATGTAGAAATTAAGAAACCAATTAATGTTTTTGAGGATAATTCAGGCGCTGTGATTATTGCTAAGTACGGAAATTTTACTAAACGATCTAAGTACATCGAAGTACATTATGATTTTGTAAACGAGAATTATGAAAAGGGCTTAATTGAAATAGTAATAGTTAGTTCAGAGAAAAATGTTGCAGATATTTTGACAAAAACTCTTGGGCGAGTAAGATTTGAAAAATTGAGGAGTTTATTGAATTTAATTTAAATATATATTGTATTGGTCACAACATAAATGTAAGGAGGCGTATTAAGATATGAGGTACATTTATGTCGGCGTGTGAGAGAGAGAGAATGTATGCGCAGCGCCATCACACTAATGATTGTACTGGTGAGCGGCCGAGCGGGAGCTCACTCAACTATCGGCCTCCGCACGATGCGGTTGTAAAGCATGTAAGAGATTTGTACTACAAAAGAAGGTGTGTTAATAAAGATTTAAAGTTGTTACTGTTAACAAGAGTGGCTTATTGTACAAACCCTTTGATATTAAATATTGACAAGTATAAAACTGTATGTTAAGTGATTTTACAAGTTTTTTTATTTGACTTTCAGTACCGCGATGCATGAAAGAAATTGAATTAAAAAAAAAACAGCAAATTTTTTATTTATTCGTAGAATCCCTTTTCATAAAATAAAACGTAACTAATTTTAAAGGATTGTATAGATTTCGGAAAATAATTCTTCTGGTTTCGGAAAGAAATTTTTATGGTTTTCAAAAGTTCTTGTAAGAGGGTTGTAAAGGTTTTGCAAAATAATTTCTTATTATGCTTGCGAAATTTTTAATAATATCAAAAACTTATATCTAACTTATACCTCATAAAAGACTATGTCAAATGGAAAAAGCGAAAAGGATCTGTTATTGTGAAAATTTCAACAAGTAAAAGTACTCAGTTATTCTCGTGTATGGTTTTCCCAGGGTGTGAGACGTCAAAAGTTTTATCTATTCAAGAATATCAAGAAAGCTTTGATTCTCAGTGATTCTCAGTTTATAAACTGGTTCTGTTTTTTTAACAAGATTATGTGTGGGTAATGATGAGTTATTAATTTACGTAGTTTCAATCAATAATAATTTCAAGAACTTATATCTAACTCATATCTTTTAAAAGATTATGTCAAATGAAAAAAGCGAAAAGGATGTGTTATTGTGAAAATTTCAACAAATAAAACTGCTCAGTTATTCTCATGTATGATTTTTCCAGGGTAGAAGACGTCAAAAGTTTTATCTATACAAGAATATCAAGAAAGCTTCGATTCTCAGTGATTCTCTTAATTTTTTATAATATTTTTTAATTTGCTAACGGATTGTGACGCAATAGTGTGATTAGATCTCGTACCCTTGTAAGTCTTCGATATTTATAATATTTATTTCAAATATTGGTCTCAGCCTTGGTTTGAGAATCATTTGTCTAGTTCAAGAAATTAAAATTTAAATAATCAAAGATCTCAGGAAGTCGATTGATTAAAAGAATTTTTATCTATGAGCATCAACGGGGCAAATAAATTTTTTTAGATAAGTATAATAAATGGCTAAATGTTAAAGATTAAAATAATTTTAAAACACAAAAGAATTGATACTTTGTGAAAATTTTTTACTATTTTTTACAGATATATACAAGAAGATTTTTTTTGAATCATTAAAATCTCACAAGTGGATTGGAAAAAGAATCAATAAAAACATCTTTGAATGAATATCAATGGGCAACATCGATCGTGTGTCCTGATAGTATTAGATAATGTGGGATCATAATGTGCATTTTTTTGCAAAGCTTTCTTTATTGCAAAGTCTTGTGTCGAGTGAAGTAAATCTGTATGCTTTTCTGTCAACGGAATATAGTTCAGTTCATCTTTGTTTTTTACTTAAAATAATATCTGATACAGAGCATAAATTTATTAAAACATTAAATAATCTATATGGATCCGGAATCAATACGACAATGATTCCTGCAAGGAGTTCATATTGTATGTGACCAAATGTTAATAAACAATGAAAATTTTAGCATAGAGCAAGGCATACGGCTGTTTGTGAAATAACTTGCTTTTGTAACATAAAACCATGACGTTTTCCAGTGAAGTAAATTTGTGGATACTTATGTCAATAAAAAATACTCAGTAAGCAATAATATCAGTGACCGTCTTGACAGCTTTTTTTTACAAGGAAATTTTATATTTCAAATGGACTGTATAGTACGACAAAAATATGCAGTATAACACATGTTTGTGACATTTACAAAACAATGCTATGGTAATTTGTGTAATAGACATCAAAATGATTCAGAGGAGTCATCATAAATATTTTTCTACCCAAGATTCAGATAATAATTTCAAAAAGTTATATCTGTACAAGAATTACAACTATATTAACATAAAAGAAGATATTAAAATAAAAACAAACTAAAAATTGATGAAGTTCATTGCATGCCAATGCATCAAAGAATGAATTATCAAGTATTTTAATACATTAATTGAAGTGATGGTTCATTATTTTGAGAAAGCAACGCGCAAAAATATTAGCAAACTGTTTAGACTGTATCTTATTTTCATAGATAACATTAATTGTTTGTGTTTTCAGTTAGTTGTTTTGATATGAGTTGGACATGTGATGGTCTGAATCAATCATTATTATCCATTGAGGTGACCAAAAGATTATGTTCAATTCTGTAAAAACACGCAACCTCCTGTAGTAAGAACAAAAACAAATACTGCTGCAGATATTTTTCTAGCAGAGCCTTGTTCTACTTTAGGTCTTTTAATTATCGATGCTTTACTGGCCCTATGATTTCTAAAAGTAAACTAGCATTATTAAAACCCGGAAATAGTAAGATGTAAGATTTTCTCAGATTTTATTTTAGAAGTAAATCATGCTCAAGTATTTTATACCAAAAAGTTATATCCATACAAGAATGTCAGGAAAGCTTTTATTCTAAGTGATTCTTAGTTCATAAACTTGTTGTTGTTATAATTTACAAGACCATGTGTGGGTTATTAATTTAATTAGTTTCGATCAATGATAATTTCAAGAACTTATATCTACTATAAAAGAATATCGAGAAAGATTTTTTTCTATCAATGATTCTTAGTTTATAAACTTTTGTTTTTAATTTTATAAGATGTGTAGCAAGTGATAACTTCAACAATTACAAGTATTGAGAATCCCTCCCTCTCTCTCTCTCACTCTCTATCTCTCTCGCTCTCCCTCTCTCCCCCCTCCCCCTCACCATTCCAGCTATCCCTCTCCCTCTCCCTCTCTCTCAATATCCGCCAAACTGAGTACCAAAAACTTTAATGAGGGCTTAAATAATTTTTTTAAACAATCAACACGTTTTTACAAGATAATTTTTTAATTACGTTCTTACAACACAATTTGTCTAGTCCTTTTAATTCTTCTAGTATAATCTATTCAATAAGCCCTCTTTACAAATGGTAATAATTTTTTTCATGACTGTACAAATAATAATATTGTTAATATAAAACATTCTACGAAAGCATAAAATAAGGCAAGTATAGACGTTTTTTCTGTATAATATGTATCTATAAAATAATAATATTTATGATTTCGTAAAAGAAATCAAATAAGTAACAGTGAAAGTCTTTTACTTCTTTGAGTCATTGTATGCTGAACAACTTATAGGTAAGAAAATACATTCAAATTGTTCACTGCAAATCAGACAAACAAAAGTTGTGAAATCAATTATCGATAGTCAAGTAATGCAAACAACTCTTGGAAACTACTGTATGACTGCTCTCAGAAATGTATTCAAATTTGTTCATCTTTCTATACAAATTAAACACAAGAAAGTACTGAAATCAATTTATTGTAGTCAAGTACCCATAAGTTAACTTGACTGACATAATACAACTTTTCGTACCTACTCAAATATATTCAGCCAGCGGGTATAAAGTACTACTTAAAGCCCAAGAGGCGTAATAGCTCCCGTACTCCTACAAAACTTTATAGAAGTTACGTACTTTACGTCCGTGTGGGCAAAAATTATTTCAATTATATAATATTATGTAAGTACATACAAATTGTTCATTGTAAATCAAACAAACGAAAGTTGTGAAATCAATTGCCGATAGTCAAGTATTGCAAACAACTCTCCAAAACAACTGTATGACTGTTCTCAGCAATGTATTCAAATTTGTTCATTCTTCTATACAAATTAAACACAAGAACGTACTGAAATCAATTTATTGTAGTCAAGTACCTATAAGTTAACTTGACTGACATAATAGAACTTTTAGTACCTTGCGTGTAAAATTACATTTTACGCCAACGTTGTAACTTCAAAAATATTCAGCCAGCGAGCATAAAGGACTACTTAACGCTTAACAGGCACATAATACTCCTACAACACTTTATAGAACCTACGCACTTGGCGCCCGTGTTTTATTTCTAAAATTCATAAGAATTTTTCTAATATTTACAATGTAACGCGTGCGCAAGGTAGGTAATTCGGGATTCGGATTACTCGCTCCGAGCTGGCATGCTCACTGGAGGCGCGAGCGCGGGAGCATCCCGACCGGATTAGAACGGTCTCGCAACGCGTAATATGCCCGTCGCGTACCCCCGAAGCTGCTACGGCTTTATGCGAGTCACGGCAGCCATCTTCCTGTTTGCCATCGTGCAGTGAACATCTCTCCTGCGTCTCTTGCAAGGTTACAGTTTTCGTGCCGTCCATTTTTTATATATAGATTGACCGCGAGTGTAGTGGAGGCGCCTACTAGCGTGCGAGCAAGAGAGGGAGAGAGAGATAGAGAGAGAGCGATACTGCGCCGCGTGTGCCACGAGCAAGACACGAGACAGCGAGCAAGGAGTCGGCAGCCAGCCCGCCTGCTTGCCGGCACTATTCAGCGAGTAGGAGAGAGAGAGAAAGAGAGAGATAGATAGATAGATGCGATTTATTTACCTTCACTGCAAAATATTACAGGATCATGCAGTGCATAATTTACATAAAATACAGTAGATATAACAAACGAATAATAATACAATAATAATAATGAATATGGTAACATAAGATATAGTACAGTGTAAAAAATAAAATAAAAAGTACTAAACTGACTAGCTAAAACAATAAAGTGTATCTATATCTATTTATGTAGGGACCTTCAGTTATAGAAAAAAGAAAATAAATACATTTAAAAGTAGAAAAATATCACAGCTGGTACGACAACTTAACCAAGAAAAATCACAGTTTGAAATACTACTTACAAGATATAACAATAATAGCTAGTTCTGTATCACAGCCGCATAGTCAAGGTAAGTAAAATACAAGTCACATCCTTATGCTACGAGAAGGTCTCCATGCTGGATGTTCCTTTTGCCCACACCGAAAGGCTAGGTATCGCAATCGAATAGGTGTTGGCGCAGCGCCCTCTTGAAAGAAGATAGAGATGGTAGGTGTCGCAAGGAGGAGGGGAGAGAGTTCCAGAGACGTACACCTTGAGCCTGAAAAACCTTTTCCCCCGTTTTGTAATTGACAAACGGTGGGACAAGTTCTGGTGGCACACCCCTACTGGTTAGCTTGGGTTTATGCTCCAGAAAAATAACAGCTAGGTAACTGGGCTCTCGCAGTCGCGTGACTTTGTACATGAGAATGACTGTAAAATATAGCCTGCGAGAGTCCGGGTGGAGCCAGCCCAAGCGTCTCCTATAGGGGGTGATGTGAGCATCTCTTCTAACCCCAAGGACGTATCTCACGCAAGCATTGCTCAGACGTTCCAGTTTAAGTCGCAGTTCGTTCGTCGCGTCTAGATATACTACCGTGCAGTAGTCAAGGTGAGATTGTACTAGGGTCTCGACTAGTCTTTTGCGTAGTGTCTCGGTGGTGCAGGCCCTTATGAACCGCAAGCTGTATGGGGCTCTGTTGACTTTCTTGCTAACTTGGTGAACTTGCGGTTTCCACGTCAACTTACTATCATGTGTAACACCAAGACTCACAACCTCGCTACTGAATGGGATGAACACTCCAGCTCCCATCCCAATGCCTGGTAGATTAATCGAGTTAATAGAGTTTATGTTTTTCCTAGAATCAAAGGCTATCGCTTTGGTCTTACTTGCATCGAGATGGAGGCCGGAGGCCCCTGCCCACGCAGGCACCATTTGTGCCGCATCAGACAGCCGAGAGATGCCCTCCAAAATTTCATCTTTAGTGGTATGAATATAAATCTGAAGATCATCTGCGTAAAAAATATATTGTATCGTCCGTCCGTCAAGTATGGTACGAAAGTCATTGACATATAGGCAAAATAGCAGGGGCCCCAGAACGGAACCCTGCGGGACTCCCAGATTTGTTTCCAACCACTCAGAAATTCCATTATTATTTGTACTAACCATCTGGGAGCGACCTTGCAAGTATGATTTTATCCACAGGAGAGCCGATCTAGAGAACCCCAGCTGATGGAGCTTTTGTAAAAGCCTCGACGGAGATATCGTATCAAAAGCCTTGCTAAAGTCGAATAACAACAAAAGCGTGACTTTTTTTTCGTCACCAGCCATCCGTATATCGTCTGTCAATTTAAGCAGTGCCGTCTGCGTGCTATTGTTTCTGCGGAATCCGGCTCGGAGGGGATCGAGTAAATTATTCTTACTTAAATACCCCGTGATTTGGTCATGAGCTGTCTTTTCGAGAAACTTTGACAGAAAGCAAAGCAGCGCTATCGGCCGGAAGTCCGAGACGGTCGAAGGAGCAAGAATTTTTTTAAGAGCGATTATCTGTGCTCTGTTCCAGGCTCTCCGAAAGATTTCCTGAGCGAAAGAAGAATTAAATATATTAACAAGGAAATTACCAATTACTGGTAATGCCTTCACAATCACCTTTTGGGGAACCTCATCTGGGCCCCCCGCCTGCGAGGAGAAGTGCGAAATTGCCAAGATAACATCGTTGAGATCGACACAATGGAATGAAAAATCCTCCTCGCTCGCAGACAAAATAAATTCCATTGTGTTCTCGATATTTTCAAGGGGAGACAGTGAGATTCCCGTAAAGTGTGTGTTTAGTTGTGATGGTGTAAAACCATGAAGGTCTTCTTCCTTTCACTTTGATAAGAGACCGACGTTGCGCATTTCCTTCCAAATATCCTTCTTAGCATCAAGTGCGTCCGTTAGATGTTTATGTAGGAAGGAATTTCGCTCTTGAGTGATGCGCACGTCGACCTCGTTGCTAAGACGAAGAAACTCATCAAGTAACGCCGCACGCCCAGTACGTTTGTAACGTCTATGAGTTGCATTACGTTTGTCGACAAGCTGCCTCAGCTCAGGACTAAACCAAGGGGCATACTTTTTCTTAGGATTAACTACTTTTAAGGAGGCTAATTTATCAATGGCAACATTTAGGTTTGCATTCAGATTTTCTAAAGCACTCTCCAAATCGGACTCGATAGAATTCATGCTCATCCAGTCACAGCCGACCAGCAGTTCATTCAAAGTATTTTGACAAATATTTTTGAAATCTGTATAGGAAAACGATTCCCTTGTAGGCGCTGGTACGAAATGGTTTATCGCAGCGCCGATGATGGCATGTTTGCCGAAAGTGAGCATTCATTCTCAAAAGCAAGCACCTCATCATTTTCGTCCGTGAGAGTCAGATCAATCCATGTATGCGATGTTGGGGACTTATGAAGGGTTGGGCCATGTTGCACGACTTGCAGAGATAGATCCCAGAGATAGATAGATAGAGAGAGAGAGACATAGAGCGCGACTACTGCGCGAGCGAGAGAGAGCGAGAGAGAGCCGAGTGCGCCGGTTGCTCCTTCAAAAGTAAGTCTTATACTCTCATCTCTCGCGTTACATGTAAAGGTTGCACGGAAATCGCCCCGTGCAAGCTTTCTGTACCGTGTACGTGTGGGTGTGTATCAGCCCGTCGTACTTTAACACCGCACGCGAGAGTAGCAGCTTCGCCATGCACCGTATAGATCGCCCGTTTGAATATTAACTGTCGCGCGCGAACTAACTTATAGTTTTAATCAGCACGTGCGTTGTGCTTGTAACTATTAGAGTTTTTAATATACTGTAAAATCTAATTACTCGTCGCGTTGTTCATTACAACCTGCCCTTCTCCCGGATACTGCCGCCTCCGCGGGAAAACGACTCCGCCGGTCGTTTTCATATCTGAGCGTATCGGCCGCGCGCTTTACTCCTCGAGCGCGCGCTTTTCACTCAGCGATTCAATTAGTTGGAAAGCGAAGTTCGCGTGCGATCTTCGCGTTCTTTTCGGGATCCCAGGAGCAGATCCCCGGGCAAGTCATTTTAGTCTGACACCCTCGGCACCGTGTTCTAGGGCATCGCTGACCTGTGGCTTTTTGGGATTTTCTCCCACTAGCCATCCCGTTACAACTTGCGCCACAACGGTGGAGAAGGACCCGCGTTGCGTACGTGATTCGCGGCGAAGCTTGGCGCGAAGAAGCTCAGCAGCGTAGCTGAGCGTAAGCTACAGAAAAAGGCTCTTCGTGCCGCAGCTGGTAGGCGCGTGTGTGCGTGTTCGTGACACAGCCATGCTGTTGCGAGAGTGCGGTCGAGAGGTCAGGCGTGCGATAGCCAATAACCCTTGACCTAGAGTGCCGACGAGGAGAGATCTCGATCGCAAAATTTTTGTGCGTTAGGTAATTGTTTTTAACTATTAAAATTTTTTTCATAACAATTAATTTTTTTTAAAGACAAAAATTTTTTTTTAAGCGATAAATAATTTTTTCTCGACTCAAAAGTTTTTTTTTTCTCTCGTCTTTCCGATACGAATTATTTTTTTTTTTGGACGAAAAATGAAATTTTTTCTTCTTTTCTCGTGCAGTTCGTGGGAAATCGAGAGAAAGTCGGCAAACACTCTCGGAACAAAAAGTTGACTTTGCGCCCGAGTAAAAACTCGAGTGCAAAAATTCCATCGAACTTTAAAAATTGTTTTTTTATTTTTTTTTTAGATGAAAATTGTATTTATTTTTTGTATTTTTTTTGTGAGATTGTCCGTTTTGACACACATATATATGGGAGCGCCCAGCAGAAACAGGCCACCGAGCGCGCGCGGTGCCTTTTTTCGCGTAAAAGGCGCTCTGTTTAACTCGCTCATAAGCGTATGCTGCGTCTTTGAAAAAAAAACCAAGGTCCTATATCGATAGATTTTTTCTGCTCTTTCCAATTGCGCCATTGTTTTTATTGCGAAACGCGTTCTTCCGGACGAAAACTCGAGTTGCATATTGAAAGCAATTTTTCTCAAAGTATATCATGTTTCTTTTCAAAATAAACTACACCATTGGAAAGTACAACTCTTAAGCTTCAAAACCCTATCTTGGAGAAGTTGGAGAAATAAAGGATTTAAAAGTAACGACATGAATAAGACAGCGCCGAGGGTCCGCGCGAGCCCCTCGCACCCGTGCGTACGGCACATTTAAGTGCACGCTCTATTCAATTCGCTAATAATCGTGTACCAAGTCTCTGAAAAAAGAACTAAGGACTGCTCTTTCCAATGATGCTATTATTTTTATTCCGAAATGCTTCCTTCTAGTTGAAAATTCCATTTGAATGTTTAAACTCTATTTTTTCAATAAAATATCAGTCTTTTCTTCAAAATGAATTATATTCTTCAAAAGTACAAGTCTTAAACTACAAAATATTATATTTTTAAGTTGAAATATGAAAAGTTCAAAAATAGTAAGATCAAAAAGACAGCGGCTGCCCGAACTTTTTACGCTATGCTCAAGGGCGGATTAATACACGCGATGTGCTATTTCGCCCTTTCCTTTTTGTAAATATAAAATGTTTTGTAACCTCAATGCCAATGCGTGGACATAATTTTGTGGATCTAGTTGTAACAGTTAGTATAATATTACAATGAACTTTGTTCATTTATATAACAAAATTTGAAAAACATAATATATTAAACATAAACATATCCATGAACGCACTGAAAGCAGTGAAATTCGGAATAAAAATAATAGCACCATTGGAAAGAGCAGGAAAAAATCTATCGATATATGTCCTTAGTTCTTTTTTGGGAGACTTGGTACACGGTTATTAGCGAATTGAATAGAGCGTGCACTTAAACGTGCCGTACGCACGGGCGCGAGGGGCTCGCGCGGACCCTCGGCGCTGTCTTTTTCATGTTGTTACTTTTAAACCCTTTATTTCTCCAACTTCTCCAAGATAGGGTTTTGAAGCTTAAGAGTTGTACTTTCCAATGGTGTAGTTTATTTTGAAAAAAAAATATGATATACTTTGAGAAAAATGGCTTTCAATATTCAACTCGAGTTTTCGTCCGGAAGAAAGCGTTTCACAATAAAAACAATGGCGCCATTGGAAAGAGCAGGAAAAAGTCTATTGATATAGGTTCTTGGTTTTTTTTTACAAAGACGCAGCATACGATTATGAACGAGTTAAACAGAGCGCCTTTTACGTGAAAAAAGGCACCACGCGCGCTCGGTGGCCCGTTTCTGCTGGACGCTCCCATATATATATTTTGTTTTCACTTATATTTATTTTAAAATTACAAGTGCGAGTAGTTGAGCGTAACTAATTACGAATAGTAATTAATTACAGAAATAGCTTTTATTTTTTTAGAGCCGCATACGGGAAACCCTCGTGCGTTGTCGAGGTTAAGAACAGCTGCCGTAGCTCTTAGAAAATAACCCTGGTTCGCGTCGAAAAAGCTAGCTCACGGGTTGAAAAGGCAAACTCTCTCTGCCATCAATCCGGATACTACTCGCGCTAATAAAATAAGTTCGTGGGGAAGCGCACAGCCAATTGACACCATGGCCCAATCATCGCAGTTTGCGGAATCTGCGATACTCAATTGGGCGTATACACCGCCCGACGAGAAAATTAACGAGGCCATGCAAGCCCTTGGTCTACAGCAGTCAAATCTGCAGTTAGTGAATATGCTGACAGCGATCAAATGGCTTATGGGCGATTATAGTTCCGCCGATTTCGTCCCAGAGCCGGAGCTATCGGAGCAGCAAGCGTTTGCCAAACGCGAGCAGTCCCGAAGGGCATTCATCGACTGAACGTTGATGAACAAGTCTGGGTCGACTATTGTGGATCCCAATACCGACCTAGACCATCCGCACCCATTCATAACGCTCCTTGATGACCCGATAGTGGTGCAGAAACTCTCGGAGTCTCGGAGGATGAACGCTCCAGCACAAGCACATAATGCAGTGGTGGGGCCAGCGGAAGAGGCAAACGTCCAGGAGGGTTCCGGGACAGAGCTATTGGGCTATGCAGCACCCACCGGAACATCTCTAGCCGAAGCCAAGGGACAGCTTCAACAGCACCAGCTCTAATAGCAACAGCTCCAACAGCAACAGCTCCAATAGCAACAACTACATCAGCAACAACTTCAGCAGCAGCAAATGCAGCAGCAGCAAATGCAGCAACAGGAGCTGGAGTAGCAGCAGCAACAAAGGCTGGAGCAGCACCGACGGGAGCAACATCAGCAACAGCAACAGCAGCAAGAGCAGCAGCAGGAGCAGCAGCAGCGGCAGCAAGTGCTCCTGGAAGAGCAGCGCAGGCAACAGCAATACCAGCGCAACCACGAAGAAGAGTCGTTAGCACGAAATGGGTAGCACGGGGGTTCTGGCAGCAATAGCGAAACCCGCCATAGCCGCAAAACCTGAAGTGGTCGTGATAGCGTGAGTCGTGAACCGCTGGGATAGCAGTCGCAGACAGCATATTATCGGAACAGCTACTGGCTGTGATCAAAACACTCGTCGAGGAGGTTGAAGAGCTTAAAGAAAGTGTACGAATACTGCAAGGAGCTCGACATCCAACCTCAAGTACGCACTTGGAGGGAGTTCAATCCCCAAGCATGGGCCGTAGACGAGGATCACCGCACGTGAACTTCCAAAACACGTTCACGTATGGGACTTTAACAGCAGCAGCCTGAGTCTCCAGTCCCCAACAGAGGCTGGGAGGAATGATGCCAGAAATTTTTCCCAGCGCCAGACAAGGAATGGCGCGACCCAGGACCCGTCTGAGAGGTGTACGTATTTGCCTTAGCAGGCGAACCGTGATGTGGGTCAGATAGTCCGAAATAGCATATCAAGTTCTCAGGGTCCTCAAAGGAGAAGAGCGTCGAGTTATTCCTCACGAGAGTAGAGGAATGCAGAACTCTAGCTAATCTGATACACGACGAGGTTCTTTCGTCGTTGTCAGAGCTCCTAACGGGGGTAGCAGTCACCTGGTACCGGAGTAACCGCCACACATGGCGATCGTAGCCAGATTTCAAAGAGGTCATAACGCATATGTGTGGCGGGGACAGGGGATATCATCAACGCGTCCTGTCGGAAATAAATGCGAGGGCTCAAGGCAGAGATGAACTCACGCGTGATTACGTAGTAAATCTAAAAGCCATGATCCTCAAGTTGGTTCTGGTGCCTAGCATCGCTCAACAGTTAGACATGTTACACCGGAACATGCGGCCAGAAGTGCAAAAGATGGTAATGCGAAATCAAGTTACGGATTACCGAGGGCTCCTGGACCTGGCCCGGGAGGCCGAATTAGTGCTCGCGACAGATAAAGTGTATCACTCGCCATCACCACCCGAGCGCACGTACATGCCAGAATTTGCCTACGTGCTGACAGAGCCGCCCACGGAACAGCGGAAAAAGCATAATCCAGAAGTGGCGGCGATGGGGCACCAACAGCACGAGCCTTGAGACAGCCTCGAGGCTATGTTCCGTCGGATCATGGCTGAATGCTTATCGGCCTTGACACGGAAAGGCACCGATGAGAACAAGGTGCAAAAGCCTAGCCCGCCACCAACCAGAAAACCTAAGAAGAAGGGTAACTGGGAAAATAGGCGGCGGGAGGGCGGGCAAATTACAAACCAGCCTAGTGGGGGTAGTAGCTCGACCCAACAGGCTAGGTCGCAAAGTCCGAGAAATAACGGACCTCCACAATGGCCAGAGTATCGAAGGGAACTCCGATATGAGCAAAAGCGAGGCAACAACAAGCCCAGTACTGCCGGAAACCAACAGGGAAACGGCCAGGGGGGCAGGTAAACTCGACCACATATCCGCGCCCAGCTCTCACCAGAGACCGAGGGTAACTCGGTCCAATCGTCTGAAGGGAAAAGCGAAGAAGTGCCCGTGATTCAACCGAATGAAGTCAACCAAGAAACTTGCTCGCGATGGTGGCTTGAAGTAGGTGTAGCCGGTTACAGGCTATGAGCACTCTTCGATAGAGGAGCTTCCTGGACTGGGATGAATTCCATAGGCCTACAGCTCGCTACGGCCTGTGGAAAAGAGTTAATCCCAGCCAGCGGCCTAACGGCACGGCTGGCAAACGGGCAAAGTATAGCAGTGGTTGGCTATGTGTATCTGCCCATGGTCGTGGGTGGCGTGTGCAAATACGTGCACGTCGCAATAATGTCAGATTTAGACACGGATTGCTATTTCGGGGTAAACTCCATTAAGAAGTTTAGCGCTGTCTTAGACCCCACATATAACACACTGCATCTCAAGGATGACGATGCAAGCGTAAAGTTAGAAGTAGCCGCCATAACCGCAAGCAATACCGTGTCCGTACCAGCTATAGGATTGGCGGACCCAACAGAGGAACAGCGCAAAGAGGTAGAAGCTGTAGTAGCTCAGCTTGTCGGTGACAGCCTGGCACCACTAGGGTGTACTTCGCGGATTGAGCATGCAATAAACGTCGGATCTAAAGACCCATTAAACAGAAGTACTACCCTGTATCTCAGAAACGCGTGGAAGAGATGCACAAACAGATGGAGGAAATGCTAGTCGCGAGAATAGTAGAACCCTCGACAAGTCCAACGGGAAGTTCCGTTTCTGCGTGGACTTCAGAAAAGTGAACGCAGTGTCAAGGCCAGACGCGTACCCGTTACCATACATGGAGAGTATCTTGCGCAAACTACAGAAAGCGCGATACATCTTCACGTTGGATTTAAGTAGTGCGTACCACCAGATACCACTTAGCCCGGAGTCCAAAGAGACTACGGCCTTCACTTTGCCAAGCAAAGGGCTTTTCCAATTTACGAGAATGTCCTACGGTCTTTCGTATACCGGAGCGTCCTTCCAGAGGCTGATTGACAAAGTCATCGCCCCAGAACTCGAACCTTTTGCTTACTCGTATCTGGAAGATATAATAATAGTCACAGAGACATTCGAGGAGTAGAAAGAGGTTCTAAAAAGTGTTCTGGACAGGATACAGCACACGGGCCTCACAATAAATCGCGAGAAGAGCGTCTTCTGTCGCGATGAGTTCCAATATCTCGGGGTCACAGTAAATAGAGATGGTTCTAAGCCAGACCCCGAGAAAATAAACCCCATTATGGAGTATCCGGTACCGAAAAACCTCCGTCAGCTGAGACGCTTCCTAGGAATGGCCTCGTGGTATAGAAAGTTTTTATCAAACTTCGCCACAATTGCTGTACCACTGACCGATTTAACGAAAAAGGATCGGAAATACGAGTGTTCAACAGCACAAGAAGAGGCCTTCCAAAAGCTAAAAGTGCTAGTAGCTTCTGCACCGATTCCACGCAGACCGGTATCTAACGCGCAGTTCGTGGTGCAAACTGACGCGAGCGATGCAGGTCTGGGAGCGGTGCTATACCAAATAATTGACGGCGATGAAAGAGTCCTATAGTTCACGAGTCGTACTCTTAGCGCAGCCGAGAGGAATTATAGCGCGACGGAACGAGAATATCTAGCAATTCGCTGGGCAATTAAAAAGTTCCGTCCGTAAATAGAGGCCTACGACATCAAGGTTATCACGGACCACAACAGCTTGTAGTGGCTCCGTGACCTCCAAAACCCGACCGGCAGGTTAGCTAGATCGGCTTTGGAACTGCAGAACCACACTCACGGTCGCACATCGGAAGGGCTCATTGAACAATGGTCCAGATGCCCTTTCATGGATGTTCGAGGAAGAAGAGCCAGCGGTCGCCGCGTTAGAGCTCGAGCACGATACAAACGACCACTGGTACCTCAAGATCGTGAAAGAGGTTCAACAGCAGCCACGAGACTTCTCCACGTTCAAGCTGGCGGGGGGGAGACTGTGCAAGTACGAACCTAATGAAGTCATAGACGAATGTCTCAGCGACGACGATGCATGGAAGTTAGCAGTCCCTCAGGAAAAGCGACGCGAAGTGCTGAGGGAATGCCATGACCTTCCAACTGCTGGGCACTTAGGCCGCGAGAAAACTCTAGAGAGAGTAAGGCGGAAGTATTATTGGCGACACATGTCTTGAGATGTGGCCAGATACGTGAACCAGTGCCTAATTTGCCAGCAGTCCAAAGTCGAACAGCGCGATCCAGATGGATTCATGGGACGTCAAATAACAGAACGTCCATGGCAAATCGTGACCAGCGGCATTATGGGATCCCTCCCTAAAACCAAGCACGATCACGAATACATTCTAATCTTCCAGGACCTGTTCACACGCTGGATCGAAGTAATTTCGATAAAAAGGGCAGATGGCAAATCGGTGATAAAAGGGCTCAACGAACGAGTATATCTGCGGTTCGGAGTCCCCGAACTGTTTCTCTCCGATAATAGGACTGAATTTAAGAATGCACCCTTAGAGGCATTCTTAAAGGAGAGAAACGTGCATCACACGTTTACACCACCATATCACACTCAAGCCAATCCCGTCGAGCGTGTGAACCGAACGGTGAAGACCATGATCATGTCTTATCCTGAGGAGAATTACTGGTCCTGGGATGAGCATCCGAACGAGCTGGCGTTTGCGCGTAATAAGGCCGAACACAGCTTCACCAAGATAAGTCCTGCCATGCTCATTTACTATCGATAGCCTGAACCACCGAAGACACTAAGGCGGGAGGCAGACAGGCTAGCCGAAGAGCAAGGGCTGAAAGAGGCGCTAAATAATTGGGAGGCGCGCATGGACAAGCTCTGCAAATTGCACGTTTGGACGGCGGCCAACGCGCAAGTGGATCAGTCCAGACAAGCCAATTATCATGACGCTCATCGTCCACCTCCAGAATTCTATCTAGGCGATCGTGTATGGAGAGAGAATAAGGTACTATCCTCTGCAGCTGAGGGGATTTCTGCCAAATTACCCCCGAAGTACGCGGGGCCATACACGATTGTGAATATTCTAGGCGAAAACACCTATGAGATCCAAGGTGAGGATGGTCGAACGATACGTCCCGTCCATGCGCAGCAACTCAAGCGATACGTCTCCGCAGAAGAACCCAAGGACTACTTGGACAAAAGTAATCCGGAAGTAGCCCAATCGCTACCGCCGAGGGACTCTTCAGTCGAGCGTGGCGCGCCATCGGACAACAGAGGTAGCCAGGGGAATGTACAGCCTCGGGCGACAGCTAAGAGGTGCGGTCCACCTCGTAAGACCGCGCTATTAGTTAGGCCAGGAATGCGTGCGAGCGACGGCCGACGTACGCGTGTAGTTGGTCCAACACAGTCCAAGCGAGGCCGAGGGAGGCCAAGGGGCTCGAAGAAGAAGCCTGCACCTGTTGATGTTGGGCCAATTAGCACCCGTCGAACCCCACCGTCCAAAAAGCGCTAACTGTGCGTCCAAGAATTGTGCCATCCGTACTAACACGTGTTCGTGCTTGCTTTACGATCCTCATACTTACCATTTCCGGGATCAATTTGCCTGTTGCCGAACATGCCAGGCTTGACTCCAGAGGTAGCGGAGACGGCGGAGCGGGTGATCGCTGGATTAATCCAGTGTCAACATGACCCCGCCGTCATCGACTTCCTGGAGCAGGTGGGGGAGGGTATTGTTGCGCTGACGCTGTTACCTCCACCAGTGGAAGAGCCCTCCACCCTCGTGATCGAGGAGATAGAGGTGCCGGAGCCAAGATGGAGACCCTCGAGGCCAGCAGGCGCTGGTCCGTCCCCGCTCTGGCGACCTCATCCCCCGAAGGAGCAGCGGGAGGAGAGCGGGATCCGGCCTCATGGAGTGGTACCACCCGGGCCGACTGGTGCAGGCCGAGTCCCCTAAGAGAAAATGGCCCGAGCCCAGCATTGTGCGCCGGCAGTTGACGCTGGCGCGGCACGGGCTGCCAAAGGAAAGGGAGAAGATTCTCCGACCCAGACCCCAAAAAGAACACCGACCGATGAAGTCGGTGCGGCCTGGGTCCCGGTAGAGCAGGCCCTTGAGGAGGCGCGATGCCTCAGCAAGTCCTCGCGCGCTGCGGAGGACGCTGCCCTGGCCGCACTGGAGATTTTTCTCCAGTGCCACGGTAAGGCCGGCAAGCGGCAAGCCGGCAAATGGGTAGGTATGGCCTAAGGCCCGCGCGAATAGCTCGCGGCTGCTGCAGAGGCCAGGGTCGCCAAGCTGAGCCGCGCCGTCCCGCGGAAGGAGGAGGAGCCTCGTCTGGCTCGTGCGCAGAAGCGCATGAAAGAGGCCAGGCAAGCCAAAGAAGAGGCGAAGGGGACGGCGCGTCGGGCTAAAGAAGAGGCCCAGCGCCGTCTGCAAGAAGAAGTTGATACGCCTCCGGAAGGGGCTCGAAGAGGAGAAGGCTGCCCGGGAGGCATTAGATGCACAGGCGCTCCTCCGGTGCTTTATGTGTAGTGAACTTGGGGTAAAGAAGTCAAAACACTGCTCCAACCAAGCTCGCCACAAGGGGCACCGGACTTATTCCCGGGCCAACTGAAGAGGGCGAGGCCCCGAAGAGTATTTTTATGTTTTTTTTAATAAAAAATAAAAAAAAAACAGTGACTCCAAATCGTCCTGATACCCTTTTCGAACCTCCTTTTCCTAAACCTTACCACCATACGTATAGGTACGACGACGCTCATGGATGGCAGAGCTGCTCACAGGTCTCCTAAGCATCGTCTGGCGGAGGGGTGTAACGCGTGCGCGTGGTAGGTAATTCGGGATTCGAATTACCCGCGTCGAGCCGGTATGCTCACTGATGGCGCGAGCACGCGAGCATCCCGACCGGATTAGAACGGTCTCGCGCCGCGTAATGTGCCCCTCGCATACCCGCGAAGCTGCTACGGCTTTATGCGAGTCACGGCAGCCATCTTCGTGTTTGCCATCGCGCAGTGAACATCTCTCCCGCGTCTCTTGCAAGGTTACAATGTCCTCGCTGCCCATTTTTTATATAGAGATTGACCGCGAGTCTAGTGGAGGCGCCTACTAGCGTGCGAGCAAAAGAGTGAGAGAGAGAGAGAGAGCGATACCACGCCGCGTGTGCCACGAGCAAGACACGAGACAGCGAGCGAGGAGCCGGCAGCCAGCCCGCCTGCCTGCCGATAGTGTTGGACCAACGATTATTTCTTAGTGCACCTCTACGGTGCCGCCCTCGGTGAAGATAACGGTGCGTTGGCGAAACTCTTGTCGCGGTGGTGCGGCCGTGCACGGCGGCGGGGCGAATCGGGACACAACACTCGGTTAGGGTTAACCAGGTTAAGTTTACTTTACTGCAATTTAGAGTAAAATTGCAATAAAGATTTATTGACATTAAGAATATACAGAAATACGTTTTAGCAACGACGCACAGTGGTCTATTTTGCCTAAAAGCTGGCCAAAATGCAATTTTTTAAACTTTTGGAAAACCTTTTAATTGTTGTATATTTTTGTTCTATATATGCGAAGGATCTAATAATCACTCATAGTTTACAATTATATTCTTAAATAACTTGTAAACGTACCTATGAAAGTAAGTAAAATTTGCATTTTTTGAAAATTACTGATTTTTAATTATTTTTATAAATTTTAATCACTTGTGAAAAATTATTTATTAAATATTGACTAACTACACTTGTTAGCATTAAAATGTAAACTATAATCTACTATTGTATGGGTTATTAATGCCGGATATATTCAAAATATACTCTCTAAATGATAATCCTAAAAAGATACTAATTTTAAGTGATTTTTATAATAAATAGTTGAAAACAAAAATGACCACCCCTCGACAAGCGGCTCGGTGAGGCATTTTTTTTTTTTGAGGGAACTCATATCGAATCGTTTAAAAAAAATCAGGTGCCCCGAACTGCCCGCGCCGCAGTTATTCAAGTTTCTGTAAAAAATATCTTTCATATTTTGAAATAACACGTAGTCGTCCGCCAGGGATAAGAGTCGATCGAACCAGTTTGGGATGAAATGTACATTACAATCGTCTCCGCAGCTTACACTGCATCATCTTTACTGAATCAAGTAGACGGAGGTAGCGTAGTATTATGGCAAATCTAGGGATGGGCGATTCCTTAAAGAAGAATCGATTCCTAAGAATCGAATTTTGAAAAGTATCGATACTTAAGAATCGATTATTTTGGAAAAGAATCGAAGAATCGAGTACTAATTTAAAAAAAAAATATTTATTTGCTTATTAACACTTTATTCATGTTTTTTAATTTTTATATCACCATACATAACTTTTTAAATAAAAAAGGAGATACAAATGTAATTTTAAGGATTTAAACAATAGATATTTCTACAATTTTCTTATATTCGTTTTGATTCCAATGAATTTGATACCACATCATACAAAGTACCTAAAAAAGAAAAAAAAGAAAACTTTTTTTTTAAGAATTTAGAATTATGTTTCAGTGCTTACACCTGATTATACATATTACTACATTTTACTTACCAAATTACCAAAGAAAAATGAATAATACATAAATATACTTAAAAATTTTAAGCCATGGAAATGTACAAAATGGATAAGTATTTAATTAGAATACGGAAATTATCTTAATATTTTCAAAACAAAACTTAATAAAATTGTTATACTACCAATGTCAAACGATTAAAATATCTAACTTTCTTATTTTTATAGAAGGATATGGATAAATAAAGGGAAAGGGAGAAAGAAAGTTATTATGGTGTTTATTTGCATACGGATACACTCATATAACCATACATCAAATCACATTCCAAGCGTAAAATACTTTGTTAATAAATAAATTATTATGAAAACAAACACCAGTCTTCTAACGATAATAAATTTAAAAATAATATTATATTTAAGTGCGTACCAGTCATTCTGTTACGGTTATCTCTTTTGATTAGTCCTGCTTTCGAAAATAGACGTTCGGATGGAACACTTGTAGCGATTGCTGAAAGAAGGCGCAAAGCTAATTTAAAGACGGAAAACTTGATTCCATATTTTTCCAATATAAAAATACATTTCTTTTCTTGATATCCGGGGTAATTTTAAATATTGTTCTAGTTCAAGATTTCTGTCAGTAGCATACAAATTTGGTCGACATTCTGGTTCTTTTAATGTGTCATGAAAATCCCAAATACTATTTGTCGTTTCCACTTCAGCTACAGGTTGATTGGTAGATTTTGCATCTGGTTTGACTTCTCCAAGCTTTTTTGAAATGTAGTTTAACGCGATGCTTACAGCAAGAGCATCTTGTATGTGAATTTTCTTAAAGCGAGGATCTAATATAGTAGACATTCCCAGAATTGGAAGATACTCAAATTTTTTAAATCGAATAGATACAACTTCAAGAACTGTATCTTTAAATTTGATTCCGACTTCGGTTTTCATAACTAAGGAATCAATCTTTTTTTCCATACAATGTATAATTGGAATAATTATACTACACGTGGGATACGAATCCCCACTAATTTCTCTAATTACACTTCTAATTGGCTCCGTTATTATAAAAATCTCTTTAGCAGTTCTTATTTCTTCACGGCTAAGAACGTCTATTGTACAGACATAGCAATGTAAATATATGACTCTAATTCAATATACCTTTCTATCATGTCAATCTTAGATGTCCATCTCGTGTTTCCATCATGAATAAGTTTAAGTACATTCCCCTCACTTTTCCCATCTTGCAACTGCAAATCTTTCAGTTTATCAGAAGCTGGAATACTTCTCCTTATTAGAGTCACGATGTTTTTAATTTTTTCAATAAGTGATGATACTTCCTGACAATTCTTAAGAGCATCTTTGAAAACATTTTCTAGTGTATGAGCAACACATACAAGGTGTTTGCCTGCCCCCACGATACTAGCACAGGCTTTTTTGATAGCAGCCTCTCCATCTGATACGATGCTTGAAATTTTTTCTGGTATAATGTTGAATTCCTTGAACAATGTTAGCAATGATTTTCCCAAATATTCAGCTGTATGTCGTTCATCTAAGGGGAAACAGCCCACATAACCGCTTTCCATTTGAAAACTTTTGTTCAAAAAATGGATAGTTACACCCACGTAACTTTGTTTAGAGTAATCTGTCCAATTATCGCAAGTAATACAATAATAATCTACTTCATCAATTTCTTTTACAAAAACTTTCTTCATTAGTTCTTAGATATAATGTGACGATAAGTAATTTTGAATTTTTATCTCCTTCCTAGTATGATAAAGGCAGAAATTGGTTGAGCGGATATCAGGAAAACATACACCGTAGTTATATATAGTCACGTCTTATAGCCATCTAAGAGCAACGCGCTTCTAAGCTATACTTCTACATTAATATGTTTCCCTGATACCTCTCCTTTGTATTTGAACTCGTCGGAGTGGACTGCGCCCCACCTAAATCATTTACCTATGTCATTAAACTACACATACATTGTTACACGTATATACATATATTGTGACACACAGTCAAAATTATTAGTATATATACGAGATTTTCTGATTAAATTTTACTGTGACAAACGGACAGCTCTCCGCACAACATTAAAAACAGAAGTTGTAAGTGTTATCCGTTAATTGTTCTTAAGTGTTGTCTTAATTTATTTATTCATACGTTTTGTATAAAATAAAATTGTATCTCATTTTTGTTTATTAGTTACCTGAAGAGGGATATTCATTAAATAAAAAAAGATGTCCGAAACGTTGTGAATGTAAAACAAAAAATTTGTTGTTTTATTTTTTACCATCTCTTACAACAAAATATTGGTAGTAACCTTGGCCATTAGCTGCAATCAACATTTATGTCATGTAATATATGTCATCTAAAAATATCACAGATGAATACATTAGATTTGGTTATCGATCCAGTTGAAGATGAGAAAGCCTTTGAACTTTCTTTGCCTATTCTGCATTCCTACATTCATTTTATGGAATGTTTGCTAAACATTTCATATAGACTAGAATTTAAAACACGGAAAGTAAGCAATTTGCAAAAACAATACTAAATTATATGTCACAATTGACAATATTACATTATTATAAATTAAATAAATAATTAATTTTTATTAACAATTTTATATTTCCGAATTGTATTGTTTATATTCTAAAATATACGATTATTTTTCATTTAGGCAACAGAAAAAGCTGGTACAAAATTCCTTATGGAAGCTAGGAAAAAAGCCATTCAAGATTAGTTTTTATCACAATTATCTTTACGTATTAGCTTTCCAAAACCTGGATACGGTTCCTCCAACGATGGTACCACGGCCCGTAAATTTTTTCAACACTCAGATAAATCAGCTGAAATAATTGGTATGTCGATATGTAATTTTCATAAAATCCTTATAATAAAGTCTTATTTTTCATACGAAACTTAATTTTATAGAAATCGACGAAACATTAATGAATCGATTCCACAACGTGTTAATAGTAATTTCTTCTGGATGCAATATAAATTCTTGTGCATTTCAAGAGTATTGTATTGAAACTGCGAAACTTAATACAAGGTTTCAGTCGATACATCAAAGAAAACGAATATGGCAAAGGTTTTCTGCACGGAGTCCACTGAACTCCATATAACCAATATCTTACACTGACAGAAAAAAAACAGAAGAAAACTGAATATATGTGCTAGTAGGTGAGCTACCTCACTTCTGGGCCACTCGCCATCGCATCTGGCACTCGGTCGGTAAGGTAGGAAGCTACCTTGCCGGTGGATGGTAATTGTAGGAAGTTCAATAACCCAACTCGGTCGGTAAGGTAGAGCTCTACCTTGTCGGTGTAGGGTAATTGTAGGAAGGTCAATAACCCAACTCGGTCGGTAAGGTAGCGTGCTACATTGCCGGAAATTGCAGGGAGGCCAACTCGGTCGGTGAGGTAGAGCGCTACCTTGCCGGTAATTGCATGGAGGCCAATAACCCAACTCTACCGGCAGAATGCTCTACCTTATCAACAGAGCAGACTGCATTATCACTAACCCAACTCTACCTTACCGTCAGTCTACCGACAGTTGATAATCCAAATACTATACATTATATATGCTATATACTATATATACTATAGTAGTTAAGATTCTAACGACAGCTGCATATTACTTCAGTAATGAATAATTGGCTTTGACGGTCCTGCTGTCCAAAGGAAGGGTAAGTCAAGGATGACGAAATGACAAGCCACGATGATATATTAATCGTCGACGTTTCGAGTTTTTATTTAAACTCCTTCTCAAGACAAAAGTCTAGGCAGTCTCTTAAAGTTACGTAGGTGATCGCTTCAGTATCACCAGTCAATTGAGCGGAGACATGAAGAAACTCGTCTAAATTTCTGAGAATACGACCGAAAAATCCTACTGCACGACATTCAGTATAGTTCCGACAGTCGTGACGAAATGAAGTACATTGTCGACATGCAGGGCTTCAAACAGCACGGTAATGATTTCGTTTTGAAAGAATTGGCAATAGTCCCGTTAGATGATGACGACCAACCTCTGATCTTTCTCTTTAAGGAGCCTTTTCCTTGGAAACGCCTCACTGATAAGTATAAGGGCGAAAATAGATGGTTGAAGCAGTTCTATCATGGCATTTCTTGGAATTCAGGAGACCGTCCCTACACCGACATCGGAAGTGTTCTTCGAGAATGTCTACACGATGTCACTCAAGTACTCGTTATGGGCTCCATCAAGAAAAAATGGCTCGAACGTTTCAAATTCAACGTTCACGATGTGTCAGAGATGGGTTTTCCACCGCTGGACAAGATCAAGCTTGTGACAGTGTGCCCACACCACAAGGGTGCCTACAAAACCAACTGCGCACTTCATAACGTAAAACTACTGAAAAAATTCTAGGAAAATTGCAAGGCATCCATGGATTGGGAGTAGTAGCTTCATTCGTGTCCCTGAAGTCGAAGAAGATGGGTCAAAACTCAAGTTTAAATGCTCCTCTTATTGAACAGGAGAAAAAAAAGAGGATTCAAAATGGAAAAAATATTCTCAAAAGTATTCCACGAATACCAATTCTATGCCTCAACATGACAATTATAAAAGATTAAAATAAATAATTAGCATATATGATAATGTGTGGCTACCTGCTCTGCCGGTAACTTTGGGTTATCGACTGCACGTAAGGTAGAGTTGGATTATCGATTGATGATAATGGAGCGCGCGGAACTCTCGGTGGCGCGAAATTCAAATTGCAGCATGGAAATTCGGATATAGCATATATAGTATATATAGCATATAGAGTATATAGTATACATAGTATAGTATATATAGTATCAATTGACTGGTGATACTGAAGCGATCACCTACGTAACTTTAAGAGACTGCCTAGACTTTTGTCTTGAGAAGGAGTTTAAATAAAAACTCGAAACGTCGACGATTAATATATCATCGTGGGTTGTCATTTCGTCATCCTTGACTTACCCTTCCTTTGGACAGCAGGACCGTCAAAGCCAAATATTCATTACTGAAAATATATATACTATATATGCTATATACTATATATACTATATATGCTATATACTATATATACTATATATACTATATATGCTATATACTATATATACTATACTATGTATACTATATACTCTATATGCTATATATACTATATATGCTATATCCGAATTTCCATGCTGCAATTTGAATTTCGCGCCACCGAGAGTTCCGCGCGCTCCATTATCATCAATCGATAATCCAACTCTACCTTACGTGCAGTCGATAACCCAAAGTTACCGGCAGAGCAGGTAGCCACACATTATCATATATGCTAATTATTTATTTTAATCTTTTATAATTGTCATGTTGAGGCATAGAATTGGTATTCGTGGAATACTTTTGAGAATATTTTTTCCATTTTGAATCCTCTTTTTTTTCTCCTGTTCAATAAGAGGAGCATTTAAACTTGAGTTTTGACCCATCTTCTTCGACTTCAGGGACACGAATGAAGCTACTACTCCCAATCCATGGATGCCTTGCAATTTTCCTAGAATTTTTTCAGTAGTTTTACGTTATGAAGTGCGCAGTTGGTTTTGTAGGCACCCTTGTGGTGTGGGCACACTGTCACAAGCTTGATCTTGTCCAGCGGTGGAAAACCCATCTCTGACACATCGTGAACGTTGAATTTGAAACGTTCGAGCCATTTTTTCTTGATGGAGCCCATAACGAGTACTTGAGTGACATCGTGTAGACATTCTCGAAGAACACTTCCGATGTCGGTGTAGGGACGGTCTCCTGAATTCCAAGAAATGCCATGATAGAACTGCTTCAACCATCTATTTTCGCCCTTATACTTATCAGTGAGGCGTTTCCAAGGAAAAGGCTCCTTAAAGAGAAAGATCAGAGGTTGGTCGTCATCATCTAACGGGACTATTGCCAATTCTTTCAAAACGAAATCATTACCGTGCTGTTTGAAGCCCTGCATGTCGACAATGTACTTCATTTCGTCACGACTGTCGGAACTATACTGAATGTCGTGCAGTAGGATTTTTCGGTCGTATTCTCAGAAATTTAGACGAGTTTCTTCACGTCTCCGCTAACAGGATTGTACGGGACAATGCGATCGTGTAAAATGAGACCGTAAGCCGATGTTACAGCGGGAAAATTGTCTCTCTCTTCAAATTTCAAACGAACGTCCACGGGTGCACTCTTCAAAGATTCGTTCTGCTTAGAGCAATCGATGACGACGAGTGGCGCGTGAGTGAGATAATCGATTTTTTTCAAGATAGGCTCGGAATCTTTACCGTAGTATGACTTCTGATAATTAGCGTACATATCATATAATACGGCATACTGATTACGTGTTACATCTAGATTGAGATTTCCATATGGATAGCATTGCGAATTGAGAAAGAGTTTTACATTGCTGATATTGCAGTGATCAAAGCGATTAGCATTCTAAGCTCTCTGACCTTTTCGATTCGTCTGGAAGGCGAGAATATCGAAGCGAGGTTTCTCCAGCTGGTTAGATGTTTTGACAGTCCACAGGTGTTTCGACGTAGTTGGTAGAAGTGGATACTCAAACAACTCCCACGTGCGAAAACTCATGCTAATTGGCCGATCCTTTTCTATAAAGTCGAGCAAACGAATTTTGTGTTTGTCCGCGAGCACAACATAGGGCATGAGCCATTCAACACGATTGAGTTCAATTTTGAGTTCTTCGTATACTTGCGTTTACTTAACGGTATTCAAATCATTCCTCGACCTGGTGAGTATGAGTTCATGCTTCGTGTTGACGACTATTTTGCGATAGTCTTCGGTAAATCCCATAATCATACTCAGAGGAATGGATACGTCAAAGTAGCCATCATCGTTACACATGTTGAACGTTTCCTCAACGTCGAGCCAACCAGCATTCTCAATTATCCAATTTTGACAGGGATTGAGCGATACCAATCCTTTCATGAGACTCGTTAAGCCTATATTTTTACATCTGTCGATTTCGATGGTATTGATCTCGTAGCGAATTTCTTCGAACAAGTGACAGATGGCGTTGTTAACAAGCTTTGTTCTTTCTACAGCACTTCCATCAGTTTTAGTCAGTCTTCCACATACATGTAGCGAGCTGTGAGACGGTAGAAGGCACAAATCTTGATGCTGAATGGATATACGTATTTCATCGCTGTTGTTGAAAGCGGAAGACGTGTAGGGTTGATGCGCATGAATTTCATAGTGCGCCACCAATTCGTCAAATTCAACGGCTCTCTGAATGTTCAAAACTTCTTCCATTATTCTTTCGCATACAACAGAAAAATACACACGTTATCTTCCATCAGGATCGCGGATTCTTAATCCCAAGTTTTCCAGGAACCGAACGCTTTGACGTGTTAGAACTTTAACTGCTCGTTGACGAGTGATCGTTGGCCGACATGACGATCTGCTTATATACCCTCTTCCTACCTTACCCCCATAAACAACACCCATTAAGCGTGCTTGATGTGAAGTCTAATTGTTACAATTTCTCCTCGAAAATTAACCAAATCTCCACTATACGCACTTGCAAATGGTCTTGACTAACATTTACGTTTACTCGAAATCACTGAATCAGTCCAAGTACAGATTTTTAAAGGAGCTTCTGCAACCGATAGATGGCGTTCAATACTTTCCCTTCAGTGAACACGAGGAGGTCATTGCACCTGACAATGCACTACCGAATTCCATTATTGTATTCGATGACATAGCATGTGAGAAGCAAGACAATGTTAGAGCGTTTTTCTGCATGGGCAGACACAAGATTGTGGACTGTTTTTATCTCTGTCAGTCGTACGCTCACATACCAAAGCATCTGATAAGCGATAACGTTAATTTGTTGGTAATATTTCGACAAGACGATATGAATCTCAAACATGTGTACGAAGATCAAGTGAATTCGGATATGAGTTTTGCACGATTCAAAGATTTGTGCTCAAAGTGCTGGGGTGATGAAGGGCATGGATTTCTCTTGATTGACAAAGACAGGCGCATGAACGGTGGAAGGTATAGAAAGGGTTTCGACTGCTTTGCTATAAATACGGGGTGTATGTAGATTTCTACAGTCACTCGTTGAACGTTGAACTGTCAACATGCCCGAATTTCGACGAGAAAAGAATGTCCTCCACAGCTTGTTAAAGCTAGGGATGCTATTCGACACAAATACAATTTGGTGAAGCTTTCAAAGGACAATGTGAAGTGAGTGTTGGAAGAAACTTTTCGACCAATCGTTGAGCCGCTTGAAAAGCTCGTAGCCAAACAAGCATTGAGTAGAGCTGTTAAACGCGATGAAAAACGCGATGAAAAATCTATCAAACGCAATGAAGAGTATGATGATATGCAGGATTATACATTGCAAGCAGCTGATACGTCTTTTGAATCAGCTACGAGCCATGATGAAAGCAATGATAGATATTTGCAGATGCTCAGTCAAGATCGATACGTAGACAAAATTTATGGTGTTCGCAAAGAGAATGGACGATTCATGATTGGTAATTCCCCTATAGACTTGGAGGGGTAGCTATATCGATGTGAACGGGGTGAAGTATTCGAAAACTGATCGTTTACTTGAATTACTCATTACGCAGCAGCCTAGCGAAAGTCAGCTTACTAATGCTGATATGGAGATTTATCGAAAAATACTTGAAGCATCGTCAGCACACAAGAAAGGCTACCAGAGTAATGAAAAGATTCGTTTTCACAACAGCAACAAATTCAAATACATCATTGCCCCGACGTTTGAGAAACAAGGTGCGGGTGTACTGCCGCAATACAAGTTTGCAAGAATGAAGACGACTATTGACTATGTATATTAGGACGATCCGAACGAGCTGGTCGAACGCTTGAGATTACTCATAGCTGAACAATCAGCTGGCAATCCCAGCCACGTGAACGAGATTCACTCGATAATTGAGGAGTTGCGCGAGGGAGAGGATATATATTAGAAGAACCTTCTCTCTCTTCTCAGTATCACAATGAGCGTCGATGTGTTCGGACTTAAACTGGAGCAAAGCTCCAGTAGAGGCCCACCTGGGGCAGGTTACAAATTCACCGCCGATGGTCAATACGACGTTGATAGCAAACGACTCTGCAACGTAGCACAGCCGAAACAGTTGAATGACGCAGTCAATTTGGACACTTTGCAAATGGAATTACGCAGTGTACACGAAGTTACTGCTCGTTTACGTACCGACCTCGATGTCTTGGAGTCAGTCATTGACACTTACAGAGCCGATATCGATAAGAAGCTGCAAGCATTTTCGCAGACGTTCAAGCTATAAAAGAGGCAACATACGAGCCCTGGAGCACTGAATGACATTATGAAGCAACAAATGAAAGTAGTGGTGGATGAGTTGCACAAGCCCGCTCGTCGCAACTATCTACGTCGAAAATATGATATTCGTGGCACGGACGAGACGTGGCAAGCTGATCTAGTGGAAATGCAGCCATATGCACGAGAAAACAAAGGTTACAGGTACATGCTCACCGTCATTGACATATTTTCCAAATACTCATGGGCAATTCCTGTGAAAAAGGAAACAGGTGAGGATGTAGCAGTAGCTATGAAGTCTGTGTTGTGTGAAAGTGGTCGAGTGCCGAAGAATCTCCATACCTACAGAGAAAAGGAATTCTACAACAAGAAATTCGAAGCCCTCATGACGAAGTACAAGATAAATCTCTACTCGACCTACAGCAATCCCGCAAGACAATATAATCTATTGTAGAGAGAAACTGTTTATGAGGAAGGATAGTTACCTTTATTTTGTAAGCACTGACGGAGACCCACTCGATGAGGGGTCTAGGCAATTAAAGGATTTAGGGAAGCTTCCGCATTTCGAGGGTTTAGTAACGGGAGTGCCTAAAACCATAAAGGCCAATAAAAAAATGAATTTTGTATTACCGCTTAGGGGCAAAGGTAAAAATTGCTCATGGGATACCTTAGAAATTTTGCACAGTTATTTAGGAAGGTAGCCAAATTGTTAGACATTAACCAAATTGCTTCTTTTAGTATGGCTAGGAGCAGTAATATCGACAATGTTGAGTTTAAAGATATTTTGGCCTGTTTAAGACGTGAATTAGGTAATAATAGTGTTAAAATAATTATTTGTCGTGGACTCATACAGCACCCGGAGCCGAGTAAAAGAGCGGATATAATTCACGAAGCTCATTGTTCGGCGGCGGGTGGGCACAAAGGAGTAACTAAAACTTTGAAAAGAATAAAATATAAATATCAGTGGGAGCATTTAAAGGAGGACATACAAGCATTCATTCAAAAATGCGTTCCTTGCCAGCTTGAAAAATTAATGCGGGTCAAAACAAAACAGAAAATGATTATAACGGACCACCCTTGTATTCCATTTTTCACGTTTAGTTTGGACAATGTAGAATCGTTACCGAGAACTAAAGACGAATCCGACTACATTTTAACTATACAGGATCAATTTACAAAATTCTCGGTGGGAGTCCCTTTAAAAGACCGAACTGCTATTACTGTAGCAGACGCTTTTATTAAACGCTTTATCTGTACTTTCGGCGCAACACAAGCTATGCTTAATGATCAAGGCACCAATTTTCTTAGTAAATAAGTTAAGCGCGTTGCAAAACGATTTAAAATTAAGCAAGTAAAAACTACCGCTTTTCACCCTCAATCTAACGGCTCTTTAGAGCGCTCGCACTCGCCACTTAGTGAATTTTTGAAAATGTTTGCCACGAAACATTTAGATTGGGATGAGTGGGTTGAGCTAGCAATGTTCAATTTCAACACGGGCAAACATGAAGGAATCCAACACACTCCGTTCGAGTTAGTGTTCGGGCGCCTGGCGAGAGTGCCCTCGAGCGACCCCTTAGAGCCGGAAGATTTATTGCCTACTTACGCAGGGTATATGACAACTTTGGTCGAAAGATTGAGTTTTCTTCAAAGAACCACACAAGAAACACTATTATCGGCTAAACAAAGAGCTAAAGAATATTATGATAAAAAATCAAATAATAAGAATTTCAAAATAGGCGATTTTGTATGGTTGCAGAGCGGGCCAAAACCGCATAAATTTGAAAATCAATATTCAGGCCCTTACTTAATAATTGAAATCTGGGAAAATGACAATGTAAAAATTCAAATTCATGAAAGTAAGACCAAATTCGTGCATAGTAATCGCTTACACTTGTCGCATGTTAAACCGCACACAGATTCCGAAAGCTTGTAAGAATAAAAAGTAAGCTTAACGTAAGTTAGAAAGTTAACATTTTTATTCATGTTTACAGATGAGGACTTTGATGTTCATTCTCACAACAACTATGAAAATTAAGATAACTTTCGGGCTGATCGGATATGATTGCGGACAAAAATTTATTAATTTTACTACTTCTTCTTTGGTTAATGTGGGAGAGTACGACCTGCCGCAACCGATCCTTAAGGTTACTAAAATGGAAATTAGCCTTTTACAAATAAACGAGTACGCTGATACGCTAGTTAGATATTGTAAAGTGGAGATTAAAAGAACGGTTGCGCATTGTGGTATGTGGTCGCATATCTCTCACGTTAAAAACGGGGAAGTGAATTTTTTACGTGAAGTGACTAGAGACGAGTGTATTAAAATGCACGTGCATAAGTCAATTTCTATCGGGGAGAACGCTCTCGGAGGATTGAGGATAAATGACTCGGTTACGTTTCCAATCACGTTCGCGGGAGCCATTAAAGGAGACGGGTCGTGTGCGAACACGGGTCACTACTCCGACCCGTACGGAGAATTTTATGACGTAGTTGTGCACCGATATGTGACCGTAAAATTGGAAGAACGCATCAACGCAGTTAACTTGAACAATAACAAAATCAGATTAGAATCGGGCACGCAGTGTGCATTTACTGACGATCATTGCGTAGATATGCAATTCGGTTACGCGTTTTGGGATATGATACCTACGGGTCCGTGCGAGGCTCGTAAATATACATCTTTGTATACCGGGTCAGTAATGAAGGTTATTGAGAGGGATAACGAGCGCCGGCCATTGTATGTTTTAGAAGCGGAAGGCTCGTCTTTCGCGTTTAAAGACATTGGTCTAGTAAACGTTTGCTCTTATCAATTAATTCGCACGGAGCATCCGAAATTATTTATCTTACTTGATCCGGAGCATGAGAGATTAATAGTCCAAAAAGGGGTCAGTATTAGCAGCACTGATATTTTCGCATATGTAAATTCGAAATTTGTATATGTAGACGCGCACATTAAGGGGCAAATGACGCGATTATACAGGGATATAATAGAAAAACAGAGCGAATTGGAGCGTAAGGTACTCGCTAACACACTTAGTATAGCTACTATCTCACCTGATTTATTAGCGTATCAAATCATGAGGGGACCGGGTTATATAAACCTATTAGCCGTCGAAGTGGTACATATATTGAAGTGTGTACAGGTCGAAGTGAAGGTTAGGCCGACGGAAGATTGTTATCAGGAATTGCCTGTATCGTGGGAGGATAAATTGCTATTTTTAACACCACGGACTCACATTTTATGTGAATTTGGCACAAAAGCAAAATGCGATACTATGATTCCGGTTATGTTTTTGATAGGAGAGCGTTGGTTTAAAATGTTGCCACAGATTACCATAGACTCTCCGACAATTTTAAAGCCACAAATTCAACAGTCATGAACTTATAATAATCCAACCGATTTAGTTAAGAGCGAAATTTATTCCTACGGAGACATTGAAAGCTTAAAAAATTTTATTATGTTCCCGAACGAGAGGGGCGCGATTTTAAACGATTTGGCGTAAGGATATTCGAGCAAAGGCACAATGACTGGGTCCGGATCAATTTCGGGAGTGCTCGATGAGGAAGCGCTTTCGCGCATTGCCGACTCTGCATGGAGCCGCGTTTGGTCGCGGTTTATTACCATTGGGTCTGTAAGCGCAGCATTTATATGTCTTCTTATGATTTTCGGTTTAATTAAATTTATACTTGACTCTATTATTCACGGATATGGTTTATACAGCCTTTATGATTGGTCGGTGCACATTTTAGGAGCTCTCTGAAATTCGCTTACGCACCTGCTCTTACATTTGGGGAAAGACTACGAACCGCAAAAATCGAAGGAACGTGTCCCTGTTAAAGGGCCGTCTGCTCCGTCTGCCGCCGAAGCTCCGTTTACCTGTACTACACAGAAATATCAATTGGAGTGCCAATGGTCAGAAAATAATTCAAAAAATAATCCAGGAGTAATTGAAAATAAGCTATATCCCATACTGAGCGAACAAAATAATCCATCTTTACCGCCGCGAAATATAGTTTGAATTAACGATCAAAATTTTAACTGTTTACTTATAATCAATATTAATAAAGGCTTATCTAGTCACTCAAACCATTAAAATGAGACCTAATCAGAAAAAATCATTGCTTGACGACTTGATCACACTCAGGAGTCGTTTAGTATGGGCGGCTCAGAACCGAAACGAGCGGTTGCTCGCCTATAGCAGGCGAATGCAGCGTACTTATGAGATTTATGTTCACGCGGGCAGAATTGCGAGTAGAGGGATGATTGAAGTTACTGAATCTGAATTTGAGCGAGAAAGATTGGCTATCTTTTGCTATGTCTCGGATTTGCAACTTAGCATTAAGCGTTATATATGTAAGCCAGAATTTTATAATAATTTTGCGCAAGCGCGACGTCATGCCGAGCAAATTGCTTACCATCTTGATGATTTGGCGAACATGCGGATAGTAGCAGTTTGTAATCGTAGTGATTTAATTTAAAATAATTTGCAAATTTTCTTTTTTAGCCATTAGAGCAGAGTGAAAGGCCTGACTTCGCGCAAGCGTTAGAGCGCCTTCGAAAGCATCCCTGCTGGAGTGTGCGAGAAGGAGACAGAACAGTGTATCTAGACAAAGAATCTTATAATTTCTTTTGTAAGAATTGTTACTCCACGCGTCTGGAAGACCCGTTTCGATTACTTGAACCTTGCATTGATTATCACATAATAGTGCACTCTAGTATTGCAGTATCGACGTGTTGTAAAATTTGCCACCAACAATTACTGTTCTTGCGAATAGGTGAAGCTTGTGAAAGGTGTATTCGGGTCTACATTTTAGTAGGCGAGGAATTGCTATCTTATCCAATAGCCGAGGTTTTGTATTAACTCATAAAGCCACATTGAATTATAACAACATGACAATAATCCGTAATTTCGAGCGCGTGGCCTACGGGTTCAGAGAGGAGCACGTATGTGCTGTGTGTTTCACGACTAAATTACATCCCTTATTGCAAAATTTGTATACGTTAGAGTTGGCCAGAATGTGTAGACAGAATTTAGGATTAATTAAAGTAATCGAATGTGCTATTTGCAAATCGGTAATAACATTTATTAGAAGGGACGTAAGGCAGGTAGCCTCGTGGTTTCCTGCCTTACGTCCCGTTAACTCGTGGCACCCGTTAGTAGAAATACATTTGGAAAGATCACCCACAATCTCGCAAATTGAAGCTATACATGCGCGCGTGCACATGAGTGCAACGTCAGTACTATGGTACAATGACTGTTAAGTCTAACTAATGACCTTATAGCCTTATGGCGCGTCAGGAACAATGGGCGAACAGAGCTACCCACAGCGGGGGCTCAGCCTCAAGTGTTTGCGGCCGACGATTTTACGGCAGTGACAAATATAGATAGTTCTAATGGCGTAGACGTAAATTTAGGCGGAAGTCCGGCGCCGAACATTGTAAACGTGGCGGGAGGCGAACCACAGCAGGCAGGCGCTCGTGTCAAGAATGTGAATGTTAATAATGAGCGTAATTTGTGTAATCAGCCTAATATTGTGCGAGCTGTAAGTGCTGTGACCAAGAAGCCCGAAGTGCCGTTAGCACGTAGGCACAGCGGGTTAAAGATCGGTGGGTCGGGCTCGCCGGTCGCAGGTAGTAGCATGGAAGTTGTGCTGAGTGTAACGAGCTCTTATTGGCCCACCAATAAAACTAAGGCTACTTGGACTATGACTCAGATAGAATTTAATAATTTAATGGGCCAGAGGGATTTTGGAGACATGACAATTAATGAGTTTAGGCGCGGTTTAGAAGGGAGCCAGAATGTAAACAATTTAAGGAATAATAAATTGCAAAAAAGGGGAAGGGTCACGGTACAGTTTGTCATTAATAGAAAATGTAATGTTCCGCTTTGTAGATTTCAAATAACAAAAAAAAACAAAAAAAAAACTTTGCTTTTGCACAAATAAACTGCTTTAATGATACCTTTTTGTATCTTTGACTTTTCTTGTAGTAGATAAAACCTTATCTTATTTTTGTAATTATTGGTTTTCAGTAACAGAGAAAATGGTAGGAAGTAACACAATAACTATGGGCATTAAGCTACTAATAAAGGGTTGTGCATTGCTGATGAGAATTTCGAGCTCACTACAAAAGGATTTAATGCCCTATTATCATGCCGTTGACAATAATCCAGGACTGGTGTTTGTTAAGGCCAAAGAGCTGGTGTTTATCAAGGAAAAGTGGAGTGTGGTAACATCGGTCAACACGGAGTGTATCAAGACGGCGACTAAGCTGGGTAGAGCAGAGTTGGAGGCTATCCGCGACGCGTACCAACAGATGCGCAAATCAAACGGCACAATAACTCACATGGTTAGAGTGCTGGACATTGAATTGCGTAATCTTCAAGAAGTAACAAAAAATTTGAGAAAAAGCTAGTTGTTTTACGACCTCGTAGTAGTCGCTAGGGGGGAGGAATTTAATGTTCCTCCCACGAGTTATGTATTAGAAAATTATAGGGAAATTAGTGTATTTATGGGTAAATTGGGCGAGGATAAGCTCGAGATAATGTCGGGAGACAGGGTAAACACCTGCATAATTGAAAATGACTACGCGCGCGAAAGTTTAATCATTCAGCAGAAATTTGAAAAATTGCATAAGCAAGTTTCGAAAGTACCGTGGGGCGAACATAAAGTCGACGTTAACTTACAATTCATTTTAGAAAACTTATATGAATTGCTTGAAATAATCGGAAAATCCAAGCAGCTCATTTTGAACTTGTGTGATTTGTTGGGGCACCAAAAGGTTTTGTTTACCTCTGCGGAATTAAATAAATTTTTAATTCAAATTAGGGATGATAAAAAATTGTCTTTGCCGTTTTTTATATCAAATTTCGGGTCAATTTTGCTGGGGCAGTTGGTTAAGGTGCATATTGTTTTTGGTAATAATGAATTATTTATTGAGATGGTAATACCATTTACCGATAAAGATCTGTTCTTACTATATGAAATGCAACCTTTTCCAGTTTTCCAAGCAAAGTTTGAAGACAAAACCTTAGCAGCTCATATTAAGCCTCGAGCGGACTATATCGCTGAAGGCGACTCGAGCGATCGCTATCTATTTCTAATCCAATCGGACTTGAGTAAATGTGACGAGAGAAATACCTTTTTCCTTTGCGAAAACGAATTTTATTTTGAAAATTATATCTCGTGCGAGAAAATGTTACTATCTAAGCCAAATTATGGGGAATTGCCATTATGTAATATTCAGTTTTCACAAGAAAAGGAGCAGTATTTTCAAAGAATGACGAACAAACGTTTGTGGCTGGCGTCAACTATAAATGCACGTAGGCTAGAATTTATGTGCTCGGGGAATATTTACAAAATACCTATTTCGGAGAGCCAAATTGTGGAGCTGCCGAAAAATTGTAAAATGAGGATCGATGAGCGCGAATTGTATGGTTTCGACGGCCGGTATAACGATCAAGATATAGTCGTGCCTAACTTAAAATTAAACATCCATCGGGAGTTAGTATTTAAGCCAAGTAGAGAAAAGCAAATTATGAGTAGCATTGCAGAGACAAGCGGGGCAATTACCACAAAAGATTTGTTATATATAATATTCTATGCAGTTTTGAGTATAATTATAGTTACATTTTTGGGTGTGTTCACGTACTTTACTTTCCGCCTACTTAAAAATAAAGACAAACGTCCAGCGGAAACGGAGGATGCATATGTACCAATGTACCCCTTGGACCACGGTTTTAAATGTAATTTCATGGGTATGTCGCATTATGAAGAACCTCGGTCACCGCGTGTACCGATAAAAAATTGTGAGGCAAGCCATGCGAAATCGGCTTTAATAAAAATTTGTAACAATAGCGTGCCGAAGCCGGGTCCGTCTAAAAATAGCGAAGCTGGTTCTTCAAAAACAGTCGCTTGTTTAACTGCTATTGATATCTTATTATCGAGTGTTTAAAAAATTGAAGTATTTGTAAAATCGTTTTGTGAACAAAATATACGGTGTTTAGTCAGTACTATGTTAAGCTTGAAACTATAGGTAAGCGTAAGTCAGAGATACATTAACTCGGCTGCGATAGTATAATTAATTAAGATTATAAGTTAGTAGATGTTAGCAATTTAGCAACAAACATGAGCAATTGGAAGATTTAGCTACTTTACCTTTTTCTTTTTAAATAGAATTGAGGGGTTTTGGAGAAAGTAGCCGAGAGGGTAGGGCAGAGCCAAAAAAAGAGAAAATTTTCCTTTTAGCTTTTCCCTCACTCCACAAACCCATCCCCCCCCCTGTCTCTCAAATTCCATAAAGATTGGTCCAGTTCGAGAGCTGTCACGTCGAAAGGAAGCATTAGCTTGCCAACACTCGCATCAGCACCATCGCAGATTTGTTTCGTTTCAGATAAATTCGGCCGTCCAGAGCATTTATGCCCGCTTTTGCACGTCACTCGTGTTCCAGAGGTTCCAAATTTCTACAGACCATTATGGACCACGGACGGGAGCAGGTGCCAATGCTGCAGAGACTGACTTTGGAACGTTATGTGTCGCCGAATATCCAGTTGCAGAATCGAGGTGGTCGGTTAGCGCAGGTGTACTTGGCGCTATGGGGGTTCGCCAGGAACTGGTACATCGATGGGGCTAGTCAGGATGAAAGTGATTTCGCGCCATCCGAGCGCCGCTTGCCGTGGCATCAAATGTGGGCGCGAAGGCTATGGCGGATCATGAAGCGCCAGGACCGGTGGGACGTGGTCGGCACGGTGTTTGCATGGAGCCAACGATTGGTTTGAATTGCAGAGATTCTCGTTGGATCGTATGCTCTTGCCGCACGGCGGCGAGGGGTATGGCAGTTGGAAGAGCTATGGTAACTGCAGCGAGTGTGGCATTGACCTTGCAGCATGGCGGAATTGCCGAGAGAGCGTACAGCAAAGCACCAGCACGGACACCCTGGACGGATGCCTCTGCTGTGAGGACGAGACGCACATAGGAACGTTGGAGGAGATGCTGTGCCCAGAGTGTAGAGGAGCACCAATTCTCCCGGGCATGGTGGAAGTGCCTGAAGATAACTGGGACGACGCGCCCGAGCCCTGGTTGGTGCAGGATGGATGGGAGCAGCACGAGCCAGAGCCACAGCCAGATGTTGGGTTGAGGAGAGCCAGGCATGGGAATGGCAGGACTACAGGATGGTCCTGTACACTATGGGCGGTTTTTTGATTGCCATCAACCACATTAGGCGTTTAGCAAATTGAAACTTGTAATGCAAAAATTTTTTTTTTCAAATGTATTTATTATGTTAGTCATAAAGGAATAGATATTACATTTATATGTCAAAAGACTTAGCTCTCCGCCCGAGGTGACATTTGGGCGGAGGGACCAGCAAGCGTCGCCCCGCAGCGGACGTCTCCAGCGGGAGGATGTGTCACGTCGAGCACGACTGACCGCTACTTTTGACGCCCGTGCTACCATCTATCCTTACCACCCTACAACCTTTTTTCTTTTATGTTACCATGAGTCCTATTTCCTGTCAGTAACGCCACCTAGTAGCAACTGGGTTACCTGCGAGAGCAACAGTTCGCATAGTAACAAATCCTACCTTAGCCGTATCTTTACCGCCTATCGATCCAACCTTTGTCCTTGGCTAGCGCCACATGTGAACCCGAGTAACGTTATTCCCCACCCGAATCTTTGCCACGCCATGCAAAGATGAGATACCCTACACTCCCCTATCTTTGTATCTGCCCTAGATAGAAGCGCGGGTATAAAAGCCGCATCGCGCCTCCACTCGAGGTAGAAGCTTTTGTTCTTTTTGTTTGGAAGGGCGCAGCCCTTGACCTACGACTATTTAATTGTAACAATTGGACTTAGAATAATTTCAGATATTTTGTATTCTGACTTAGAATATTTTCCAGCAGAATTTACTTAGAATATTTTCGAATAGAATTTACTTAGAATAATTTCGAGTATAATTGACTTAGAATATTTTCGTGTGAAATTAACTTAAAATATTTGTCAAGCTTCTCTGATTGTAGTCTCGCGAATAATTGTTGATATTATATCTCGACTACAATCAGTGAGTAACAGTTTTAACGTAACTTTATGCAATTAATAAACATCACATAATTGCATTTTTGAGTGTTACTTTATGTACATAATCCTGTCCTTCTGCCATTTGAATCGCCCGCTGCCCTGGGGGCCTGAGACTGCCGAGGGCTAACTGAGAGAACGAGCCAACCGCAACCGCCCCAAAGTAAGTAACTCTGTAGATCGCTATCCTTTATCTTTTTTCTGTCTCTGTAATTGTTCGCTGACGCTGGCGTTTGCCGCTTTATGAATTTCGCGCATTATCATTGTTTACTTTGGTAGTCCGATTAGCTATTTTCACGCGTTCCTACTCCCGTGGTTATTACGTGTAGGCGTAAACCGAAACTGGAACATTTATCGCGCTTACTTTACTGTTTTCGCGACATTGTAACACGGACGTTACAGTAGCATTCGAAATAGAATTAAAATAGCTATATTTCCTAAAAAAAAAAATTTCTTTTATAGGGTGTTCTGTTATTATAAAAAAAAAACGTAAGCATTGAAAAATGAAAAAATAAGAAAAATGAGTTTTGTATGTGCAACGATTGCTGGAATAAAATTGACTTATTCGCTTCAAAATTTCTTGTAGAGGTGTATTTTTTAAATTTTTATGTCGATTTTTTGGGGCAAAATGATTGGTCCATAAATTTCAGATATTTGAGGTTAAAATATTTTTAGTAAAATTAATAAATGGAAAAAATTGAGGTTTGTATGTCTAACGATTTTGGAAGCAAAATTGACTTAATCGCTTCTTCAAATCATTTATTAGATGCAATTAATAATGAGTCAACACAAAAGTATTTATGTTAAGATATAAATAATACAAAATAACCTACCTACTTGGAACGCAATTAATACACATTCAATTCACGATATATAAAAACCCCTTTTAATAATTAATATTACCTCCAAATTATTTTACTGTGATCAAGATTATATGGCTACTTTTTAAAATATTTGATATTTAACATTATGGTATTTCTGAAAATGATTTTCTCGGTTGCACAATAACTAGACTAAAATTGTTTTAATTTCTTTGAAATTTTGTAGAGATGTTGAGTTTGTATATTATTTATTATATTAGTTCTTTTGGTAATAAAAGAATTCGTTTATGAATTTGAGAAATATTTTAGGCTAAAACTGTTTTAGCCATCTTTTCATATCGAAATTTTTCGAAAACGGCTTTATGTATATGTTACTAGAAAGTGGAAATGACGCGCGATACGCACGAGTTATGTTAGTGGGTAAATTGGGGTGTTTTCCGATTCTCGGTGAATGGAATAAATGAACACCACGCACTCACTCACAGATTCAATCGAAAGTATTCTTTATTAAAACACGTCTACAAGGCTTGAGGACCGGACAGAGACTGACGAGAGTATGTAATATTAAGTGGCTGCAACCGACTTCTTTCTTCTTCTTATCTCCAGATAGCCAGGAGCTGAGTAGGCAACACGTGCACATTATGGAAGGTCCACTCGAAGGGTGTCACATCACTCCTCCATGCTGAAGTTCAATGACATTCTCGTCATTGGCTTGGCGGATAGGTTGGTTTTGAATCACATTGCGATTATTTCTCCTCTTATATATCAAGTATATTACCAAACTTAAAATAATCAATATCCCGATAATGATGCTAGATACTGACAGATGAAACTCAATTCTGGAAGGTTGCAACTTTGGTATAATTACTGTTGGAACTGTTAAAGTTTCCAATGACTCAAAATTTAATTAATCGTCTTTAATAATCATAGGCAAAATTAAATCTGGCTGCTTTATGTCTCCAAAATTTTTGTTGAGTATATGTTCTTCTATTTGTAGAATAGTTCTGTTTTGCAGAATTTAGAGTCCTCGAAAAGTTGGATATTGGATGTTGTTCTTGGGATAAAACTGCCCCAATAGCGGTATTTGATGCATCAGAAGTTACGTGGAATACTTTATCGAAATCTGGATATCTTAATACAGGTGCATTAGTAATGAGTTCTTTAAGTTTGTTGAAAGCTTCAATAAATTTTTCATTTTTATAATCTACCTTGCCTTTTTTCTTGAGTGTGTCGGAGAGAGGTTTGGATATTTTAGCATAATTTTTTATGAATTTCCTATAAAAACCAGTAAGTCCTAAATATGTTCTTACTTCTGTTTGCGTTTTTGGTATGGGGTATTTTATTATAGCTTTAATTTTGTCTGGATTAGGCTTAATTCCTTCCGGGGTAATAATGTGCCCGAAGAACGGCACTTCTTTCCTCAAGAACTCGCTCTTATCTAATTGTATTTTTAATCCATGTTCTCTGAGTTCGTAAAAAATAAGTTTTATGTGTTGAAGATGTTCTTGGAGCGATTTAGAAAAGATAACGATGTCGTCCATGTACACAAAACAAAATTTGTGCAAGTATTTCATTAGAATTTTGTCCATCATTCGTTGGAATGTGGCTGGTGCGTTTTTCAAGCCAAATGGCATCCTGGTATACTCATAGTGCCCATTTTCGACGGTAAAAGCGGTCTTTTCTATGGAATTTTTCTCTACCGGTATTTGGTGGAAGCCTTGAGCTAGATCTAGTGTCGAAAAATACGCACATTTTCCAAGATTTTCCAAAATTTCGTCCATACGAGGAAGCGGATACTTGTCCTCTATAGTTTTGTCATTCAATTTTCTGTAGTTATTTACCATCCGCCATTTCTTTTTTCCACTAGCGTCTTGCTTTTTTGGCACTATCCAGACGGTTGATGAATTAGGAGACTCGCTCGGCCGAATTATTCCATCTTTTAATAATTTTTTTACTTGATTTTGAATTTCTTCTTTCAATGCGTATGGATAACGAAAATTTTTCACGTAGATGGGATTATCGTCTTTTGTTTTAATAACGTGAGAAACTGCTGTTGTAGTAGTAAGTTTTTCTTCTTCGTTGTAAAAGCAATCACTGTACTTGCGGAATAGTAATGTAATCTTATCCTTCTCCTCGCTGTTCATATGGATGGTTCTTATCTGAGTAGCCGAGTCTTGATGATGATTCATCTTCACGCTTTTGCTCTTGCTTGGGATATTTTTTAAGTAATTAATTTCGAATTTACTCGTACTGAATATTTCATTTTTACAATCGACGTTCGCCTCTAATTTTTGAAGATCTTTGTGGCCAATCAAGCAGTCATACGTTCAATGCCAGGGTGCGAGTAAAAATGTTATTGGCGTGTCCTCGCCTAACTCTTGTAAAACAGGAAAAGTTAATGCACTTTTTCCCTTAGTGACTTTATGTATAGATGAAATTTCAAAATTGTGTGAAAATATGTAATTTGGAAACAGTTTATTTGCTATACTCGGATTCATAATTGAAGATGTTGCTCCGGAATCTATTAAAATTTTTAGCGGCGGGTTGAGCGTGATTATATGCGGCAACTCTGGTGAATTTCCTATTTATTAAGATTTACTACGTCTCTTCTGATACTATGGGGTCTATCTGAAAATTTTCAGTATCATCAATTTCAGCCGTCTCATTAACAAGATTTTGAGGCTGTTCTTCTGGGTAATCGCTTTCTTGTGCGACACAATTTTGTTGATCTTCTTGGTGATGAAGTTCTTCTGCTACAAAATTTGGAGGTCCCGTACTTCTGAAGAAATTGTTTGTTCTAGGCGCAGAGTTATTTGGCAAACTATTCGGTCTATTAGTTTGATTACCACCCGGTCGATTGGTATTTCTTGTACTTATCGACATCGGCGTCGGTTGATAATTTTGACGTATTGCTTGATTATTATTGTTATTATTTTGCCTAAAGCTGTTGCCAAAATTGTTGTTTCCAAAATTGTTATTTCCGAGATTGTTATTTCCAAAATTGTTATTTCCGAGATTGTTGTTTCCGAAATTAGGTAATGCAGGTCTAAATGGGGTTTGCGCTATGGCGGGTCGCGGTTGATAAGAAATAGCAGCTTTCGAGGTACTCGGCGCGTTAAATAAATTTGCTTTCGGTTTACTTTCGCGTTGCCTCATATACGAAAGAAAATTAGCTTGCTGTTCATGATTATCGTGTCTCCTACATTTATTTAGACAATCTTCAATATCGTTTAATTCGAAGTGTGTTAAGAATGAATGATAGGGTTCCTTTATTCCGTTAATAAAAGTGTTTTTAGCAACGTTTTCATAAAATGAAATTTTCATATTAATTAACTCTCTGTTTTCATTATTTAACTGAATGTGTTCTTTTAATCTATTTAATCGTAATTTTATTTCGTCAGCGCAATTTTCAAACGATTCATTCGCTTTTTGGTAACAAACACTGAGCTTATTAAATAATAGTTCTTCCGAACTCGCATCACTGTATCTGTTCACTAAAAATCTTTTACATTCAGTCCAGTTTGCTGGATTATTTACTACTATTACATCTAACGCTTCGCCGCGTAATTTCGATTTTATAAGTGCATACAGAGATTCATTGACAAGTGGATCTGCTGTATATAACATTTGGACAAATTTGTCACATTGTTGAATAAAATGCGATAACAATCTAGTACCGCCTTCGTACGTAGAAATAGCTTCGCGCCAAATAGCTAAACGCAGCTTAAATTGTTCTAGAGTAATCTGAGGTGCTTGATTTTCGTTCGCCATGATTTATTTTATTAATTCACGAAACGCTTCAAGGTCAATCGTATGAAGGGTTTAAGGGACAAAAGGAAATTCCAAAGACTTACAGACGAAATATCTTTGATGATTTCTTGGTGAGTCAGTGCCAAGTAGGTGGATCTCGAAGCTGACGTGTAGATACTGCGACAGTGGGGAAAAATCACCGGCTGCCTCCTTGGTGAAGATTCTCGTCCTGAAGTTGGAGAGGAATCCGAAATTGGCAGTCTCGCGGTATCCTGTCCGCAGCGCCAGTTATGTTAGTGGCTAAATTGGGGTGTTTTCCGATTCTCGGTGAATGGAATAAATGAACACCACACACTCACTCACAGATCCAATCGAAAGTATTCTTTATTAAAACACGTCTACAAGGCTTGAGGACCCGACAGAGACTGACGAGAGTATGTAATACTAAGTGGCTGCAACCGACTTCTTTCTTCTTCTTATCTCCAGATAGCCAGGAGCTGAGTAGGCAGCACGTGCACACTATGGAAGGTCCGCTCGAAGGGTGTCGCATCACTCACGCGTGTTGTTTACTTGCTTTTTCTAATTTAATAATCTATTAGGTTCATTATTTAAAAATATTGCAACGAGGTATAATGAAGGTAGGTTAATGAAATTGTCGATCACTCAAAAAACATGTATTTTTTTATGAATAACTAAAGACGGTATTATTTAAATAAAATTAAAAATATACCCCTACAGCGAGTTTCCAATCATTATGAAAGCAGATAAGATTATGAAAATAAACAATTTATTAAAATAATACAGATCTTTGTTATTTCTTAAAGAACTAATTATTTTGAAATATTTTCGAATACTTGTTTTTCAGAGAATATTTCATAAATCGACTCAAAATTTTAACCACTTATTACACTTATTAAAAACTATATTTCGTTAAAATTTCAATACATTTTCTTCATTTGTTTTTGAGAAAAATTATTTTATAAAAGTATAAAAAAAGGAATTGGTAAATTAGTTTGAGGAAGCAACGTGCCAATGAATTAGCAACGGTTTTTTTTCTGTCAGTGTTGTAACGCGTGTCTAGCCGCGATTCTAATTCTGGCCATGGTGTCAATTGGCTGTGCGCTTCCCCACGAACTTATTTTACTAGCGCGAGTAGTATCCGGATTGATGGCAGAGAGAGTTTGCCTTTTCAACCCGTGAGCTAGCTTTTTCAATGCGACCCCGGGTTACTTTCTAAGAGCTACGGCGGTTCCTCTTAACCTCGATAATGCACGAGGATTTCCCGTATGCGGCTCTAAAAAAAATAAAAGCTATTTCTGTAAGTAATTACGATTTGTAATTAATTACGCTCCACTACTCGCACTTGTAATTTTAAAATAAATATATGTGAAAAAAAAAAATATATATATATGTGTCAAAACGGACTATATCACCAAAAACACAAAAAATAAATACAATTTTCACCTAAAAAAAATAAAAACAATTTTTAAGTTCGAGGGGATTTTTGCGCTCGAGTTTTTACTCGGGCGCACAGTCAACTTTTTGTTCCGAGAGTGCTTGCCGACTTTCTCTCGATCTTCTTCTAACTGCACGATAAAAGAAAAAAAAATTTTATTTTTCGCCCAAAAAAAAATAATTCGTATCGGAAATACGAGAGGACGAGAAGAAAAAAAAATTTTCGAGACGAGAAAAAAAATTAATTAAAAAATTAATTATCGCTAAAAAAAAAATTTGTCGTTAAAAAAATTAATTGTTATTAAAAAAACTTTAATTGTTAACAATAATTCCTCAACGCTCCAAAAATTCCGCGATCAATATCTCTCCTCGTCGGCACACTAGGTCGAGGGTTATTGGCTATCGCACGCCTAACCTCTCGACCGCACTCTCGCAACAGCACGGCTGTGTCACGCACACCCACACGCGCCTACGAGCTGCGGCACGAAGAGCCTTTGTTTGCAGCTTACGCTCAGCTACGCTGCTGAGCTTCTTCGCGCCAAGCTTCGCCGCGAATCACGTACGCGTCGCAGGTCCTTCTCCACCCCCAAAACGTTGTGGCGCCAGTTGTAGGTGTAGCCGGCTACAGGCTACGGGCACTCTTCGATACTGGAGCTTCCTGAACTGGGATGAATTCCATCGGCTTACAGCTCGCTACAGCCTGTGGAAAAGAATTAATCCCGGCCAGCGGCCTAACGGCACGGGTAGCTAATGGGCAGAGCATAGCAGTGGTTGGCTATGTGTATCTACCCATGGTCGTGGCAGGCGTGTGCAAGGATGTGCGCGTCGCAATCATGCCAGACCTAGACACGGAGTGCTACTTGGGGGTGAACTTCATTAAGAAGTTTAGCGCCGTCTTAGACCCCACTGATAATACGCTGCATCTCAAATATGATGATGCAAGCGTAAAGTTAGAAGTAGCCTCCATAACCGCCAATAATACCGTGTCCGTATCAGCTATAGGGTTGGCGGACCCAACAGAAGAGCAGCGCAAAGAAGCGGAAGCTTTAGTAGCTGAGCTGATGGGAAACGGCCTGGCACCATTAGGGTGTACTTCGTGGGTTGAGCATGCAGTAGACGTCGGCTCCACAAGACCCATAAAACAGAAGTACTACCCAGTAACTCGAAACCTCGAGGAAGAGATGCACAAGCAGGTGGAGGAAATGCTACTCGCGGGTATAATAGAACCTTCGACAAGCGGCTGGTCAAGCCCTGTGGTAATGGTACGCAAGTCCAACGGGAAGTTCCGTTTCTGTGTGGACTTCAGAAAAGTAAACGCAGCGTCAAGGCCAGACGCATACCCGTTACCATACATGGAGAGTATCTTAAGCAAACTGCAGAAAGCGCGATACATATCCACGTTGGATTTAAATAGTGCGTACCACCAAATACCACTAAATCCGGAGTCCAAAGAGACTACGGCCTTCACCGTGCCAGGCAAAGGGTTATTTCAATTTACAAGAATGCCCTACGGTCTTTCGTATGCCGGAGCGTCCTTCCAGAGGCTGATTGACAAAGTCATCGGCCCCGAACTCGAACCTTTTGCTTACTCGTATCTCGATGACATAATAATAGTCACAGAAACATTCGAGGAGCATAAAGAGGTTCTAAAAAGAGTTCTAGATAGGATAAAGGACGCGGGCCTCACAATAAATCGCGAGAAGAGTGTCTTCTGTCGCGATGAGGTCCAATATCTCGGGGTCATAGTAAATAGGGATGGTTTTAAACCAGACCCCGAGAAAATAAAGCCCATTATGGAATATCCGGTGCCGAAAAACCTCCGTCAGCTGAGACGCTTCCTAGGAATGGCCTCGTGGTATAGAAAGTTTTTATCAAACTTCGCCACAATTGCTGAACCACTGACCGAACTAACGAAAAAGGATCGGAAATACGAGTGGTCAACGGCACAAGAAGAGGCCTTCCAAAAGCTAAAAGCGCTAGTTGCTTCTGCACCGATTCTCCACAGACCGGTATCTAACGCACAGTTCGTGGTGCAAACTGATGCGAGCGATACAGGACTTGGAGCGGTGCTATACCATATAATAGACGGCAACGAAAGAGTCCTAGAGTTCGCTAGTCGAACTCTGAGCGCGGCCGAGAAGAATTATAGCGTGACGGAACGAGAGTGTCTAGCAATTCTCTGGGCCATCAAAAAGTTCCGTCCGTATATAGAAGCCTATGACTTCAAGGTCATCACGGATCATAGCAGCTTGAAGTAGCTCCGTGATCTCCGAAACCCATCAGGCAGGTTAGCAAGATGGGCTTTGGAACTACAAAACCACAGTTTCACAGTCGAACACCGAAAGGGCTCTTTGAACAATGTCCCAGATGCCCTTTCGCGGATGTTCGAGGAAGAGGAGCCAGCGGTCGCCGCGTTAGAGCTCGAACGCGATACAAACGACCAATGGTACCTCGAAATTGTGAAAGAGGTTCAACAGCGGCCGCGAGACTTCCCCACGGTCAAGCTGGCGGGGGAGACTGTACAAGTACGAACCTGATGAAGTCATAGACGAGTCTCTCGGCGACGATGATGCATGGAAGTTAGCAGTCCCTCACGAAAAGCGACGCGAAGTACTGAGAGAATGCCATGACTTTCCAACTGCTGGGCACTTGGGCCGCGAGAAAACGCTAGAAAGAGTAAAGCGGAAGTATTATTGGCCACACATGTCTCGTGATGTAGCCAGATACGTGAGCCAGTGCCAAATTTGCCAGCAGTGCAAAGTCGAACAGCGCGCTCCAACAGGATTCATGGGACGCCGAATTACAGAGCGTCCATGGCAAATCGTGGCCAGCGACATTATGGGGCCCCTCCCAAAAACCACGCACGGCCACGAATACATTCTCATATTCCAGGACTTGTTCACACGCTGGATTGAAGTAATTCCGATAAAAAGGGCAGATGGTAAATCGGTAATTAAGGGACTCAACGAGCGAGTATGTCTGCGATTCGGAGTCCCGGAGGTGTTTCTCTCAGACAATGGGACTGAATTTAAAAATGCACCATTAGAGGCATTCTTAAAGGAGAGAAATGTGCATCACACGTTTACACCTCCGTATCACCCTCAAGCCAATCCTGTCGAGCGTGTGAATCGAACGGTGAAGACAATGATTATGTCTTACGCAGAGGAAAATCACCGGTCCTGGGATGAGAAACTGAATGAACTGGCATTCGCGTACAATACTGCCGAACACAGCTCCACAAAGATAAGTCCTGCCATGCTCATTTACGGCCGACAACCCGACCCACCGAAGACACTAAGGCGGGAGGAAGACAGGTTAGCCGAAGAGCAAGGGCAGCAAGAGGCGATAAACAATTGGGTGGTACGTATGGACAAGCTCCGCGAATTGCACGTTCGGGCGGCGGCCGACGCGCAAGCGGAGAAGGCGAGACAAGCCAAATATTATGACGCTCATCGTCGACCTCCACAATTCTGTCTAGGCGATCGTGTATGGAGAGAGAATAAGGTACTATCCTCAGCAGCTGAGGGGATTTCTGCCAAATTAGCCCCGAAGGACGCGGGGCCCTACACGATTGTGAATATTCTAGGCGAAAACACCTATGAGATCCAAGGTGAGGATGGTCGAACGATACGTCCCGTCCATGTGCAGCAACTCAAGAGATACGTCTCAGCAGAAGTAGCCCAGGCGCTACCAGCGAGGGACTCTTCAGCCGAACGGAACACGTCAGAGGGACACAGAGTTAGCCGGGGGAATGTACAGCCCCGGGCGACGGCTAAGAGGCGCGGTCCACCTCGTAAGACCGCGCTATTAGTTAGGCCAGGAAAGCGTGCGAGCGATGGCCGGCCTATGCGTGTGGCCGGTCCAACAGAACCCAAGCGAGGCCCAGGGAGGCCAAAGGGTTCGAAGAAGAAGCCCGTACTTGCTGATGCCGGACTAATTAGTCCTCGTAGAACCCGAGCGTATAAAAAGCAATAATTGTGCCGTCCAACTTGTGTCGTACGTACTAACCTGTGTTCGTCTTAATTCTCCAGTCCTCAATCTCACTCCTCCCCGGGATCGATTTACCTGTTTCAGGACATGCAAGGCCTGACTCCCGAAATAGCGGAGACGGCGAAGAAGGTGATCGCTGGATTAATCCAGTGCAATCCTGACCCCGCCGTCATCGATTTTTTGGAGCAGGTCATGGAGGGCATCAACGCTGTGACACTGGCACCCCAGCCAGTGGAAGAGCCCTCCACCGTCATGATCGAGGAGATAGAGGCGCCGAAGCCAAGAAAGGGACCTTCGGAGCCGGCCTGGGCAGAGGCCGGTCCCAGTCCGCTTCGGCGACCTCGTCCCCCAAAGGAGCAGCAGGAAAGCCGGGAAGAACGGCTTTCACAAGAGGCGTCGGTCCGAGCCTCAGAGATGGCGCCGGAAGGAAACGCCGGCGCGGCTCGGGCCGACGAAGAAAGGAAAGAGAGTTCTCCGACCCAGGCCCCCAAGTGGGCACCGAGTGATGAAGTCGGTGCGGCCTGGGTCCCAGTGGTGAAGGCCCTCGAGGAAGCGCGGTGCCTCAGCAAGTCCTCGCGCGCTGCGGAGGACGCTGCCCTGGCCGCACTGGAGGTCTTTCTCCAGTGCCACGGTAAGGCCGGCGAGCGGCAAGCCGGCAAATGGGTCGGAATGGCGCAAGGCCGGCGCGAAGAGCTCGCGGCCGCCGCAGAGGCCAGGGCCGCCAGGCTGCGCCGCACAGCCTTCCAAAAGGCGGAGGAGGCTCGCCTGGCTCGTGCGCAGGAGCGCATGGAAGAGGCCAGGCGAGCCAGGGAAAAGGCGGAGGAGACGGCGCGCCGGGTCAAGGAAGAGGCCCAGCGCCGTCTCCAAAAAGAAGAAGAGCGCCTTAGGAGGGCGCTTGAAGAAGAGCGAGCGGCCCGGGATGCGCTCGACAGTAACGCAATCCCCCCGTGCTTCATGTGTTGCGAGCTTGGGGTGAAAAAGTCAAAACATTGCCCCAACCAAGCTCGTCACAAGGGGCGCCGATCGTATTCCCGGGCCAGTTGAAGAGGGGTGAAGCCCTGAAGTTTTTTTTATATATTTTTTTTTAATAAAAATTAAAAAGACAAACCGGTGACTCCGATTCTGCAATGTTCCTTTCCGAACCTCCTTCTCCTATTCATTACTACCATATTAGTAGGTACGACGACGGCCATGATTAGCAGAGCTGCTCTCGGTCCCCTAAGCAGCGTCTGGCGGGGGGGTGTAACGCGTGTCTAGCCGCGATTCTAATCTACCGCGCGAAGGTAGTGAGCGCGCGCGCGCAACTCCTGCGCAGCCGAATCGAGGCGCGCCGCGCGTAGCGAATCGGTCTCGCGACGCGTAAAATGCCCGTCATCCGTCGCGAAGCTGCTAACTGGTTCCCGCGAGAAAAGGGAGCCATCTTCGTGTCTGCCGTCGCGCAAGTAGGATCTCCTCCGTTCTTCGTGAGTTTACTTGTCCACGCCGTTCGATCGTTTTGTGAGACCCCGCGAGTGTAGTGGAGGCGCCACAAAACGTGGAGGCGCGCACAAGAGAGACAGAGAGAGAGCGATACCGCGTAGCGTATGCCACGAGCAGAACGAGCCTGCGAGCGAGGAGCCAGCAGCCAGCCCGCCTGCCGACCCAATACAGCGAAAGAGAGAGAGAGAGAGAGAGAGAGAGAGAGAGAGCGCAACTGCTGTGCGAACGACAGGGAGCGAGGGAGAGAGTCGAGTGCACCGGCTGCTCCTTCCTAACGTAAGTTTTCTACTCTCCTCTCGCGGGTTCATTGTAAAGGCTCGCACGGAAATCGCCCCGTGCAAGCCTTCTGTGCCGTGTACGTGGGGGTGTGTGTCAGCCCGCCGTACTTTAACACCGCGCGCGAAATTAGCAGCTTCGCCGCGCGCCGTATAGTTCGCGCGTTTGAATATTAACGGTCGCGCGCGAACTAACTCATTGTTCTAATCAGCACGTGCGTTGTGCTTGTAGAGATTAGTGATTTTAAATATACTGTGATATCTAGTTACTCGTCGCGTTGTTCATTACAACCTGTCCTTCTCCCGGATACTGCCGCCTCCGCGGGAAAACGACTCCGCCGGTCGTTTTCATATCTGAGCATAGCGGCCGCGGGCTTTACTCTTCAAGCGCGCGCTTTTCACTCAGCGATCCAATTAGTTGGAAAGCGAAGTTCGTGTGCGATCTTCGCGTTGTTTTCGGGATTCCAGGAGCAGATCCCCGGGCAAGTCATTTTAGTCTGATACCCGCGGCACCGTGTTCTAGGGCATCGCTGGCCTGTGGCTTGTTGGGATTTTCCCCCACTAGCCATCCCGTTACAGTGTATTATTAAGAAGTGTGACCCTTACGGGTTAAATAACAATATATTAAAATCTTAGATTTTCTGCGAAAAAATTCATATTGAAACTGGAAGCGCTAGCGCGCGTTCCTTAGGCTTAGGCCCGCTGTTGGTCGCGGAGTGCCGCGATTCTTTGATAGGGCCATTCCAAATATTTGGCCAACGTCTATTCACAAGGAAAGTGTCACACATATAATAGGTAACGGATTTAGACGGGGCTGAGTCTCTTTCTAGCATTAAATATGAAGTCCAATCCCTGTAATTCATTCCAATGGGGCTTTTTCCTTAACATACATGAACCATTTAATTTTATATGCTGAATTTTGTTGAAAAATGATATCTCTTTTACTGTTTATTTATTTATTTATTTATTTATTAAACCAGAGTAAGTACATAGGTATTACAATAATATCAATATACATTTTTACATTACATGCGTAAACCAGCAGAGGAAGTATTTCCTGTATGCTGGTCTGGTGTCTTAAACTAACTTAAAACTAAATTGAAATATTGTCCCTGATTGTTTGTCGATCTTGTATCCCCGTAGCTAGCAGCTACGGAGTCAAGTCGACAACCACACATTATACATGACTTTTCTTCTATCACCAATATCTAACCAACATTTGTCTTGCTGTTGTAAATGATTCCGTGGATGCGTTTCTGTCTCTTGCAAAGATGATTCTTTCGTAGCTGTTTAGTCTTGTTGGGCAGGTGAGTCCCACTGCACAGGTAACTCTGTAGTGTGGGAACATCAATCTGTGTTGGTTGGCTGAGTCACATTTACATGTTGATGTAAAAACAATGTCGTCTACTACTATGAGATCGTTGTATTTCGGGTGCTGTTCTAGAGTATACATTGAGTTTGTAAATGTTTGTTTACCTCGAATGCCTCTGTCGAAATACAGTAGTGTTTTATTACAGCCTAGATAGTTGAGATCTCCGTAAGACATGCGGTAGGTGTTATCTTGCAGTATAGGCTTTCCCGGTGCGCCACTTGCTTCCATTGACATGGTTTTTGTATTGTTATCCTCAGCCATTTTATCTATCGTACTAAATACAGTTTCTATGGGATTATATTTTTCGTTGTTGTGTTCCTTTTTATTTCAATATCTTTGGATTTTTCTTTGACAAAGTGTATATGTTTTATTTCATTATTTCCGTTAGTAATACGATAGTCACAACACTTATTGCTTAAAGTTGTATTTTTGTTGCTCTCTGAGAGCGTCCACCTGTTAGCAATCATATTTGCAATTTCGATGATAATTTGTTGATTAATATTGAGTTTTCGGATTTTGTTCCAGTTGTAATTAGATAATCGACGATGAGAACGTTTATAATGTAGTGTGCATAACCCGTGTGCGCATATATATGTTCTTATATCCAGTAACAGTTTATCGGACTCTAAACTCCCCATGGACTTCCAATGTGGGAGGTTTGTGTCCGATATCTTTATTAGTGAATAATATAGTTGCTTTATCTGTTTACAGTTAATATTATTAGTATTATTCATGGGTGTTTTATTATGCTAGATGTTTGCTTTTATCCAGATCTTGATTTTATATTTCAGACTTTTTTATTCGTTATTGTTTTAAGGTCATTAGGCAGTTTGTTGTAGGTAGTTAGTGCTCTAATGTAGCTGTTTTTGATGCTGATGCGTTTACAACGTTTAGGTATTGGTATACTTTTATTCCTCGTTACTTTGTCGGATTCTATATATTTGTCTTGTAATTCTTTGTAATGAAATATTAGTGACTCAAAGGTAAAAATTTGCTCTATATTTAGTGGATTTCTGTCATAAATAAAATTGTTTTTATTTATAAGTTTAAGCAGTCTGTTTTGCAGGCTTTGTAAGCTTTTGGTTCTACCTGCGTAAGCGCCTCCCCAGGCTATAATACCGTAGGAGGTGATACTGTGGAACAACGCATAGTAAATCATACGGAGATTGTCTGTGTCCATTATAATAGACAGTTTTTATAAGATGACAATATTGTATCTTCAGGCATTGAAGATAACATATCATTAATATAAATAATGAACAGCAGCGGTCCAAGTATTGTACCTTGCGGTACTCCCATATAGACAGTTTTGTATTGGCTATAATCATTACCTATTTTCACCCTTTGTTTCCTATTACTTAGATAACTTTTTATGAGGTTATATGCGCTACCTCTGATGCCGTAGTTATATAGTTTATCAAGCAAAATTGATGATCTACTGTATCGAATGCTTTCGCTAGATCGAGGAATGTAATAGCTATTGGGTCGCTTGCATCTATGTGGTTATAGATTGTGTTAGTTATTTGATATAGTGCATCTTTAGTGCCTCTATTTTTCCTGAATCCAAATTGTTTATTTGAGATCAAGTTACATTTATCTATGAAAGATGATATTCTACTATGCAGTAGTTTTTCCAATACTTTTGCAATATTTGAGATCAGGGAAATTGGTCTGTAGTTTGTTGGCAGATGCTTTTCTTTGGCTTTATGTATTGGTATAATATCCGCAGTCTTTAAAGCATCAGGCCAAATTTCTTTCTCTAAGCATAAGTTGGTTATGTGAACCAGTGGGTCGGAGATGTGTGATATTATAACTTTGAGTGAGAGTGTGTTAATACCATCACACCCACCATTTTTATTTTCCATGTTTAATATTGCTTTTTGTATTTCTTGATGATTAGTAGGATATAGAAAAATACTCTTGTTATTCTTAGTAGGCAGCCTTACTCTATCACTCTGCAAATATACGTTTCAGAAATAAGCACAAAAGATTATATATAAACGTAGACAAAAATAGCTTCAATTTGAGCTTTAGATTATAAAAAAATGTTTATTTGGCACGAAAATATTAGCAATTAAAGTTGCAAGAACAATATAATAAAAAATCTTCCTGCTTCTCAATAATTTTTTACGCTATCTTTGATTGCTATAATATTCTCTTGAGAAATCAATATTTTTTATATGCCGAAGCTCGAATTGAAGCTTTTTTGAATACTTTTTCAATCTGTTCTGTTGAGGTGTTACGGTTCGTTATGAAATAATTTTGTTAAAATAAACTGAACAGCATATTTACATAATGTATAATAAAATATAAGTTCTATTTATTATGCAATATAATATCAAAATATATTCCTATACCATCTAATCCTGATATAAATATTAAGCCTAAGAGACTCTGTGTCCGTTAGCTTATCCGTGCCATTAGCAGTCCATTTTTGCACCGTGCAGTATCGCCCGAGCGATAACGAGGGTGATAAGCACGGTGCAATAATGGACTATTTATGTCACGGATAGGCGTGACAAAAATGGAGATTTATGCCACGCAGTGCTACAAAAGTCTTTTCTTTCCGCTATTACTTTTCCTCCCACTACGGCGCGAGGCCTCCCTAGGCGCTCAAAATCCCGGATTTTTGATTGACTTTTCTATGCAGAAAAAGGGCATTTCATGCATGTGTTAAAAAAATTATTTGGACCTTTCCATATATTTCTTAATTTTTTTAATCGACTTAATATCATTCGTTTAGGCCAAAAAAATATGGATAAATAGAAAATTTCAAGATCTTTTAGGAAATGGATCTATTTCTGACAGATATCCAAATCCAGCCCAATCAAATATAGCATAAGAAAATCATTAAAAATCCGATCCATTTAATCGCTTAAAATGCAATTTTTTAACAGCTTCTTACGCTATCTATAATTGCTTATAATTTTCTGAAAAATAAATATTTTTTAACGAATTCGGGCTTAAATTTTAGCTTTTAGTGCCTACTTTTATAACCTTCTTTGCGCATTTCTGTATCTTACATACTTGCAATATGACAGTCAATAGAAGAGGCATCATTTTTAAACGAAATAGAGGATAATTAGATTGTCCATATCTCAAGAAAAAGGAACCATTTCACGAGATTAAACAAATCAGCTTTGAAATGTCGGCGAAAACCCGTTTGCCGGAGGGTGGGCACTCTCCTTGTCAATCTAATATTTTTGTTTTAATAAAATTATTTGATTGTCTGTATTCCAATATTGGTTTTATTTCTATAATCAAAATTTTTTTCTTCTATGTACTATAATGCGCTTGCCCAGCTCTTTAGCATATAAGCAAATAAGAGTAGATCAAAAGAACTTTAATCAGCTTTATAATTTCATATCGAAATTATAATTATTGGGTGCAACGTTACCGGTTATTTAAGTTCTACTTCTTAGCTAACTTGTTCCGTTATCGTACATCTTTGCGGTTTTGGGCTTATTCATTGTGTTTTTACTGTGGGTATATTCCATAACTCATACGTGCGCACGTCTGGGTTTAATATTTACAGAGCGTTCCGAAATGTTTTGGTCAGTAGTTGATTCACACAGTTCTGAGTTACAGATACAGTGAGACACAGATATAAATAATAACATGTATTACTGTATCTATATGTATATTTATACACGCAGAAAAATGATCCGTTAGTAGCAGGAGGAAAATCTTTCCCCCAAAATCCTCTTGCAGCAAAACGATTATCGTTTTCAATCAAATGGATTATTCTTGAAAGTAAAAATGAATTTTTTCCCTCAAGATTATATTCCTCTTAATGTTATTCTTTTGGAGCTAAAGGAATCCTTTTGAAGCAAAACGATTCTTTCGAGCAGTAAACATCGTTTCTTTTTTGTTATCGAACTTAAAGTCTTTATTACGTAATGATCCATTAGTAGCAAGAGGAAAAATGATCCATTAGTAGCAAGAGGAAAAATGATCCATTAGTAGCAAGAGGAAAAATGATCCATTAGTAGCAAGAGGAAAATCGTTTTGTGAAAATCCGCCTGCTTTGTAAAACGATTATCATTTTTAATCTCTCGTATTATTCTTAAAGCAAAAAATTAACTTCGTGCTTTAAGATTAAATTTTTCTTGCGTCAAAACCCTTTCCTTTATTTCTCTATATATTATCTCTTCAAGTTAAGCAACTGTCGAGATACGAATTTTTAAATATTATTCAATTTTTCCGAAATATATATTGCCTATTTTGATACTACCCGTCAGAAGCTTAGTTAGTCGTGTGGTTTAGGTACCGACTTCCCGATGCAAAGGTCGAGGGTTCGATTCCTAGTCACCGCACTTTTCAGAACCATCTTCGAAAACAGTTATCTTCGTTTTTTTCACAAATTTAACTAATATTAAAATATTAAAATAAAATAAATAAATAAATTACTTATTAAAATTAAATATAAATAATAAAATTAATACAAGTGAATGGACTTTTTAAACTTTTTTATAAATTTTATTATTCATTTTGATTTTATTATTTAACTAATTTTATTATTATTTATTATTAACTATCGGTCAACTAGACCTCCTATTTCCTTGGAGAGGAATCCTCTTCGTACAAGAATAATTTACCAGAAAAGGATTTTTCTCTTCTGACAGGAGGAATTAATTTTGACAACCAAATCAAGATTATTTTCCTCTTGGGTCAAAAGGATTCCATTTGCTATCAATGGGTTTTTCCTTGCGTGTAGTTAAACTCAGATACAAAGGAATAAGAGATTTGTAACCAATATATCCGTATCTTCTTCGTATATATAGATACAGTGCGAAGGGACTTCATATAATTTAATATTAATTTAATTTAAAATATAAATAAATATATGTAACTCGTACGTGCATGCATGAATCGACTTTCGGAACGCTTCATAAAATAAACGTTCGCGCGTATTAGTTATATACGTACGGAATACGTCCCGTGTATTTAGTCATCATAAATCTGATATTTTCTTTTAAATTTTAAATAATGTATATTTTGTTCTTGTAGATCAGACCGACATACGCACGTTAACGATATTTATAACTTAAGATATATATACATTTATTTTGATTTTCATAAAAACTAATTAAAGTGGTGTAATGTACAGTATATACCTATTCCCCGCAATATATGGATTTGCCTAAAAAATAAAAATGTTGATCAGTAATGATATCTCTTATAAGTTGTACTAAAATATATATTTCTTTATAAAATAGGTCCTACCAGAGTTCTGTAAACCCATTTGATCCAAAGATATTGAGATTTTAAATTTGTATCCTGCCGTAACTTACACTCAATTTTTTAAAATTATTTTGGTATTTGAAATTAAGGTATGCGAATAGCTTATTAATCAAATGTAATATAAAAATCAAAGATTTTGGCGCGTATCTCATTAAAAATAACAAGCTAAACCGTTTGATATTTTTATTAGCTTGTAGGTTACGGTAGGATACAAATTGAAAAATCTTAATATCTATGGATAAAATGGGTTGCAGACCTCTTGTAGGGCCTATTTCATCAAAAATAAGTTATATTTGTAACTATAAATCATAAATGATCAAAATTTATATCTTTTAGGTGAATAAAAAAAAAAATGTTTTCGATTTATTCAAATTTGCATGTAAGAGTGTAGATAATTAATAATACGCCACAATTCACTCGTTCATAATTTCTTAAATTTTCGTCTATAAATTTATCTAAAATCGACATAAACACGCCTTTGCATGATAATCCCTCTAGGTGTTATAAGTAAATTGCATAAAAATAGGAATTTTTAAGAAAACTTATTTAAACTTTTCTTTTATAAGCAATATTTTTAGTATTGTTAACTTTGTTTAAAAACTTTTCCTGTAGTGCAAACAAAAACACTCATATATTTACGTGATTTTTCAACCTTTTTGTCTATTACAATTTTTACATCAATTTTTCGCTATACTGGTTTGAATCCGGAGAACATTCTTAACAAAATAAAATATAAAGAGTATTTTATTGGTTCATGCTTATGCGAATAAATATTATACACTTTAGTATATATTTAGTACATATAATACTATGCATCTTTTATTGCTGAATAATAGTAGATTATATAGCAAGGGCGCGAAACAGGGGATTCTGCGACGAGTATGGGTATGTCGCTCGAGCAAAGCAAGTAAAAAATTGTAAACATGAAAGCATATTAAGGTATGCTAAAATAATTTGTTCTTAACCAATTTCTGCTGTGGTTTCAAAAACTTTCTAAAGCCAAAACTTTTGATATATTTTTATGGTTTTAGTACTCTAGCGAAAAAAGATAGTGAAGATAATTGAATAAAACTGAAGAAACCCGTTATTCACTGCAGATAACTACAGAAAAGGGTCGGAATTGAGACAAAGACAACAGTTATCTGCAGTTTTCTTTAGTTGTTTTCAGTTTCACTAACTGTTATGTTCAAATTTCAATCGCGAAAATTAAAACAAAAGTTTCGTTCATTTTTTCAGATTTGTTCAAAATCTTCTTCATTTTCAAATAGTTTAAAACGGGTTTGTTCGTTTATTAATAGTCAATATTAGTTTTCTTCAGTTATTAACTTTTATGTTTAATTATCGAATTATGTTGTATATAGCAAAATTTTCCAACTTTTTTATCATTTGTAAGCATATAAAACTGATATAAAGTAAAGGTTACTCTTGTCTGTCTCAATTCCGATATTTTTCTGCAGTTAATTTCTGTTTTCTTCCGTTTTCTTCGGATCATTTTTATAGCGGCAGATATCAACTGATATCAGCATTAATTTTTTTAAAATTAAATTTTAAATTAAATATTGCTTTAAATATATCTATTCCTGTACATACAAGATGTAGATTTTTTTCGTTGTGAAATAATATATGGCAAATTTAAAAGTGGATAAATTATTATTATATTAATAATAATTGATAAATGTTTAATAGTTATTAAGTAATTCAATAATTATTATTTACTGTTAAAAAGCTGTTAAAAATGTTAGAAAGAGTTATAAACAATTAGTAACATCCAAAATCCTACATTTTGTAATATTTTTTAACAGTTTATAAGTTTTAGTAACAGTTTCTAACTTTCTTGAACAAAAATATTTCTGCTAGGGTATCTAAGTACTGATTACCTTTTAATAAAAAAGAAATAATAGTACATTACGATACGTGTGACCTAAGTAGCACTGTTTTGCACAGCGTGAAATTGGGGCCCGAGCTTCGCGAGGGTCTTAATTACGTCGAGCAGAGTGCTACTTAGGTTACAAGTATCCTCCAGATTTTCATAATACTGCCTGCCCTAATCCCGCAGTCACACCTAGTCGTGTCATAAGTAGTCCTTTTTTGCACCGTGAGATTAGCCCGCGAGTGTAGCGAGTGCACATGGTGCAAAGAAGTACTACTTAGGTCACGGATAGGCGTGACCTAAGTGCGGGCTTAGGTCACGCAGTGCTATAAAAAATCAAATTTCAAAAATCAAAGAATATTATAAAAAAGACCCAAACCAAATTTAAAAAATACGAAATATTTTTTGTATGAGTGAAAACGACATACGTACACACATCCATACTAACGTTTATTAAAAATAATATATCTAAAATCCATACGAATGAAAATGGGTGCTTACGATTGCCAACTGATTAGTAAAGATGTTTCATCTATTCAGCATTAGTAAAATAAACGAATAAAATCGCTAGCACAAACAAGTTATTACTGTAACTACTTTATTTGTTTTTGTTAGGAATGTTCAACTGGGACATTTTTTGATCAGTTAGTAACCGTAACCAATCTTTCTTTTTATGAAAATGTCGCATACAATATTTATAATATATTTCTCGAAAATTATTTTTACTGCCACAAAATTTCATTTATGGGAAAGCAAAAATTATCTATATTTTGTATAACAAAATAATTGTATAAAAGCTAAAAAGATGCATAGTTAATAAATTTTCATGTCTTCAATAAATCTCGATATTTATATCGCTTCATAAGAAGATATTAATTTTAATAATTAACCTTTAACATCATGAAGCTATAATAATTTGCATTCAGGTGTATCCTTAAAGTATTCTTCTATAAAAAAATTATAACTGTTTGTAAATTTACATTTTTGAATTGGAAATTTAATAAATTCTTGTTTACAGGTGGTTGAAATTTAAAGCTAATAGCTTTACATTTTATTATAATATATATATATATATATATCTACCTATATTATATAGATGTTAGTGTTGTTTTTGAACATCAGCCCCCCCTCAGCTCCGCCTCAAAATAACGTAAAAATCAGCGTATTTCAATGAGTTTTTTTATATCAAAATAGCCTCTGAGCCCCCCCTCAGCCCCCTCTTCACCCCTCTTACCACCCCTTATATTCATTTTTTTCTTTAATCGTATTTATCATCTCGGTATACATGTGACAAAGATTTTTTTTTCTCACACCACGCGTAAAGTATTGTGTTTTCACATTGACGTCAGGGTGTCTCGCTTCGCTCGGGCCGTAAATACTTATAAACGGCACTAATCATCGGAAAAAAATAGACACACGAGCATAGGCTTCGCAGTTTCTAGGAATGAGGTTATGTGACGTTTTCGACCCTGAAATTAAAGATTAAGCACAAATAACTTTCTGTAAGGTATATGGGAAAATTGTATATTGTCTCCACACAATGAGGACCATTGATATTTTTTTTTTAACACAAATAAGTCTTTTTTTCCACGCCATCCAAGAGGTAGATAGATAGGCGCGCTTTTTTTATAGAGGTTTCCCTTTTTTTAATATCTTTGAATTCATTTTCCATTAAATATTTCATTGTTTTTTCATAATAAAAAGTTAGTAAAAAATGGCCTATTCCTCTGTTAAAAAAAAATGTAAAATTTTCAAGTATTACTTTTGTTCTATTAAATAAACATATGTTATATTTTTAAACATTTTTATAGTTATTTAATTAACATAAATTTTAAGCTTGAAAGTCATTCAAAGATTTTGAACTTCATATTCATTTCAAAGGTCGCTCAAAATATAACGCTAAAAATATTAAGTATGAAGGTCGCTGAAAGCAAACCAAAACTTAAATCGAAACCGTTGTTGAACTCTGAAAGTAGATCGATTTTAAAGGTTAAGCAAAAGATCAGTTTGTTAATTTTATAAAGGTTGTTGAAAGTTAATCAATTTTGGAGGTCTGATAGCAGACCGATTTTGAAGGTCGTTGATATCAGACCGATTTTGAAGGTCGGTGATAGCAGACCAATTTTTGAAAGTTAATCAATTTTGGAGGTCTGATAGCAGGCCGATTTTGGAGGTCGCTGGTAGCAGACCAATTTTTGAAAGTTAATCAATTTTAGAGGTCTAATAGCAGACCGATTTTGAAGGTCGTTGATAGTAGAATAAAATATTCAGCAGTATTTTGGGAAGAAGAAAAATATAAGTCTAATTGTTGTAATAATGGTACAATAATACTTCCACCTTTAAGTGATTATGATAAAACATTGAAAGAAATGTTATTACATGATCAAATATTCAGATATTTAATACGATATTATAATAATTTATTTTGTTTTGCAACCTTTAATGCTAACGTCAAACATGAAAAGAAAAAAGGAATTTATAATTTAAAAATTCAAGGACAAATTTGTCACATAACGCCAAATACTTTATTACCTATCGGTAAAGATGAACCTTGTTGTGGACAATTATATATTTATGATAATGTAACAGCGCTTGAACGAAGGTTAAAAGAAATCAAGACTTAAGTGATGAACATATGAGGCGTTTCACGTCAACTGTCCCAGCGCGCGCCGCTGGAGCCACACATCGTGCTCTTTCTAACTCACGTTTATGATACTAAAATACACTTAAAAAAATTGTTTGATAAGCGTTTTCAACGTATTTTTTGCTCAGCTTTCCAATGGCGTAAGCAGTTTCTCCAAAATTTTCAATTTTCACCTTCAAAAAGTACAAAACATGTTATATCTCAAACAGTGTATTTTTAATCTTTTTTTTGACCCTCTAGATCGAAAGCTGAGCATTTTTTACGTAGGAAAGGATATTTTCCAAAGAGTGCCCGAGATGTTTTTTTCGAGAAATAGAATGCAAAAGAGTTTTTGAAGATGAAAATGGAAAATTTTGAAAAAACTACCAACATCATTGGAAAGCTGAGGAAAAAATACGTCGAAAACGCATATCAAACAATTTTTTAAAGTACTTTTTAGTATCATAAACATTAGTTAGAAATAGCAGGTTTTGGGGCTCGCGCGCCGCGCGCTGGGACAGTTGACGTGAAACGCCTCATATACGAATATTAATTGAAATATTAAACTGTAATCCATACGCAAAAAATTATAAACATTTATATCAAATATCAAATTTAAAAAATTGCCCAATTTATAAATTGTATTTCGTCCGTAAAAATAATAATCAAAAGCATAGATATAATGCTCCTTTAACATCTGAATGTGGAGCTATAATAGTATCGAAAAATGAAAGTCCAGAAAATTACGATGTATGTGTATATCTTAAAAACATTTCTGATAATGAACAAAAAAATACATATATTAATAAATTATCGCATCATTTTGATCTTATGGTGTTCCCGATATTATTTCCTTTAGGAGATTTAGGTTGGAATGTTGGTTACACTAAAAGAACAAGCGCTCCGGAAAAGGAACATCTTACTATCCTATAATATTATTCATATAGATTAGCTTATCGACCAAATGGTAAATTTAGCCATTATTATATTGTGGAAGATTAACACAACAATTTTTTTTACATGCATACGTTATGATGGAAAGTAATAGAATGAATTTTTTTTCGAAATAATCAAAAAAAATTAAGAGTCGAATGTTATCAAGGTTTATTAGATCATGTAATGAATAATGCTTCTAATATTTCTAATAACTTTGAAAATAAAGAAAGATTAGGAAATATTTTTATACTACCAGCCATTTACATTGGTAGTCCGAGATATATGCAACAGCATTATCAAGATGCAATGGCTATTATGAGAAATACTGGGAGACTTGACTTATTTATAACAGTAACATGTAATCCTAAGTGGCAAGAACTAAAAGAAGTTTTGCAAAAATTTCCTGTAAGGACTACACCAAATGATATTCCAAATATAACAGATTATTTTGTTAAGTCCGGAAATAAGTGGAAATAAGTAGTAATTGGTTTTATGTAGGTTTATTATATAAAATACAATAATTTATTACCAATACAATCTGCTGGCTTCTGGTAGATCGATGCGTTGTAATTTCAATTACAATTCTTTTCTATAACACTTGCTTTTATAAATTTACTATAAATAACTTGTACGATCTGCTTACTAGACGAGTAAGGCTTACGATTACAATTTCAATAACTTATAAAATCTGCTTACTAGATATGTAAGGCTTACGGTTTCAACTTCTCGATGTCGTAGAGGTACACGGAGTTCGCCAGGTTTCTTGTACGCTGTGACTGACGTGCGTGATGCATTTCGCAGTTTTTATTATGCGGTTTAATTGGGTTATAGATGATAAATTGAGATCATCTTTATTAAGAAATTTTCGGTTGCGGCTTATACGCGTAGCATTTAAGCGGTAGCATTGTGAAATGCTGATTTATTAAAAATTGCACGCCACTGTTTTCTGGAGGTCGATGGTTCTCTACGTCACACGCTCTACGGTACGATGCCTGAGCGAAATGCTGCGTTGCATTCTCGCGTTTATATATCAGGAAATATCTGATGTGAATAACCTTTCAGAATGAAATTCTAAATCTCTATAATACGTCTCCGGACGTAACACCTCCCCCCTTAGACTGTTGAATGTCATAGAGATTCAACAATGTATTATGCATCAGAGATTTCCCGTTACAAAAATTTATTGATAAGTAAGTGATAAAATATAATAATACGAGTTATGAATGATAATAATTACAGTAAAAATAATAAAAATAATAATGATAATAATAATAACAATAATAATGATAATAACAATAATAATAATACTCGTCAGTTTCACTTTGAATTAGTGGTTATCAGGTTTAAGTTTCAAATGACCCTTTCAGAATTTTTGAGGTTGTCTGGTCGAACGTTGATTTGACCTATTAATTTTTCTTCCTGATCCTCCTATCTCGGTTCTTATGGGGATTTTGATGTCTGAATGCAAGTTCTTGATTTTAGTCCTTCCCTATCTGCTCACATTGGCACTGTGTTTTCGGGCTTAGTCGTCATTTAACTTGATTTTACGAGGTCGGTGACTCGATGTCGCACGAACGAAGTACTGCGTATACATTATTTTGTCTCGAAAAATCACTGATTTACGTTTTATTTAATGAATGTTTAAATGATACGTCTCCGGACGTAACACCTCCCCCCTTAGACTGTTGAATGTCGTAGAAATTCAACAAGTGAAGTAATTGAATGATCAATTTGAGTTATCAGTGATTTTTTCGTTACAAAAGATTTAATAATAATAATAATAATAATAATAATAATAATAAACTCCTTCTTCTTGACCCAACGAACCAAATCTTTATTTAACTTAACCCAACGTTTCGGACATGTATTATATCCCTTTTCAAGGCTACATAGAAATTTACAAGTTTTAATTTACAAGAAAATTTTTTACACTTTTAAATGAATAACGATTTACACTGCTCACCTCTATCAATAAATTAATAGGTTTATAAAACCATCGTTAAAAAGTACGTAATAATGTCTCACAGAGACTCATCTGCCGTCAGTTCTCGGAAATTTAAAGTCCAAACCGAGCGATAGCTCGTATTTATATTGTGCCCTCGAGTAGTGGGGAGCTGTTAGTGTATTTGTAAGCTAACGTAAACCTTTGATTTTATGTTTGTGTTTTTTCTTTTTTTCCAGCATTGAAAGTAATACATTTATATTATTTTTGTAACAATATTTTAAATTAGCAATGTCAGTTTTGCGATTTATCTTATTCGCAGTGGCATAAATATTTAGCATTTCTGAAAATTCTCGTTTGAATTTATTTTTCTCAACATCAAGAATCGAAACATTTTCAAAGTCGAAATTATGTTTTGTGTATTTGCAGTGCATGTATAAGGCAGATCTTTCGTCCGCATTTTTTATGCAATATTTACGTTCATAGCATCTTTTCTTTAGCGCTCTACCACTTTGTCCAACATACGCAGCATGACAATCATTACATTTTATTTTGTAAACAATACCGGTAACATCTGATTTTTTGATTGGATCTTTTCCTAATTTAACGAAACTTAGCTTGTTAGACATATTGATTACATGCATGATACCATATTCTTTGCAAATCTTATTGATAGACTGTGATAAATTATTAACATAAGGAAGTATAATTAAAGGATTTTTTGTATAAGCTTTTGTAATATTATTACAGTTGTTACTATTAAAAATGTGACAAAGTCTTTTTTTAATATTTTTTTCAATAAACTGCAACGGAAATTTATTATTTAGAAGAAATTTCTTGACCAAAGTTAAATTATTGCTATGAAAAGAACGATGGGATAATTTTATTGCTTTGTCAACTAGGGAAAAGACTAGAGCTCTTTTTTGTGAAATAGGATGGTGTGAATCAAAGCTTATATACCTACCAGAAAAGGTAGGTTTTCTATACCAATTTGTTAATGGAGAACTATTATCAACTCTAATTATTTGCATGTCTAAAAAACTAAGTTTCTTGTCTATTTCTTTCTCAATAGTAAATTTTAAATACTGGTTGTACTGATTAAAAGTATTCAGAATATTGTCAATTTCAGTTTCTTTAACAATTAATAAACAGTCGTCTACATACCTACAGTAAAATAGTATGGAGTCGCGTAATTTTTCAAGATAACTTTCTTCAGCTTCCTCAAGGACAATTTCAGCAAATCGAGGACTACAGCTGCCTCCCATAGGAGAACCAATAAGCTGTTTGTAATATTTTTCATTGAATTTGAAAAAAGTTGAATTTAATAATAACTCTATACCATTTAAAAACTCAATCAAAGAAAGACTGATCTTATCTTTAAAATATTTCCATTTCTTTCTTATTCCATTTAAAATAAGAGTGAAATCTAAATTTGTGTATAGAGACACAACATCTAATGAAATTAATATGTATCCTAGAGGAATTGTTATAGTACCTAATTTTTCCTTAACTTCCATACTATTTTTTACAGAATATTTTGGTTTAGGTATGTATTTTTTTAAAAAAGGCTAAGACATTTATCGAAGGCATAAAACGGACTGTTAATTGAAGAAACGATAATTCTTATAGGATAATTTGATTTATGGATTTTCACTAACCCATAAGCACGTGATAGTAAAGTATTGTCTAGTTTTAAATTTGATAAACGGGAAAATTCTGCTGTGTCAAAAGCACCTTTCATTTTCCATGAAGTGGAAAATTTTTTAACTTTTTTAATAAGCTCATTATAAGGGTCTTTATTTAATAATTTATAGAAAGTCGGATCTTGTAAAGAAGATTCAACTTTGTTAATATAATCTTCTTTGTACATTAACACAGTAGAATTTCCTTTGTCAGCTTTAGTGCATATTAAATCTGAATTTTCTTTTAAAAATAATTTTGTGTTTTCTATTTTGCATTCAAACTCGAATTCTCTTCGTTCTTTATGTCTATCTGTATTCACGAATTTATTTATTGTCATAAGAACTTTATTTCTTAAGTGGTCGAAACTATCTGAACGCAACATGAACAGTTTCTCCTGGTACTCTCAGTCATGCTCAAAAGAATTTAAATGTTTATACAAAAAGTTTTATAAACATATTCTAAACTTAGAAATAAGTGATCTGAATGTGCATATAAGGTTTTTAAAAAGTAAGATCAACTCTTGCATATCTGCCTTAAAATTAATATTAAGCCCAACACTTATTGATGGTTTTCTCAGTTTTTATCGGAACACAATGACTAATATAAATAACAAACATAATTCTCGATTAAACAGTAAGTTTGATGTCTTAGAAAGAAAACAACGTAAGGTTAACCCGTCTCCAGAGAGCATTGACCAAAACAAAAGCAAATGGCTTGTCAATCTCACGGACGTTGAACTACCGAATGATGTGTTTGAATTACTCAGCTTAGGCGATAAATATAACTATACTGGGAACATTAAAAAAGAAAGTTATTTTTCAATTTTTAAAGAAGTAGAAAATTTTATTAACATACATGATTCAGATAGTTTCGACCACTTAAGAAATAAAGTTCTTATGACAATAAATAAATTCGTGAATACAGATAGACATAAAGAACGAAGAGAATTCGAGTTTGAATGCAAAATAGAAAACACAAAATTATTTTTAAAAGAAAATTCAGATTTAATATGCACTAAAGCTGACAAAGGAAATTCTACTGTGTTAATGTACAAAGAAGATTATATTAACAAAGTTGAATCTTCTTTACAAGATCCGACTTTCTATAAATTATTAAATAAAGACCCTTATAATGAGCTTATTAAAAAAGTTAAAAAATTTTCCACTTCATGGAAAATGAAAGGTGCTTTTGACACAGCAGAATTTTCCCGTTTATCGAATTTAAAACTAGACAATACTTTACTATCACGTGCTTATGGGTTAGTGAAAATCCATAAATCAAATTATCCTATAAGAATTATCGTTTCTTCAATTAACAGTCCGTTTTATGCCTTCGATAAATGTCTTACCCTTTTTTTAAAAAAATACATACCTAAACCAAAATATTCTGTAAAAAATAGTATGGAAGTTAAGGAAAAATTAGGTACTATAACAATTCCTCTAGGATACATATTAATTTCATTAGATGTTGTGTCTCTATACACAAATTTAGATTTCACTCTTATTTTAAATGGAATAAGAAAGAAATGGAAATATTTTAAAGATAAGATCAGTCTTTCTTTGATTGAGTTTTTAAATGGTATAGAGTTATTATTAAATTCAACTTTTTTCAAATTCAATGAAAAATATTACAAACAGCTTATTGGTTCTCCTATGGGAGGCAGCTGTAGTCCTCGATTTGCTGAAATTGTCCTTGAGGAAGCTGAAGAAAGTTGTCTTGAAAAATTACGCGACTCCATACTATTTTACTGTAGGTATGTAGACGACTGTTTATTAATTGTTAAAGAAACTGAAATTGACAATATTCTGAATACTTTTAATCAGTACAACGAGTATTTAAAATTTACTATTGAGAAAGAAATAGACAAGAAACTTAGTTTTTTAGACATGCAAATAATTAGAGTTGATAATAGTTCTCCATTAACAAATTGGTATAGAAAACCTACCTTTTCTGGTAGATATATAAGCTTTGATTCACACCATCCTATTTCACAAAAAAGAGCTCTAGTCTTTTCCCTAGTTGACAAAGCAATAAAATTATCCCATCGTTCTTTTCATAGCAATAATTTAACTTTGGTCAAGAAATTTCTTCTAAATAATAAATTTCCGTTGCAGTTTATTGAAAAAATATTAAAAAAGACTTTGTCACATTTTTAATAGTAACAACTGTAATAATATTACAAAAGCTTATACAAAAAATCCTTTAATTATACTTCCTTATGTTAATAATTTATCACAGTCTATCAATAAGATTTGCAAAGAATATGGTATCATGCATGTAAACAATATGTCTAACAAGCTAAGTTTCGTTAAATTAGGAAAAGATCCAATCAAAAAATCAGATGTTACCGGTATTGTTTACAAAATAAAATGTAATGATTGTCATGCTGCGTATGTTGAACAAAGTGGTAGAGCGCTAAAGAAAAGATGCTATGAACATAAATATTGCATAAAAAATGCGGACGAAAGATCTGCCTTATACATGCACTGCAAATACACAAAACATAATTTCGACTTTGAAAATGTTTCGATTCTTGATGTTGAGAAAAATAAATTCAAACGAGAATTTTCAGAAATGCTAAATATTTATGCCACTGCGAATAACATAAATCGCAAAACTGACATTGCTAATTTAAAATATTGTTACAAAAATAATATAAATGTATTACTTTCAATGCTGGAAAAAAAGAAAAAACACAAACATAAAATCAAAGGTTTACGTTAGCTTACAAATACACTAACAGCTCCCCACTACTCGAGGGCACAATATAAATACGAGCTATCGCTCGGTTTGGACTTTAAATTTCCGAGAACTGACGGCAGATGAGTCTCTGTGAGACATTATTACGTACTTTTTAACGATGGTTTTATAAACCTATTAATTTATTGATAGAGGTGAGCAGTGTAAATCGTTATTCATTTAAAAGTGTAAAAAATTTTCTTGTAAATTAAAACTTGTAAATTTCTATGTAGCCTTGAAAAGGGACATAATACATGTCCGAAACGTTGGGTTAAGTTAAATAAAGATTTGGTTCGTTGGGTCAAGAAGAAGGAGTTTATTTATTCAACAATCACCAATACGAACAATCCTCTAATCTTTCACAAAATAATAATAATAATAATATAAAATTAATAATTTTAAATAAATTTTTGAATCGTCTATATATTTTAAAATAAATTAATTATTTTCTTCCTAATACTAGTTTTGCACTTAATCTACTGATTTACTTTGTACCGATTTTTCTAACGTTCAAATTTCAAAGAATTCCTATAGAGATATATATAGATTTCGATAATTTAATTATTTCGTTATCGGTAATATCTAATAATTTTTTTGTTTTGCTGTATTTACATAAAATAGTCATTCATTAATTAAGCTTAGAAATAATATGCTTATTAAATAATTTTTTTTTTTTTTTTTTTTTAGTAAATAAACGATGAGAAATATATAGGGAATGATTCAAGTGATCTTTCACTTCCCTCCCTGCTTAGATATTTGGCAAGGGATATGTTTTTTCTTTCCTCTCTTTGTTTAAGTAGAATAACATTAAAGGGCTTTTGATGTTATCATAACAAAATTATTTTAACAATCGTATTATAATTATTTCCAAAAGAAAAATACAATTATATATGGTGTAGGTTTTGTTCGTAAAAAGGAAGTGAATAATTGAAATGATATTGATAAATTTTGACTTGTTATTGCTTTTATGCATCATTGTATTTTACCTTTGTTTGAAAACTTTCAGCCATTTCAAAAGTTCATTTTAGAACTTGAACTTTTGTTTCGGCATAGGTAGCATTCACATATCTGCTTTAAAGAATACGCAATCTGTTAGAGTAGAAAAATGTTTTACATACTCAATACAGTGCAGAATAGTGTATCTTATATAGGATGATCATGTTAGTATATGACAGAACTGATCATTCCAAATACATTCTATTCTATTTAATCTTAGCAATGTGAACGTAGCTACCTGAATAATTTTTTTTCTTTTTAGGTAAATACAGTTTAATTTTGCATAAAATTAGTCAAATTATTATTATCTTTTTTTTTATCATACGTTAAAAGGTTTAGGAATGGGTTCTACTTCTTTTCCTTTTGGATTAGTTCTATACTTTGTTATTCAAAGATAAAATCATAAGCTATTAAATTGATCATAAGTTAATTCGTCCCTGTAATGTTTTCTACTTTGTGATTAAATAATTACTTTATATATTTTTATTATTTAATAACACATCATTTTCACATGTCAAATTTTTTTGATTGTTTGATTGTTATAAGACCAAAGTTACTTTGTATTAAAATCTAATCGCAATATTTATGTATTATTTCTAAAATTTCATTATTCAAGTATATCTTATTTCAATCGCATTTTTCTAAAATTATTAGCTTTCTTAGGGAATATAGTTGCTTTTCATAAAATACTGACAAGTTGATACGAACAATTGTAGACAAACGGATAAGTGGTTATAATTTTAAATTGTATATTTCGTAAAATCTGGATCACCTTAGATATTAGTTGACTAAGAAGTAGGATTGTTTTGCTTCAAATGGAAATGTTCAGCTGCAATTATAATTCTGCATTCCTGTATTAAATTTGGAAAAATAAGAAGAGATTATGATAGATGTTAATATTGAGTATGTTGTCCATATCCTAAAACAAAAATGTTATGTTATTATTTGTTATAATATTGCTTTGCTTGTTTTTCATAATTAGTTAAGATATTATTTTGTTCATTTTAATAGCGTTGAAAATTCTTATTATGCTGATCCTTTTGAAATTTATTCATATTTGGTTCTTTAATAGGCCACGTTTTGTCTCCATTTTTAAACCTTCTTCTGATAGTAAATTTATTGTAGTAACCTTTAGATTTTATTTTAATTTTGTAATTTTTGATAATTCTTTTAAATATTTTTTTATAATTAGATATCCATTTTAGTTTTCTGACGTTTTTATTAGATTTTACTTTGATAGGATAGTTAAAAACTAACTGCAATTGGTGTACTTTATTAGGATTTGTATTTAGATTGATTATTACGTTATGATCTTGATTACCCAAAGTTTCTTTTAGTTGATTTTTATTCTCAAGCTGTTCTTGGTCTTCTTGATTATCAAATATTTTTAGATGACTTTTATTCTCTAAATATTTTTTTAGTTTTTGATTATCAAACATATCTTTTGGTTGATTTTCATTTTCGAAAACTACTTTACTATTATTTAATAAGTTCTTTAGATTTTTTGTAACATTTAATAAAGACTCTTCTGAATGTATTGATGCTATATTCTCTTTTAACGAATTTTCAAGCGAGTTTTGTTGGAATTTAGTTTCCATTTGATCATCTTCGGAAAATGGTTCAGCTAAAGCAAAAGTTATGTCTAAAATGACTTTAAGATCATCATAAAAAGTTACTGTTTCCAACGAATTATTACCTTCTTTATTATTTTCATTCGAAGTTTTATTCTTTTGGATTTATATTAGATTCATTAAAATCAATTACATTAATTTCATCACAATCTTCATGAGTTTTTAAATTAGATTCGTTGAAATTCATTTCTTCATTAGTCTCATAATTTTTTACAGTAGATTCAATAGAATCAATTAAATTTGTTTCCATAATTTCTTCAATTTCATGATTATTTTTGAAAATTTCGTTAAAGTCTATAAAATTAATTTCATTAGTATTTTCATGATTTTTTATAATCATATTATTATCTTTTGGTTCATCAGTGATTTCATGTATTTTTATAAAAGGTACGATAATTAAATTGATTTCTTTATCATCATTAATTATTGTAGATTCCTCTATGATATTAGGTTCCTGTTTAATTTTATTTACTTTATTTTCTGTAATTAGTTCATTACCATTATACCTTTCAATATTCCTTGTATTAACTTTGTTTTTCTGAATTTTTGATTCGTTAATTGTTTGTTTTGTAACATTATGGTATGATTCATCAGTATTAATACTTGGATATTGTTTGATTTCCTCACATTCTTCAGTAGTATTATCTGGATTTTTACAAAGATCACAATGATTTCCTCACATTCTTCAGTAGTATTATCTCGATTTTTACAAAGATCACAATGATTTCCCATTGCATTATATTGCATCATAAGATTTTTAAGTTTTCTGCAGTTGCCGATGTCATGTCCAATTCTTTTGCAATAATCACATTGAATTCTTTTCCTATTTACTGTATTGGGTTGTTGATTATTAAAAATCGTGTTTCTTGGCTTGTAATTTTGTTCTTGAGTTTTGTTAATGAATCGGTTATAATTTATTGTAGTATTTGGTAATTGATGAATTTCTTTATGTTCTAAAATTTTGTAGTTTGTGCCATTTTGAGATTGAGCATTTCTTTCTGGGCAATGCTTTGCTGTATGTCCGATTCTGTTGCAAATTTGACAAATTATTCTATTTCTTAAAATCGCACGCTTGCAATCTGATGAATCGTGGTCTTCTTCCTTACATAACGCGCACCACATTATTTTTTCGTTTATAGGGCAGTATTTTATCCAGTGCCCGAGTTTATTGCATTTCATACATACTGCTGACAGACAGTCTTTAGTTGAGTGGCCCGTGCTTCCGCAATACTCACAATTAAGTTCATATTTCTTTATAACAGGGCATTGAGTAGCTGCATGACCTATCATTTGACAGTATTGGCAATAATCTTCATTTATTTGGTTAAATGTACACTTCTCTACAGAATGTCCTCTGTGATTACAGAGTTTACAAAAAAGTTCTATTTTATTTTTAGCATTCTTGCAAAAATAAGATATATGATCTTTACTTTTACAATAAACACAAACTGCATTAGAGCAAAACAATGCTTGGTGATATTGATCTCGGCAAATTTGACAATGAAATACCTTAGTATAATAATGGTTTTGTTGTTTAAAATTATAAAATGTATTAGATTGATTATTCATCATGGTTTTTTCATTTTATTAAATGTTCGTAATTATTATTGTAATTTATTTTTGAATTTATCTTTTATTTTGTTTATTATTGTCTTACTTTCATTTTCTCGTTTGAGTGTTGTTTATTTTTTATATTATAATATTTAAATATTTTTCATTTTCTTATTTTATTATATTCCCTTTTGCAATGTAATATTTTATTGTAATCTTTTTTTTGTATGATTCTTCATTATAATATTCTTACTTTTATTGTAATACTTTTCGTTTGTTTAGTTATTTTTTATTATTATTTTGATTTCCTTATTTTGATAAAAAATGACTTGATTATTTTATACACTGATTATATCTCTCATATGTTTTCTATTTTGTATTGTGTAAATTCTCTATTATTTATTTCCCTTTATTTATTTCTCTTCATTCGTTTCTTATGTTTTGTTCTTTATTCTTTTTATTTATGTATCAGTATACTTAATATTTCTTTTTAAATATCTTTTATTATTAGTTCAACTATATATTTTTTTGTGTATTATTTATTTGGCAATTTATTTATTTATTTGCCAATTTTATATCTCTATTCTTAATGTTTTTCGTGTAATTTGATTTCTGATATTCTTTTTTCTTGTGTATGTATAATATTTATCCATTCAATGATCATTATTTTGTATTATTATTTAATTTTTCTCCTTCGTGTTGGATTTGTTTTATTTATTTCAATTTCTTTTTATTTATTTATTCATTTGTTTATTTTTTTTTACTAATATTTTAGTTATTTGTTTTTACTGATACTATTTAATTACTTGTTTCTTAATTTTTCCCTATATGAATTTTTCACTTTAAATTTCTTGTTTGTTAAATATATTTGCGTGATGCTATTTACTTATATATTTTGATTTATTTTGATTTTATCTTTATCGGAAATCTTTTTTTTTTATATTCGTTTACGTTATTTGTATTTGGGTTATCCTTTCTTCTTTCCCTATTTCTATAACATCGTCTATTTTCCCTTTTTTTTTATTTATCTGTTAATATGTTAGTAATCTGGACGAGCCGTACACGTTCATCTTCAGAAGTTTAAACGATCATGCTACAATGATCCTCTCAACTTCTTACTGCAAAACGAGAAGCTCGGAAGCAGTTAGTAGTGATATTTTTAGTAATTTTCAAATACTATTCGTTTCCTCTCACTCCGGTCTTATTTTTCGTATAAATCTAGTGAACTTACGTTCGATTCGTACCGGAACCACTGTTACGTTCCGAAAAATAGTTATTTTTATTCTTTTATTTTAGTCTAGTGAACTAATGTTCAATCGGTACCAGAACCACTGTTAAGTTCCGGAGAAAAGTTATTTTTATTCTTTAATTTGAAATAGTCTAGTGAACGATTGTTCGACCGGTACCGGAACCACTGTTAAGTCCGGAAATAAGTGGAAATAAGTAGTAATTGGTTTTATGTAGGTTTATTATATAAAATACAATAATTTATTACCAATAGAATCTGCTGGCTTCTGGTAGATCGATGCGTTGTAATTTCAATTACAATTCTTTTCTATAACACTTGCTTTTATAAATTTACTATAAATAACTTATACGATCTGCTTACTAGACGAGTAAGGCTTACGATTACAATTTCAATAACTTATAAAATCTGCTTACTAGATGTGTAAGGCTTACGGTTTCAACTTCTCGATGTCGTAGAGGTACACGGAGTTCGCCAGGTTTTTTGTACGCTGTGACTGACGTGCGTGATGCATTTCGCAGTTTTTATTATGCGGTTTAATTAGGTTATAGATGATAAATTGAGATCATCTTTATTAAGAAATTTTCGGTTGCGGCTTATACGCGTAGCATTTAAGCGGTAGCATTGTGAAATGCTGATTTGTTAAAAATTGCACGCTACTGTTTTCTGGAGGTCGATGGTTCTCTACGTCACGCGCTCTACGGTACGATGCCTGAGCGAAATGCTGCGTTGCATTCTCGCTTTTGTATGTCAGGAAATATCTGATGTGAATAAACTTTCAGAATGAAATTCTAAATCTCTATAATACGTCTCCGGACGTAACAATTTCATACAAAATTAATGTTATTATTAGATGACATAAAGGAAAATAAAATATTTGGAGATATTATATCATATATTTATACAATAAATATAATAATATTTATACGATAAATATATATCTGCAGAAATACCAGACAAAAATGAAGATGAAAACTTACAAAAATTAGTAATTAAGCACATGCTCCATGGATCGCATACACATAGTTCTCCTTGTTATATAAAAGATAAAAGTATATGTAAAAAAAATTTTCCTAAATCATTTACAAATTATAGAAAATTTAAAATGAATGGTTATCCAGAATATAAAGCAAAAAATAACAGTCAATTAATCTCAGTAGATAATTCTATGGTAGTACCTTATAATAGTTTTTTATTAAAAAAATATAAGTGTCACATTAATGTAGAATATTGCGCCAATATTCAAAGTATAAAATATATATTTGATTACATACATATAGGTGGAGATAGAGCATTATGTAAATTAAAAAAAGTTAATGATACCAATGATGGTAATATATATGACGAAATTACTCAACTTGTTGATGGAAGTTTTTTAAGTCCAATGGAAGCAGCTTGGCGATTGGAAAAATTTCCTTTATGTGGTAGAAAACATACAGTAATAAGTCTATCAGTTCATACAGAAAATCAACAAAGAATTATTTTTGAAGAAAATAACGACACTGAAGCTTTAGAAAATTATAAAACAACATTAACAGCATGGTGTGATTTAAATAAAAAAGATAATTATGCAAGGAATATAAAATATGTTAATATACCTAAATATTACAACTTTAAAAATAAATGTTGGATCAAACGAAAACGAAATAAAGAAAATTATATAATAGGTCGTTTAAATATTGTTTCTCCAAAGGATGTCGAACGATTTCATTTAAAATTAATTTTAAATCGTGTTAAAGGTGCAATTTCGTTTCAAGATTTACGAACGTATGAAAAAATTACATATAACACATACAGATATACTGCAATAAAAATGGGTTTAGTTGATGATGCCTTACAAATAAAAAATATTTTTAAAGAAGCTTGTGACGTTATGTTAGGATATCAACTACGTCAATTTTTTGCTTGGTATTTACTATATGAAAATATTAATGGTAATAATATTTGGAAGGAATTTAATAACTTTTTCATAGAGGTTCTTAAAGATGATAAATTAAACAATGCCCTCATACAAATAAATGAAACATTATCATTAAACGAAAAATCATGTATAGATTTTTGATTGCCTGAACCAAATAAAATCTTAAAAATTGAATATAATCAAGTTAATGAGACTGAAATTTTATTCTGTGAAGAAATGTTTAGTAACATGTATTGTTTGAGAATTGCATAAATTATAATGAGGACATGCTGTGGGTGTTTACAAAATAAATTGAGAGCCAAATACTTCAGTCAATTAAATTTCAATATATTATAAAACTGTCTATGAATTATTTTCTATTAGATAGTTACATTAAGTCATTTAAAATTTGATATAAAGGTTGGTGCAAAATTAATACTACTGTGTGAAAAAATTACAATAAAGAGTTGAGTGTATGACTGTTACATAATTCTGAGTGTATGAGTGTTACAAAATTCTGTGAGTATTGGTGAGTTTGCTGTTTGAGTGTATGAGTTTTTTGTGTGACGTTGCGAATCACTGATGAGAGTGCTAACCATACAGTAAGCAACACAATCAATTATTATTGAGTTGATTGTGGTTGAGTTTTCAATGAGAAGACACGATTAGATATTACTGACCTAATCGTGCCTGAGTATTTCCTAATTATACCGCGTGGCTATGCGTTCCATATAGCAGCGCACTTTTTTATAAAATGGCCGCATGTAATTGAGTTGTTACCTTCTCGTACGTAGAGGTTATATTAATCCTTACGCTGATGAGTTGGTTCCGTGATGGTGATTCCGCAACGAAGAAGAGCAGTTGAGAAGAGCCGTATGTTGAGCATGATGATTAAAATGAGACAGCCGGTGAGATGAGTGTGAGGATGCGAAGCAGCTGATGAGAGAGGCCATATCAGCAATCCTGTTGAGTTTGGCATAGCAGTTGCTGAGATGTGTCGCCTCGTTACTAGCTAGATGCAGCAAGCCGTCCTGGGTTGCGCATTGCGACACAACCCTGCTGTAAGGAGTTGCCATATGAGAATGTCCGGATGAGAAGCTGCCTCGTGATGTGCTCAAAGCATCGAGCGCCGGTAAGAAGAATGCCTCATGAGTATCACCGCCGTGTGAGAAGTTTCCGTGTGAGAACACCAGTGAAGTCTCCTCCTTGAGAGCAGCCTCCAAAGTGCAGCAGATGCCGCTTGAGTCTCACCGCTGTGTGAGAATCACTGCCGCACTAGAAGATGCCGCACGAGCAGTCTAAGCACTTCGTGGCAAGCACGCAATGGACTATACCGTGTGAGAACTGCTGCTGTATGATCGTAGCCGCGTCAGCCGATGCCGTATGGTATCCATGTGGAGAAAGTGAGCAAGATCACACTTGAGTCCATCCGATGAGAATTGCCGAGGATGTCCGCACTGAATCTCCACGTGGCCTACCGTTACATGAGTGGAGTTTGAGAAGAGTAAGAATGCCACACTTGAGTCCATCAGGTGTGAGAGCTGCCGAACTTGTGCACTGAAACTCTCCACGAGGCCGACCGTTACATGGATACTAACTGAGTGAGAGAATTGAGAGAGCACTTCCGTCTTCTTCCTCGCCTCGTTGTTACCGAGGAGTGAGTCAAATCAGCGTCTCTCTCATTTACATGTGCAAGCATGAGAGAGAGCATGATTTTGGCCATACTCGGCTAATCAGCATAGCGATTCAGCTGTTCCGCAGAGAACAGCTGCTGAGTGCTGCCATCGCGCGGCCGCCTGCTGAGTTATCCCTCAGTCGCGCAACCGCAGGAAATTCAAATATTGATATTTCCCAAACATTCCGCCTGCCATCAACCGATAGGTTGATTAAAATTCCAATGATGCTGATACGATGGCGAGTTGCTGACTTCCGAGTGGATTGAGAGATCGCCGTCTTGAGTTTCTTCTTATGTGGTTGTGAGTTCTCTGATGAGGTATTCCAATATCTTCTGATAGTACCCATATACTATGTGAGGATTATCCGTATTGAGTACCATGAACTCCACTTGATTTCGTGAGATAAGTGATGCCTTTTTGATGTTGATTGAGACCGTTGTTGAGACGACTTGCTGCCAGAGTTACTGTGTCATCCATGAAGGAGTTTCCCAACTGGACAGCTGAAATGCATTGACAGTTAGAAACCAAGTGAAACATTGAGTTTAATACCTTGATGATGAGAACAAAGCCAACGTGAGTGTATCTTCTGAATCCTTTTGGAGTGGTCGTAACGGCTTTGAGTTGAGCAAACCTTCACTTGAGTCAGCCATGATGATGAAATTCCAATTTGAGAATAATGTTGTCCATGGTCTATTGGCGACGAAGTATTATTGATTTCACCACTGCTTTCCACTTACATCATACGAAATGCTGCAGGTTGGTTGATTATCCCATGGAGTACCATCATTGATGAGAGTTGTACCAAGTTGAATTTTTGTTGAGAATGTTGCGAAGGTAGTTCTCCATTTAAAATAAACCATATGTAAGCCGTAATGTAACCATTCGGATGAGTAGCCACTGACCATGTATAGATGAACAATGATGACAATGTTGTAAGAGCGCACACAAATACAAATCCAGCACTTGTATGTTTTGGATTCACACCCTTTCGATGAGTTGATGAGTGGTCCTGCTAAATTGATCCCAGTGTGAGTGAAGGGTATTGATGGAGTGGTCCAGTGCCCTGGATAGTTGCCCCATGTGTTGCTGAGTCCGATACCTCGCACAAGTCACAATATCCGGAATGAATGACTTGGCTGGTGCTCTGCTTCCAATAATCCAAATTTCCTGCCTGATGTGTGTAAGTGAGTTTTCTCGGTGCCACCGAGAGATATTGTTATGTGAGAATGCCGAATGATCAGTGATGAGTTGACTACACCGTAGAAATGTAGCTGGAGGTTGAGTGATATTCTAGTTGAGGTTTTAACCGACCTCCTACGTAGATAATTCCTTCTGAGTGAATGTATGCAGTCAATCTATTGAATAGATGATTCCGTGGGACTTGAGAATTTTCAGCATAGTAAATTCAAGATGGAAATGAACTTGCTGAGTTTTCTTGATCCAGAAGAATTTTCTTTGCTGATCAGATCAGCTGTGCGTCTCGTCTCTGTTGAATTTTCCCTTTTGCGGACGAGATCCCATGAATTTTTCGAATGGGATGTAGCTGCAGTGAGTGTGACCTTTGCCTCTTTCTGGAGGGTGTTCCTCGTTTTAGGAGTCTACTTGAAATGGTCATGATGAGTAATTGCCTTTGGTTGTTGGAATTATTCTTTAAGTGAGTGCAACCCTGGTTCCAACAGATTCCTTCCATCATGAGGCACGTGAGATTATGCGTGTGCATACGATATTCTGATCTGTCCATAAATGAACATGAGCGCTTGGCAACTAAACATTGTCCAAACATACCTTCTGAGTAACCTTACCTCTCTGAACTCCAACCTTGATAAGTTCGGGTTGAGTGTTGCCTTCCTTCTTGATGAGACTAGGAATAATAAGCCAAGTGTGAGAAATGTGGTTTATCGTGGGGTGCTGTAGCCGTTGCCTATTGCGAAGCATTGGAAAAGCCATAAGTTTTGAGAACCCAATCCAATTGAGTTAGATCTTCTCGAATTTCAGCCATTCTTCGCAATTGAGTTAAACTTGTTTGTCCCATGAGTACTTGAGTAGCCACAGCTATTGTAGGAGAATTTGAAAGAATAACCACAGATGAGATTGTCCATGCGGGATCGAATAGCGGTGAGTTTTGAAAGAGAATTATCCAGTTGTGATTATTTCTTGAGTGAGCGGCAATATCATTCAGATGTGAATTTAATTGATAGTGAAATTCGTTATAATTTGAGTAATTTCGTGACGCAATTATCATAATCTATAGCTTGAGTTGCTGGTGAGTAATTCCTTGAGAAACATCGGCAAATTGAGTTTGCACTTTGGTTAATGAATAGCCGCCGGCCGTGCAGAACCCTGATAACTGCATGGCCCTTGTGCATGATTGTGTCCTTTCATGTAACTCCGCCGAAGTTGTCATCCATATCCTTCCAAAGAGGATTGAGTCTGTTGCTCGCGGATTATTGGTTCCTTTATTCGTCACCAGCTGAAGAAGAGTGCAGATATCCAAGTAACGTTGCTCGTGTTCCATATGTGAATTTTGCTTAAACGAAGTATGTGAGCTGGTCCGGCTCATCCATCCATGAAATGCGCAATACCATCCGTTCTAGATGCTATCATGATTGCAATTAACAGCAACTGCTTGAGGTACGTTTGAGCTTTGCCAAATGAGTTGTTCAGTACATCAGCTGAGGTTTGAGATAACCTTAATTGATGATTTGCGATACGTTCTATCACACTGCTCTTGATAAGATTAGGTTGGTAATTCGACCATAATAGTCAGCACCTATGAGTACATCCACAGATTGAGATTTCCAAAAGGTACGATCTGCCAAGCGTAATTTCTGCGTATGGTTCCACATAAGCTGCTCACATTTCTCTGATATCAGAGTTGATAAGACTTGGCGCATAATGTGAGCAGTGATCCTAGCCTTGAGAGTTTTATGGATGGGCTTTAAGTCTATATAAACCTTTCCTAATATATGAGTTGATTCCGTACCTCCAATTTCAATGATTGGGATAGATGAGCGTTGCCATGGAGCGTTGAGTCTTCGAATAGCATCATTTGAAATAAATCATAATTCTGATTTTGAATGGATTAATAATCCAAGTCTGCCAGGTGTCACCGGTGTGTTGTAACATTCCAAATGCAGTGGCAATTATTGACGATTAAGTAACTGAGTATTGCAGTTGAGTTAACCTTGAGTATAAATGATTGCGCCAAAATCCAAATTTTGAGTGATTTTTATCCAAGTGATAAATCTTGAGTGAAAATTCCTTGGTCTTGCACCTATGTGTGACGTGCGGTATTTGATGCATAAATCCAAAAATCTGAAGCACATTGCAATTGTAAGAAAAGTAAGAAGAGTGTAATTGCATCTCTCCATCTCGATGCAACCGTTGATTATTGTGACCGCCACAATATAACAGTGAAATTACTCCAATAGGCGCAAGTGTGATGAATAATGCCTATTCAATGTATCACTTTCGGTTGAGATCTCCTTGTAGAATTCCTGTGAGGCATCTTGCTGAGTTAACTGCTAAGGCAGCGCTGAATTTGTACGTCCACACAGTGATCCACATGTAGTGATGAGTTTCACTGAGGTTGTCCGTTTGAGAGTTGAGAGTGTCCAAGTCACTGGTGAGAATCGCATCCATGAGTCTGTCAATCTCCTAGGCCTCAGCATCCTCAGCCATGATCCAATGCATGTAAACAGTTCAGTCAATGAGTAAAATGCACTGACTCTAACACACACCACAGCATGTTTTATCCGGCTCGAAGGACCAAATGTTTGAGAATTCCATAAATTATAATGAGGACATGCTGTGGGTGTTTACAAAATAAATTGAGAGCCAAATACTTCAGTCAATTAAATTTCAATATATTATAAAACTGTTTATAAATTATTTTCTATTACATAGTTACATTAAGTTATTTAAAATTTGATATAAAGGTTGGTGCAAAATTAATATTACTGTGTGAAAAAATTACAATAAGGAGTTAAGTGTATGACTGTTACATAATTCTGAGTGTATGAGTGTTACAAAATTCTGTGAGTATTGGTGAGTTTGCTGTTTGAGTGTATGAGTTTTTTGTGTGACGTTGCGAATCACTGATGAGAGTGATAACCATACAATAAGCAACACAATCAATTATTATTGAGTTGATTGTGGTTCAGTTTTCAATGATAAGACACGATTAGGTATTACTGACCTAATCGTGCCTAAGTATTTCCTAATTATACCGCGTGGCTATGCGTTCCGTATAGCAGCGCACCTTTGTATAAAATGGCCGCATGTAATTGAGTTGTTACCTTCTCGTACGTAGAGGTTATATTAATCCTTACGCTGATGAGTTGGTTCCATGATGGTGATTCCGCAACGAAGATGAGCAGTTGAGAAGAGCCGTATGTTGAGCATGATGATTAAAATGAAACAGCCGGTGAGATGAGTGTGAGGATGCGAAGCAGCCGATGAGAGAGGCCATATCAGCAATCCTGTTGAGTTTGGCGTAGCAGTTGCTGAGATGTGTTGCCTCGTTACTAGCTAGATGCAGCAAGCCGTCCTGGGTTGCGCATTGCGACACAACCCTGCTGTAAGGAGTTGCCATATGAGAATGTCCGGGTGAAAAGCTGCCTCGTGGTGTGCTCAAAGCATCGAGCGCCGGTGAGAAGAATGCCGCTTGAGTATCACCGCCGTGTGAGAACACCAGTGAAGTCTCCTTCTTAAGAGCAGCCTCCAAAGTGTAGCAGATGCCGCTTGAGTATCACCGCCGTTTGAGAATCACTGCCGCTCTAGAAGACACCGCACGAGCAGTCTAAGCACTTCGTGGCAAGCACGCAATGGACTATAACCGTGTGATAACTGCCGCTGTATGATCGTAGCCGCGTGAGTCGATGCCTTATGATATCCATGTGGAGAGTGTGAGCAAGATCACACTTGAGTCCATCCGATGAGAATTGCCGAGGATGTCCGCACTGAATCTCCACGTGGCCTACCATTACACGAGTGGAGTTTGAGAAGAGTAAGAATGCCACACTTGAGTCCATCCGGTGTAAGAGCTGCCGAACTTGTGCACTAAAACTCTCCACGAGGCCGACCGTTACATGGATACTAACTGAATGAGAGAATTGAGAGAGCACTTCCGTCTTCTTCCTCTCCTCGTTGTTACCGAGGAGTGAGTCAAATCAGCGTCTCTCTCATTTACATGTGCAAGCATGAGAGAGACAGCATGATTTTTGCCATACTCGGCTAATCAGTATAGCGATTCAGCTGTTCCGCAGAGAACAGCTGCTGAGTGCTGCCGTAGCGCGGCCGCCTGCTGAGTTATCCCTTAGTCGCGCAACCGCGGGAAATTCTAATATTGATATTTCCCAAACATGTATACTCAACTAAATTTAGAACAAAAGTATATTTTTGAGAAATTATTAAATAATGAACATGAGATTGATTTTATAGACGTTCCTGGTTGTTCAGGTAAAACATTTTTATACAAAACATTAATTTTTTACTTTTTGTCTAAAGAAAAAATAATGTTATCAATGGCTTGGACTGGTATTGCGTCAATACTATTACCAAAAGGAATGACAAGTCATAAAACATTTCAATTACCTTTAGATTTAGAAAGTATAGAAAGTGCATTTTTAAAATTAGACTCTGATAAGAAAAAATTACGGGAAGTAGATGCAATAATTTGGGAAGAAGCATCAATGATACCAAAAAAAGTTTTAGACATTGTAGATAAAACATTAAAAGATGTTTGTAATAATAATTTATCATTTGGGGGGAAATTAATTGTATTAGGAGGAGATTTTCGGCAAATTCTTCCAGTTATTAAAAACGGTTGTAGAAACACAATTATAAAAGAAACAATAAAATATTCAGATATTGGGCCACTTTTCAATATAATGAAGTTAAAAAAAAATATTCGTTCTAACAATGAAGAATTCGCTTCATTTTTATTAGATGTTGGAGAGGGAACAATTAATCCATTCAAAGTACCAAACAGTTGGAAAACTGACGATGTTTGTTTGAAAATATATAAAGATATAAATTATAATTTATCTATGAATAGTGTCATTTTAACGTCTCATAATAAAGATTCAACTATTCTGAATAATAAAATATTAAAATTGATCTATAGTGATGAAATGACTTATTATAGTATAGATACTGCTACATATAAAGGTGTTGATCTATCAGATGATAATATTTACATAAATTTTCCTATTGAATATTTGCATAATATTCGTGAAGGTTTACCTCCACATAAATTAAATCTGAAAATTAATGCGATAGTAATGTTAATAAGAAACTTAAGTATAAACGATGGTTTATGTAATGGAACGCGATTAAAAATAATTAGACTATTTAAGTACAATGTAGAAGCTGAAATAATAACAGGTGAAAAATCAGGAAATAAAGTTTTTACACCGAGAATAACATTAACTACTGCAGAATCGTCTTCATTACCATTTATAATTAATAGAAAACAATTTCCTATCCTCTTAGCTTTTTGTATTACAATAAATAAATCACAAGGACAAAGTTTTGATGCTATAGGTATTTATATTAGAAAACCATTGTTTTGACATGGACAATTATATGTTGCACTATCTAGATGTAGGAATCCTAATAAAATATTTATTCAAAATGATTCGGAAAATACAGAGGAAATTATCAATATTGTGTGAAAAGAAATTTTTGATGAACAATTATAATTATTCTTATATTTATTATGTAATAAAATTACAAATTATTTTTTATAATATTTATATTAATTCAAAGTATATTAAATTAAAAAACATGGTAGACCAAGGTGATGATACCATTACGTTGGGATCCAAAAGAAAAAAAATTTATAGAAGTTCACACCATTGAACAAGCTCAAATTTTAGACGATTTAAATAAACAGTTGTTAGAACATGACCACGAGGACAATAATTATATGAACAATTTAATAGATGAATATAATAATCATTTAAACCAAAATAAATCAGAATTTCCAGTATTATGGGACCCAGAAAAAAAAAATGTAGACATGTATACATTGGAAGAAGAAAATCGACTGTCCGAATTAAATACAAAAATAGAAGAAAATATAAAAGAAACAAATAAGTATAATGAATATTTAGAGGAGCCATTGAAAGAATATAATTTCAATTATATAAAAAATCTAATTGAAAATCTTAGTAGATAATTGGTCTGCTTTCAGAAACCTTCAAAATTGGTCTACTTTTATTGACTTTTAAATTAAAAAAAAAATGTATTAAAAAATGTCTTAATTGGTCTGCTTTCATCAACATTTGTAACTATAAACTATAGTTTTCGCGCACAAAAATTATACTTGAGTCGCAAAGATAAGGTTTTAAGGTTTTTTATTATTTTTAAGGTTTAAGTAAGTACAATGTTACTCGCATGAAGATCAGTAAACGAATGAGCTTTCGCTACCTGACGAGAATATTGTTTTTTTCCTGTTGTCATGGAAATAACTCTTTCCTTTGTTCTCCAAATCGAACGTCTCTATGGCGAACCGTCCGCAAAGAACTTCAGTTCCTTTGCCCCGTAATTTTCATCTTTTATCGGACACTGATATGACCGGTGATGAGAAACAAAAGCGACCCCGGACAAACCTCATAGAATGCCGTGCGCGCACGCCTACGCATCGGCTACTATGTTTCCCGATGCGGCGAGACATTCTTACCTCCCTTTCTCTCTTTCTCACACCCTCTTTCTCTCTCGCTCTCTCTCTCTCTCTCGTTAAGCAGGAAATTTTAATAATAATAATACATTAAATATTTATTTTATACTTAAATTGATACAGTTACATTCTCTTCCCCGTACAAAACTTACGGTTTTGTACTTAACAAAAACGGATTAATTTTCTAGTCGGACGTACAAGCAAGCCGTTTGCTGTTCTAACTTCCGCTACACGCACCTGACCGTCAGCGCCAGGCATAACACGTTCGATAATACCTTTTCTCCATTGATTCCGACTTACATTGTCATCTAAAATTAGAACAAGATCGTCCTTTTTCAAAGGCTCATCTGCATTTTGCCACTTTTTTCTCGGAATCAATGTGGGTAGGTATTCCCGCAACCACCTGCGCCAAAATAAGTCGGCGTATGTTTGTGCGATTTTCCAGTCCTTTCGTGTACATTCAACCTGTGCATCGCATCGCCCGAATCTAATTTCCCCTGACGAAGACCCAATCAGAAAATGGTTAGGCGTAAGCGCTTCTTGATCTCGTAAGTCAAACGATATATGAGTTAACGGTCGCGAATTGACGCAATGTTCTACCTCTAACAACGTAGTTAATAAAACCTCTTCTCGCGCAGCTCTACCTTTCAAAATTACCATAAGTGCAGTCTTAAAAAATCGCTCCCATGCACCTCCCATATGCGATGCGCTCGGAGGGTTAAATTTCCATTTTATTTTATTCTCGGACTTATTAATGCAATCGTTTTCAAATTCTTTGTATACTTTTTTCAACTCATTACACATACCCCGGAAATTTGTTCCGTTATCGCAATATATAATTTCTGGCTTTCCCCGTCGTGCTATAAATCGTTTTAAAGTTAATATTGCAGAATTCGTACTTAAACTGCTCGCTAATTCGATGTGAATAGCCCTAGTACTCATGCAAGTGAATAAAGCTCCCCACCTCTTTTCTCTCCTTCTACCTATTTTTACTTCCATGGGCCCAAAATAATCGAGCCCGCAATGAGTAAAAGGCCGAAGACGATAGCTAGTCTCGCAAGAGGTAAAGCTGACATTTTTGGCTGCGCAGGGTTAGCTCGAAGAATCCTACAGATTAAACATTTACTAACTATATTACGCAAACTTTGACGCAATCCAACTATCCAAAATTTTTGTTTTAATTCATTTAAAATCGTGTCGTGACTCCCATGAAAATATCTTTCGTGATAATCTTTAATTAATAACTGTGTAACTTGTTCTTTTGCATCTAAAATAATCGGCTCACATGAAAAATCATTTACTGAAAAAAGTGATAAACGACCTTCAGCGCGAAGTAAACCTTCCTCTATTTTCGGGTTTAAGTTAAAAATGCGACTACCTTTAGATATAGTTCTGGATTTTTCTAATGCGTGAAGTTCTTGAAAAAACGAATGCGGTTGGCTATTTTTAAAACAATAATTTTCTGCTTTTACCCTTTGCTCAAATACTGTATCATGTTTCTTAGGATTATACTTAATAAATTTCTTACGTAAACAATCTAATGCCTGATACACTCTAATAACTACACCTATAAGTCGCTTCCACGTAGAATATCGCGAAAAGTCAATAACAGGCGAGGCAAGAATCGCGTTTTCTTTAGAAACATGAGCAATAATGTTTTTTATTTCTAAGCAGTCCGAATTTACTTCAGCAGAATTTAACTCTACAGACTCCTTCGGCCAATGAACTTCAGATTGACGTAAAAAAGAAGGACCTTCTAACCACCTGCTTCCTTTATTAAGCGCATCGGGTGTGTCCCTAGTACCGTCGTCAGCGGGGTTTTCTACTGTTGGAACCCACCTCCATTCTGAAATTTCCGAACTCTCACTGATTTCCCCTAAACGCGTTGCCACGAATATTTTAAAATGTCGAGGGTCTTTTCTGATCCAATGCAAAACTGTCTTTGAATCGGACCAAAAAATACGCCGAACGATTTTAAAATCATGCTCTTCTTTAATCATTTTCGCGATTCGCGTAGCTATCAAAGCTGCTTGAAGTTCAAGTCGTGGTATCGTCATAACTTTCAGAGGCGCAACTCGACTTTTTGCCGCAATAAAAGAGACGCGGTATGCATCGCCCGGAAGAATAAAACGCCAATAAGCAACGGTCGCATATGCCTTTTCACTAGCATCGCAAAATACGTGTAACTCGGCTAATCTTTGTTGCGATTCAAGAATTTGATAACACCGAGCAATACGGAATGATTTTAATTTACCTAATTCGTAAAGCCATTGCTTCTACCGTTTAAATTCATTTTCGTGTAAAGGGTCATTCCAATCTATGCCGCTTGACCAAATGTCCTGCATTAAAATTCGAGCTTTAATAGTAAGAGGAGATAGAAATCTAAGAGGATCAAAGACGGACATAATCACACTTAAAAATTCTTTTTTTAACGGAACTTTTTGACCATTTAATAATTCAGGAGTAATTTTATTTATGTTAATTTTAAAAAGAAATTCGTCGGTTACATTTGACCATTGTAAACCAAGTACTTTCTCGACTTCTAATTCGTTGGCTATTTTACAGGGTTGATTAGAATTGCTCGAATTACTAATTTCGCCTAAAATTGGTGCATAATTACTTGCCCACCCGTGCGTCTCCCAATTGGCATGTTCACTTATTGCTTTTACTTCAACAACACGACGAGAAGCCTCTTCTATAGAACTACAACTATCGAGAAAATCATCCATATAGCAGTTTTCGATTACACTATTTGCTGATTCGGGATATTCTGATGAAAATAAACTAGCATTTCTATTTTTAATATATAACGCTGTGCACGGAGAAGACGTTGCGCCAAATAAAACTGAGGTCATTACGTACTCTTTTGGTTCGGACGTTCTATCGCTACCTCTCCAAAGAAAACGTTGCGCGTTTCGATCTTGTTCGCGAATTTTTATTTTCAAAAACATGTCACGAAGATCGGCCTTAATCGCGAATGCATATTGCCTAAAACGCATTATAACGCCTGGTAATGACTTCAAAAGACTAGGGCCGGATAAAAGCAGTTTATTAAAACTAACGTTAGCTGTTTCTGCCGCCGCGTCGAACACTAATCGCACTTTTCCCGGCTTATTCGGATTCTGTACGCCAAAATGTGCAAGGTACCACAATCTTGAATTATCAGATAAGGTTGACGCTACTTCCGCGTACCCGTTATCTAATAGTCGTTGGATTTCTCGATAATATAGTTCCGCGAATTCTTTATTGCGGTCTAGCTTACGCTCTAAAAGTTGAAGTCTTCGAAACGCGGTTGTTCGTCCATTTAAAGGTATTGCGTCGTCGGATTTCCATAAAAGCCCCACTTCCCACGAGCCATTTATATACCGGCTTGTTTTGTCAAAAATTTCCATCGCCCGTTTGTCTGATTCTGAAACCTTTTTAAAATTATTCACGCCTAATGATTCTAGATCAAAATATAATTTTATTTCCTTATTTAGCTTGCTATAGTTTTTACAGCACGATAAGCAATTTTCCTCAGTTTTTTCTCTAACGATCGAATTGACTTGAACTGTATCTCCTTCTCGAATCTGACCATGAATTGACCAACCCAATAAACATCTAGACATTATAAGTTTTACCGTACTCAAAATATGGAATTCTCGTGTTAGTATTAAATTACAGTGACTTTGACCTATCAACATTGCTGGAGCTTCTTTGTATGGTTTAACACATACACCTGTTTCTTTTAAGCAAAAATCAGATAACTTTGAGCTTATGCATTGCATGGGAAGTGCTAGATTTTCCACGACTAAAACGTTCTGAAGATGATAAAAAGCAGAATCGGATTTAATTTTCAAATTTACCTTTTTATACGCAAACATTTGCATGTTTCCATCACCTATGCCCTTTAAGGTTACATTTACAGATGAACTTCTCGCTTTTATTTCGTAAATAACTACTGAATTTATCAGAGTCACAGTTGAGCCTTCATCTAACAAGGCATAAATGAATTTTGAAGACTTACAACCAAACACATGCACAGGTACTATTTTTAAATATGTATTTGAATCTAGTCAACTTTCAGTATTATTTTTATTAACGCTCTCATTTTTTACATTTTCAGAGTCACTCGACCTTAGATGTGTTTGATTATTTTCTTTTCTTTCACCCACATGTAAAAGAACATGATGAGGAGAACTACAAATACTACAATGATTTTTTTTGCAAAGATCACGCGAATGACCCTGTCGTAAGCAAATAAAACATAAACGCGATGACCTTGCGATTTTCTAACTCTGAAAAACAGGAGTCTTAACAAAATCTTTACATGTATCAGTCAAATGATTTCTACGACCACAGTGAGCGCATCGTTGTTGAGATTGAGATTGCTTTGAAAGCGTTTCGGCATTATTAAATGAATCTACTTGCGTAGTTAAAACAGTACCTTTACTAACGTGTGAATCTGAATGACTACGATCTGTTTTACTTCGCGTTGCCTCGCTCGACCGCGTTTCAATTATTCCTGCTGCTAGTGCCAATTCTACTTCTTGGAAAAGGAAATCAGCCAATTTTTCTAAATCTGATTTAGCCTCAACTACTGATGAAGCATATCTTATATAATTGTAAAGCATTGAACTCGGCAACTTTCTTATAACTTCGTTCGTAAGTTCTGGATTGCATAAATATTCTGAATGGTTTAACGATTTTATTGCATTAATTGCATTTTTAAATTCTGTAGCAAAATTCACAAAACTCATCTTACGTAATTCAATGAGTGGTAAATCTCTTATTTCATGTAAAAGCTTAGACAAAATTATTTTTGGGTTGCCGAAGCGCATTTCAAGAGTTTTCATTATCTCCTTAGCAGAATTCCCGCTCATAAAAAGAACACGAGCGGCATTACGAGCTTCCCCTTTTAAACATTCGAATAAACGTGTTACATTTTCCCGGTCAGAATAATTACCACTCTCTGTAGAGTATTCAAAGGCATCTTTGAAACGAGGCCAATCAAGCGGGTCACCAGAAAAGGTTGAAAGATTTTTGGCAGTGGTCATTCGATTAACAAATTTTGAATTATTTTGACTTATATTTGAATCTCTAAAAAATGTCAAAGTTTGTTCCATCATATTTACAAAACGAATACAAGTATCCTCGCTTGATTGATTCGCTTGAACAAAATTAACGTTATCATTTTCTCGCCTAGTGCTATTGAAAATTTCATTTCTAATATTTTGATTTATAGGTTCTCTCAATTCATTTTGAAACGCACGCTGAGAATGAACTAAATTATTCATAACAGAATTATCATAAAATGGCTCATCGCTCGGAGTCGTTTCGTTAAACCGATCAATTACTGGCATTTCCTCCATGTGATCTTCCTCTGCTTGAAGTTGTGATGTGTCTCGGTAATCATCGATAATGTCGTCATCGAAGTACGGTAAAGTTGATGCGCCGATCGCTGCTGAATTTGATGTACGCGGCGCACGTCGTTGGCCTGCCGCTGAGATTGGTGAACGCGGTGCGCCTAGCGCCGCTGGAATTGAAGAGCGCGGCGGACATCGCCGTCCTGCCGCTGCAGATGGTGCGCTTAGAGGCACTGGAATTAAAGAACGCGGCGGGCGTCGCAGCCCTGCCGCTGCGTCGACTGCTGAAGGCGGTGCGCCGAGCGTCGCTGGATGTGCTAAACGTGGCGGGCGTCGCAGCCCTGCCGCTGCGTCGACTGCTGAAGGCGGTGCGCCGAGCGCCGCTGGATGTTCTGAACGCGGCGGGTATCGCAGCCCTGCCGCTGCGTCGGCTGCTGAACGCGGCGGGCGTCGTAGCCCTGCCGCTGCATCGACTGCTGAAGGCGGTGCGCCGAGCGCCGCTGGATGTGTTGAACGCGGCGGGTATCGCAGCCCTGCCGCTGCGTCGTCTGCTGAACGCGGCGGGCGTCGTAGCCCTGCCGCTGCGTCGACTGCTGAAGGCGGTGCGCCGAGCGCCGGTGGACGTGTTGAACGCGGCGGGTATCGCAGCCCTGCCGCCCGGCGTGTGACAGCTCCTTGCTGTTCTGGACATTGTACCTCCGGTACCACTGGGACTTGCAGGTGCGGTCTACCGCGGTGTCCAATGACTCTCCCTTGTCCTGGTAGTAGTGCGTTTTCTACGCGTTGCGGTGCTTCTTGTCGGTTATTCCGTAGCCTTCTCGTAGGAACAACGTCAGAAGTATCATCGCCTCTTCTTTTTGACATCACAATTTTTTTTGCGCGAACTTGGTTCAAACCAAGATCCGGCTCGAAGGACCAAAATGTAACTATAAACTATAGTTTTCGCGCACAAAAATTATACTTGAGTCGCAAAGATAAGGTTTTAAGGTTTTTTATTATTTTTAAGGTTTAAGTAAGTACAATGTTACTCGCATGAAGATCAGTAAACGAATGAGCTTTCGCTACCTGACGAGAATATTGTTTTTTTCCTGTTGTCATGGAAATAACTCTTTCCTTTGTTCTCCAAATCGAACGTCTCTATGGCGAACCGTCCGCAAAGAACTTCAGTTCCTTTGCCCCGTAATTTTCATCTTTTATCGGACACTGATATGACCGGTGATGAGAAACAAAAGCGGCCCCGGACAAACCTCATAGAATGCCGTGCGCGCACGCCTACGCATCGGCTACTATGTTTCCCGATGCGGCGAGACATTCTTACCTCCCTTTCTCTCTTTCTCACACCCTCTTTCTCTCTCGCTCTCTCTCTCTCGTCAAGCAGGAAATTTTAATAATAATAATACATTAAATATTTATTTTACACCCTCTTTCTCTCTCGCTCTCTCTCTCTCGTCAAGCAGGAAATTTTAATAATAATAATACATTAAATATTTATTTTATACTTAAATTGATACAGTTACAACATTATTAAAAAATGTTTTTAAAATCGGTCTGCTATCAGCGACCTTTAAAATTAGTCTCCTATCAACGATCTTCAAAACCAGTCTGCTATCAGCGACCTTTAAGATCGGTCTGCTATCAGCGACCTTTAAAATTAGTCTCCTATCAACGACCTTCAAAATCGGTCTGCCATCAGATCTCCAAAATCGATTTGCTATCAGACCTCCAAAATTGATTAACTTTCAAGAATCGGTCTGCTATCAGCGACCTTCCAAATCGGTCTGCTATCAGCGACCTTCAAAATAGGTATGACATATATGAGGCGTTTCACGTCAGCTCTCCAGGCGCGGCGCGCGAGCGCGAAATCATGCTGTTTTCAGCTTGTGTTTGAAGGGCTAAGATGTATCTAAAAAAAATAATCCCCAAGTGATTTCGATGTATTTTTTCCTCAGCTTTCCGATAGTGCTATTAGTTCCTCAAAATTTTTCAATTATAAGTATTTCTTGAATAATATCTCGAAAAAATCAAAAAACCCCTATGTAGAAAAAGGCTATATCCATGTAAAATTTCCTCCTCTTTCGATCTAACAGGTCAAACAAAATATTAAAAATATAGTTTTTGAGATATAGCACGTTTTATGTTTTATTGAGGTTAGAATTGAAAAATTTTGAGAAACTAATAGCACCATCGGAAAGCCGAGGAAAAAATACATCGAAATCACTTGGGGATAATTTTTTTTAGATATATCTTAGCCCTTCAAACACAAGCTGAAAACAGCATGATTTCGCGCTCGCGCGCCGCGCCTGGAGAGTTGACGTGAAACGCCTCATATATGATTTATTCTTCTACTTTTTTTAAAAACGCCGTTAGGATCAATTTTGTTATTTGGCACAAGTTAAAGTATGTTATTATACTGTTACGTGGTAGATGAGCCCGTAGCAATACTACTAAAAATAAGATTGTCTGTAAATTTTCAGCCCATAAAAAATTTTTAAGTTAGAGTTATAGTCATAATTATACAGGTTTAATAAAAGTATTTTTATACCACTTTATTAACCTCAAAATCATAACTTTAATATGATTATTCGGCTCCCGTGGTATAAAATACAGTATGACACTGGTGCGTAAGGTGATTTTTATCGCATTTGACTTTTCTCACTCGGTTAGCTCGTGCGAAAAACGTCTCATGCGGTAAATAATCACACATTCCACACCTGTATCGTAATGTACTAATACAATACACGTGTCATAAGTCGTTCTTTATGGCACAGCGTTAAGCGCTTGAGCGTAGCGAGTACACGCCGAGAATACACGCCGTGCCGTAAAGTAATAGAGTATATAGTAATGTACTATTTTGGTCATTCTCCGCCTTTTCAATTTTTTTTTTTTTTAATTCTTAAGACGGGGTTGTATTCGTCTTTTCGAAACCTTTTCAACAGAATAAATACCGATATGTATTCTTTAATTGAAAAATACTTATTCTAAAATTTCCTAAATATCAGATACTTCTTACGATTTTTGAATATCTTCAATCAACTATAAAATCGACAGTTCTTAACAAAAGCATATATAAATAATCAGATGCATATATTATGAGAATTGACGTGTTTGTGTTGCTTGATTTCCAGTCATGTTTGGAAAGCACATAAAAACACCTATCTTTTCCTTCGTTCAAAACGTTCAAAACGGATTTTTGGTACTGACGACATAATACCTTAAATATTACAAAATTCTATAAAATCGCTCTATCAGGCAATATTCTAATACGCATAGAATAAATACATATTGCTTTTTATCAAAACTCGATATAAAAATTGATTTTTATGTTTAGAAAAGGATCATATCGACGACTGAGCGGAGGATCATGCCATCTCGGCACGACGCCGAAGAAGGTGCCATCTCAGCGTGACGGCAAAGATGATGCCATCTCGCCGCGACGGTGAAGATAGAAGATGCCATCTCGGCGTGGCGATGAAGAAGATGCCATTTCGGGGTGTCTCATTTTTCGTACTTTTCAAATGCACGTAACTTGACAAATAATCGACCGTAATTGACCATAGTTGACACATTTCAACGATTTTCATCTCAAATTAAACTAGAAGATAAGAGTTTTAATTTGATGTGAAAATCGTTGATATTGGTCGATTCTGTGCAAAGTTATGTGTATTTGAAAAGTGCGAAAAATGAGACGCCCCGAGATGGCATCTTCTTTATCGTCGCGCCAAGATGGCATCTTCTTCGCCGTCACGTGAGATGAATTTTCTTATTTTATATTATTTCTTATTTTATTTTATATTTTCTTCGCCATGGCACCAAGATGGCATGATCCTCCGCTCAGCCGTCGATATAGTTAGTAAACCATATATTGAATTTTATAATTTTTTTTCGGAGCTTGTAAAAATTGTCTATATTTTCTATTTTTGGCATTTTATCTGCGCGTCTAATATAACTTGACTAGAGCTCAATTTAAAGATATTTAATAGTACATTTCGACACGGGTGGGGAAGTCGATTATTTAGCTCATGTGGATTTCTGCAAATATCTAGAAAATGTCACAAGAGCTAAATAATCGACTTATGCACTAGTTTCGAACAGTACTTTATACCACGAGCGCCGAAAAATCATACCAAAGTTGTGATTTTGGGGTTAGAGTGGTATAAAGGTTTATTCTTACCTGGATAGGATTTCTGCAAATATTTAGAATCTATTTTGTGTGTTATTCAAAATTTATGAAAATATTCACTATCAAATTTGGAAGACCACCTGCAATCCACATGGAATGCTAATAAGAATTTAACTAGTGACTATGACAAAATTTAACTATTTATTGATAAAATATACTTTAATATTTGTTTCATTCTATTTTAAGATATTCACAATAACTGTACACACAGTGTGCTTTGTGTCGTGTTTTGTGTTCTTGCCGTGTAATTCCCCGTTATTTTTCCATTCATGACATTTTGAGAAAATACAATTAATTCTTTTTCTTCATAACATTCGCGTCTACACAGGCACTCTAGTTCTTACGCAACGACCTCCCTCGATGTTCTCATAACTATATCTATACAACAATATTCTGTTCCATGAATTTAATGTAACTATTCATATTTCTGTTAGCGTGTAACAGGCCTTATCCTCTTGGTGTATAACTCCATTTTAAGGGGATGCCTTATACCGGCAAAGTTTTCTGCCGTACCGCCCACAATGTTTTCAATTAAATATTAATTATTGAAAGCTTTTTCTTTAATTCTAAGAGTTGAAGCACAAAGGTAAACTTATTCCCTAATTCCCGGTCAAATTTTAGACAAATCTCTTTGAAAATAAGGACAAAATTTGAAAAATCGCAAAATGTTATATTTTGAGGTTAATATTAGTAATATGCGAGTAATATGCGACTTTACGATTTTTCAAATTTCGTCTTAATTTTCCAACAGATTTATCTGAAATTTGATCAAGTATTAGGAAATAAGTTTATCTTTGTGCGTCAACCTTAGAATTAAAGAAAAAGCTTTTAGCAATTAATATTTAATTGAAAACATTGTAGCCGGTACGATAGAAACCTTTGCCGGTATAAGGTATCCCGTTAAGAATTAAAAAAAAAAAATATTTTTCGGGAATTTTTTAAAATAGGCAAAAATGGCCAAATAAGAGTTTCTTTTTAAACCTTTATATATATGGCTATAACTTTGACTTCAAAATTTTTTTAGAGGCGTAAATTGACAGAAAATCTTATTTTTAGTAGTATAATATACTTTAATTAAGGCCAAATAAAAAATAGACCCTAACGGTGTTTTAGAAGAGTACAAGAACGAGCTATATATATCTGCAAATCCCACGAAATCTGCGAAAATAGTCGATTTTTCGTTTGGAAAATTTTTTCTCGAGCACATCTACCAGATCAGGTTTTTCTGATCGTTTGTAGAATAAATAATAGACATTCGTGGTTGAGCAACGCCAATCGAATGATATAATTTTTCTACGAGAAATTATACTTTTTGAGAAAGTGGTCAAAAAGTCCTTTTCTTCAAACCTCAGCCATTAAGACCAGAATCGATCGCCTCAAATATTTAGAATAGCAATTCAAAATAGAAAAAAGAGCTTTAATTCTCTTTTTTAAAAATTAGAAAAGGCCGATTACTTTAAAAGTTATAAGGATTTGAAGATGTAGATTAAAAAGGCATAAAAATACAAAAATCGCAGGAATCGGCAGCGCCGACTTTGAGAACATTTTTATGCCTTTTTAATCTACAACTACAAATCCTTATAACTTTTGAAGGAATCGGCCTTTTTTAATTTAAAAAAAAGAGAATTGCAGCTCTTTTTTCTATTTTGAATTGCTATTCTAAACATTTGAGGTGATCGATTCTAGTCTAAATGGCTGAGGTTTGAAGAGAAAGACTTTTTTGACCATTTTCTCAAAAAGTATAAAGTGTCGCTGAAAAAGTATATCATGCGATGGGCGTTGCTCTACCACGAATTTCTATTATTTATACTACAAACAACTAGAAAAACCTAGTCTGGTAGGTGTGCTCGATAACAAATTTTCCAAACCAAAAATCGACTATTTTCGCAGATTTCGTGGGATTTGCACATATTTATGTGTCTGTGTTGTTTCCGAGCGTCACAAAAAAATCTACATATGTGTGAAATTCAACTTTACGCACTGAAAAGTGCGTACTTTACGCATAGTGTGAAGAAAAATTTATTTTTTTAGTTACGCTGTCGAGACTCTGGTGAAACAGACTATATAAGTTCCAGAAATTACCGATACACATCTTTGACACATACACAGACATACACACAATGAGAAGAAAATAAGGAAGAATTAATTTATTATATTTTTTAAAATTTCATGTATGTATTTTAATTTTCTCAAAACAACGTTCAAAACATTCTAAAAAACAGACAGTTACAAAAATTTACCTAAAAAAATCCCTTCATAACAGTCAATCTTAGATACTAACGATGATCATGTCGCAAACTTCATGAACGAACGCTCAGACGAGGCGGTTGTACAGTGTCCTGATTTTTTCTGGCGGAGCTACTTAAGTATCAGAGGTATGGCAATAGCGTAAAAGTATAGGTGCAAGAAGATTCACTTCTCTAAAATGTAATAACATTATGTGCCTCGTTAAAGCTTTGCAAACTTCTTTTAAAAGATATTATTTTATTGGCCTCAGGCCGCGGCCTGATACTATATTTTATATGTATTATGAAACGCTACCAATTTTTAAAATGTTTCTTTTCTCTTGGCACATAATCGTTTTACGCGTGTTATATTTAAGATGAATTCGTAATCACTTATCAATAAGTTTTAAACAACTAAGTAAGAAGTATTACTCAAATAAATAAAAAGTACTCAAATATAAAGTATATTTTATTACCATTAAAAGGAGACATACATTTACCAGTTTAATAGATTCAAGATATTAAATACAATTAAAATAGCTTTTACTGGTATTTTTTTAGTCTCTTATTGTTTATAATTGTTAAACTATGTGTGTGATAGATTTTATAAAATTTTTTTTTTAAACACTACAAATGCCATGCAAAAAATTTATCAGCCATTTACACACCATCATTGCATTATATTTATTAAAAACAAAAACTCTTGCCCGTTAAAACTTAACGTAAGGAAGAAGCTGTGGACCAATCAGCTGCATGACTAACGATTTTTTAAATTAAATCTATAGATTTTGCTCTAACACAGCACAGGGTGTACAATTACTTTTCACTGCCATTAGAAGACATCACAACTTTAGTTGGTGATTGATTAGATTTACATGCTGTTCTTCCAAGATTTTCTTCTTCAATATCCACAAAACTATTCTATAACTATTCAACAATCTCGATGGTTGACGATAGCTGTAAACTTAATTTACGTTCTTCTTGTCTTCTTCAAGTCTGGTTGTTTGAATTTATAAGCTTCAATTATACTTCTGTGGTGCATATGCGTTATGAATGTACAATCTTGTATCTTGTAATTGGTATTAGTGCTAAACCATAATCTGAATAGGCGCACACAGTACATCTTGTATATGTAATTTAGATTCCTTTATTTTAAAGAAAAAATAAGAACAAATACTCTGGCCCGTTAAAACTTAATGTAAACCAGAAGTTGTGGACGAATCAGCTGCATGACTACTGATTTTTGAAATTTCATCTGTTCTTCTAATATTTTCTTCTTCAATATCCACAAAACTTAATCTACGTTCTGAGCGTAGCGGCCGCGCGCTTTTCACTCAGCGATCCAAATAGTTGGAAGAGAAGTTCGCGTGGGATTTCCGTGTTGTTTCCGGGATTCCAGGAGCAGTTCCCCGGGCAAGTCATTTTAGTCTGGCACCCGCGACACCGTGTTCTAGGGCATCGTTGGCCTGTGGCTTTTTGGGATTTTCCCATACTAGCAATACCGTTACTACGAAAAGTCAAAGCCTATATAAAAATATTACATAGTTACCACCACATCACTATTTTGCATTATTTTTTCTCAATTTTGAAATTTTGATAATATTACTAATGTTGGGAGGACAATAGAAATCTATAGAGCTGCTCTAGCAGGGGTGGTCCTTCAATCTCCCATACATACTTGACGGGCCCGACGGTTTGCAGTTTACCGGCGGGCTTTGTAAATGTAGAATACTAATTTTTTGCATTAATTTATTAACAATGTTTATACCTATAAGTCCACTATAAATAATTACATTGACTCTAATTTTCAATTGATACCGTTTAAATATAATATCCCTACGTGTGCAAAATCTCATGATTTACTTGCATTACCCAAAATATTTATCGTTGTGTCCGTCTTTTTTAAGCGGAAATGAGATAAAAAATGTATATAAATTTATTGTCTACTTAAAAGTGCCTTATTTGATTTTACTAACTATTTTATATGCCACCTATTTTTTATCCTTTTCCCGCGTGTAAATATCATATGAGATCTCATATGAGTATTTCAGACATCAGATCTCATCAGATATCATATATGTGATGTCATATGCAATTCATATATTATGGGATCTCATGAGATCTCATATGAGATCTCATATGAGATCTCATATGATATTTTCATGCGGGTTTGCACTTTCTATGTAAAAACAGAGTAATACATTCAACACGCATCAGTATTTAATATGTAGAAGCAACCTGTTTATTCATTTTATCTGATCTTTAACCATATATGGATATTTATATGAAATTGACCATGTCCACACCTTAAGCTGCAAATCGTCGGGCCCACCAAGTATGTATGGGAGATTGGAGGACCACCCCTACTAGAGCAGCTCTATAGATTTCTATTGTCCTCCCATGATGCGTAATATTATAAAAATTTCAAAATTGAGAAAGAATAATGCAAAATGGTGATGTGCTGGTAACTATGTAATTTTTTTTATATAGGCTTTGACATTTCGTAAATATCAGAAAAAATTCTTATGAATTTTAGAAATAAACCACGGGCGTAAAGTGCGTAGGTTCTATAAAGTTTTGTAGGAGTACGGGAGCTATTACGCCTCTTGGGCGGTAAGTAGTACTTTATCCCCGCTGGCTGAATATATTTGAGTAGGTACGGAAAGTTGTATTATGTCAGACACGTTAACTTATGGGTACTTCATTAAAAATATTACTTATGTCGACTGCAATTTACTATCAACTGATAAGAATTTTTCCATCGGTCTTACAGTCTTCCAAATTAAATTAAAATAATTAACATTTATGACAGTCAGATCTTTTTTATAATCCCCCTCGCAGAATCTGAAATTAAAACTTAATTAAAACCTGGAAAAAACTTCGTTAGCAAAGGACGATCTGACTGCCTCCACGATCAAATTGCCCAACGTTTCGAGCCCGCTCCGGCTCCTCAGGGACTGAAATGAAACCCGCGATACACCTCCTTATATACCCCCATACCCTCTTCTTTTCTCTTACTCCCACCACCATCCACTTTCCCCTCTCCAACATTCCATTCTCACTTAAATTAATAAAAAGTGTTAAATGTTATCTAATTTACTTGACTCTATCATTAAATTTACATTATTCCGATTTCTTATGGGTACTTGACTACAATAAATTGATTTCAATACTTTCTTGTGTTTATTTTGTATAGAAAGATGACCAATTTTCATACATTTCTGAGAACAGTCATACAGTAGTTTCTGAGAGTTGTTTGCATTATTTGACTATCGATAATTGATTTCACAACTTTCGTTTGTCTGATTTGCAGTGAACAATTTGAATGTACTTACTTACGTATAATTTTTTCAGCATACAATGACTCAAACAAGTAAAAGGCTTTCACTGATACTTATTTGATTTCTTTTACAAAATCATAAATATTATTATTTTGAAACGCGGGTGAGTTTGTTAGGAGGTAGGAGAGGAATAAATCCCTGCGTGGATAGCCGTCGGAGAGGGTTCGAGCCGGGAGATGTTCGGGTTATTAAAATAAATAGGCTCGAGAGCTGAGCTAGAGAGTATTGCGATTTATTATAATATCTTAAAACTAATTAACAATTAAGTTTTACAAAAAGAATACAAAAATAATAATAATAATAATAGTAATAATCGCACGCGAGACGCAAACGCGAATTCAGCAACCAGCCGGGTCGTAATGGGCTGTGGAATCGGCGAGTCTCTGTAACAATTAAAGTCGCCGTGTAATTAAGCGGTCGGTCGGTCGGTTTCGCGAAGTCGAATGAGCGAGTATGCTCACATTATCCACGGTCCCGGGTAACGAGTGGACTCATATACCTGGGTGGTCGTTCCACAACTACCGAGAAGCGTGTAGCGAGTGGACTCACATACCACTTCTCCATCGGTAGGGTGCAGGGCTTAGTATAGCCGGCCCTGTGTCGAACGAGTAATTTTCCAGGCGTTGCGCAGCCTTCTTATACCACGCGCCGTCTCGCCTGCCTTGTTTCGGTCTGCGCGTGGGGCGCGGCGCGCAACCGAACCGGACGGGAGAGAGGGAAGGGTGGAGCTCAGTTGAGCCCGAGCCTCTCGTACGAGCCATGCTCTCCTTACGAGTGTACATCGGTGTACACACGTACGTACACCTGTGTGCACCGGCTCTCCCATGCTGCGTGACAGCTCGCCTGCGGTCTCGCTCGCACTCGTTGCGTGAGCTATAGTTCGGTCGTCTTTAAACATTCGTAGCACTGCATCTATTGAGGAGATGCATTGGTACATTACCCCCCGTTAAAAGAGAATGATCCTCTCATGTTTCATTCTCTCGCTCGCCATTTTTTACATGCCTTTTATGCTATACACTATACAACTTACTCATCGTGGTTTTCCTAAGTGATGAATTGTCCCGTCCCGCTGATCTAGGCGAAGATGCCACCGCCAGCGGTTGTAATCGACCCGATACAGCGAGACACCTATTGGTATCTCGACTTCTGGTCCGTTCGGGATTTTGACGCGCCAGTGGGGTCGCCAGGCCTTTCTCCTAATCTGTGGCACGTACTTAGTGCGCCAGCCCTTCCTGGTTCCAGATTGTGTTGGTGTTGGCTGGAGTGCTAGTATTTCCTTTCGCCCATAGAGGAATATGTCCTTCGCTGCTGTGCCATTGGGGAGCTGGGCGGTGGACTGGACGACAATTCCACCAGAAGCAGCGTGGGTCCCAGCAACCGAGGAAGAATCCGGCTCTTCCGCACGGGCAGCGCTGATGGTCTGGGCAAGAGAAGAGGAGGGCGTAGCTTCGCAGCGCCTGGTGATCGATGCCCTTCCTGGCCGCTCGATCGGTTCCACTGGTGGTGGTATGTCCCTCCACGCTTGTAGTGCCTCCGCGACGGTGATGAGGACCATCTTCCTGAGGATGGGTTTGGGTGTGGTCAGGTACTGCAGTGCTTGCGGTTGGGTTACGTCCCATTTCGCCAGTAATTTGTATATTGCCTCGATCTCTTCCATCCTGCTGTTGGTTTGGCACTGTTCGTCTTGGTGTGGTTTTTCGTATATAATTATTAGTCGGTGTATGTTTATATTCGCAGGTCGCTAAACCTAGGCTACTTACAAAGGTGAACGGCCGGATTCGCTTGCACAAACTATTCTTCGGGCTACCATTGTCATACAGATAGTTTTCTCTCCTATCGCTCCCCTTTTATACCGTTTGAACGTAGGGTTTGAGGTCTTTCACATGTATATTTCTTATAAGTTTCCCCCTCTCATCCCTTAAGTCTACTATTACGGGGTTTACGTACGCCTTTACTGTGAACGGTCCATTGAACTTGTCTGCTAGTTTCGCGTTAATGGGTTTTGCTTTGTTCGATAGAGTTATCTGTTTCTTTAGAACTAAATCACCGATTTTCGGTCGCCAATCCCTTCTTCTTAAATTATAATGCTTTTGTTGTCTATCGAAACTTCTTGCCATATTCGTCTTTGCCATTTCTATTGCATTGCGGATTTCTGCTATTCGGTTTGCTATCGATTTCATTTGACTCTTGTCCCTATCTTTCGTTGCAAACTCCCCGGGTGAATCATTTCTCTGCCATAATTCAAGTATGCCGGTGAGTAGTTTGTCGCTTCATTCTGTGCTGAGTTAAACGCGAACGTAATTTCGTCCAGTTGAGTGTCCCATTTTCTCTGATTTTCCCCGCGTATTGCCCTATCATTGTTTTGATCGTTCGGTTTCCACGTTCGGCGGGGTTGCACTGTGGCGTGTATGGTGGTGTTTTCCGGTGTTCGATGCCGGCGCTCTGGAGAAGGTTCTCGAAGTCTTTGCCTATGAACGGGTTGCCGTTGCTGCTCAGGACGGTCTTTGGACATCCGAATCGGAGTATTATCTGACTTTTTACTGCTCTCGCGATCGCGGCTCCTGGCGCTTTGCGTAGTGGTCTAAGCTCGATCCATTTTGTTAATCGATCCTGCATTACCAGTATGTCGTATTAGATCGCGGTAGTGGTCCTACTAGGTCAATGGAAACCATTTCCCACGGTTGCTCCACGTGCGTAGCGTGCCTTTTCCCGGCCGGCGCTTGTTGTTGCACTTTATCCCGCTGGCAACTTGCATATGAGCGGACGTATTTCGTCGTGTCTTTAAACATCCCCGGCCAATAGTAGAATCGCGCTAGTCTGCTTACGGTTTTCGCGATTCCGAGATGGCCGGCGTTAGGGTCGTCATGATTTTCCTGTAATACGCGTCTCTGTTCCTTCTTCGCAACACAAATTTTCCACTGGTCTGTCGGCTCTGTTTCTTTAAAATCTAGTGAATGCAGTGTATGACGGTAAAGACGTCCATCTTTTATGCAATACTCTTGCTTTTCTTTGGGGTTTTTCCGTATTGTTACAAGTTTTCACGTGTACCAGTCGTTTTTTTCTCCGTCGGTCGCGCCTACATCTAGTGGTTGCCGTGATAATAGATCCGCGACGACTTTTTCACTTCCCTTTCGATATTGTATCTCGAAGTTCCACTGGCTTAATTCCATTGACCAACGCGCTAATCTGCCTGATGAGTTTTCTATCTTCTCTAGCCATTTTAGCGATTGGTGGTCCGTAATAACTGTAAAGTGGTACCCTTGTAGATAGTGCCGAATTTTCCGAATGCCCCATTTTATCTCTAAACATTCTAGTTCCGTCGCGGAGTAATTGTTCTCGGCTTTATTCAGCGATCGACTAGCATACACCACGACGTGTTCTTTTGAGTCATATTTCTGTGACAGCATCTCACCTAGTCCTTCTATGCTTGCGTCGGTTTGTAAGTAAAATGGTTTCGACCAGTCTGGGCATACCGGTGCTTCGGTAAGCCTTTGTTTCAGTTCTTCGAACGCCCGCTCTTGTGTCTCCTCCCATAGCCATTTTACTTTTTTCTTTAGTAATTTGTTTAGTGGAGAGGTGATCCGCGAGACGTTTTTAATGAACCGACGGTACCACGATACTAACCCCATGAACCGCCTTAGCTCTTTGGAATTTCTCGGCCGTTCGAGTTTTGTGATTGCTGCTACTTTATCTGGGTCCGTTCGTACTCCGTCCCTGTCCACTACGTATCCTAGGTATTTTAGTCTTCTCCTTGCAAAGTGGCATTTCTCCGGATTCTGTCTTAGGCGTGCCTCCCGTAAGCGTCGAAACACTTCTCTTAGTTTGTCGAGGTGTTGTTCGTACGTGTCGGTTACGATGATAATGTCGTCGAGATACGCGAAGGCGTTTGGTGCCATTTCGAGTGTGATTACACGGTCTAGTAGCCGTTGGAAGGTGGCTGGTGCCGCGTGGAGTCCGAAAGGCATTACTCTAAATTCAAATAGGTCTTTTCCCGGTACCGTAAAGGCAGTGATTGCGCGGCTCTCCGGTGTTAGTGCTACCTGCCAGTATCCGTTTTTCAGGTCTATCGATGATAAGAATTTTGCGCCTTTCAGTTTATCGAGAATCGCATTGATCTGCGGTAACAGGTATGCGTCTTTCTCCGATAATTTATTAACTTTTTTAAAGTCGATGGGAAATCTCCATTTTCCGTCCTTTTTTCTCGTAATCGCGACTGGCGAACTCCACGGGCTCTCTGACGGTTGTATTACCCCTTCCTTTAACATTTTCTCGACTTCCTCGTTTATTACTTCCTGCATTGTCGGGTTCCTCGGTCGGTATCTTTGTTTCACCGGTGTTGTTTCTTTCATGCGGATCGTGTCTTGGATCAGCGGAGTTGCCCCTTTTATATTCTCAAATGCAGTCATTTCGTGTTTGATTAGGTCGTCTAGTTGTTGTTCTTGTTCTGGTGTTAGTTCTGTTAACCCGACCGGTTCTGCTATCGCGCTTAATCCCTGCTCGTTTTCTATTCCTCCAGGTTTTAGTTCTTTCCCGTCCAGCGTAAGCTTTATCCCGAGCTTGTTTAGCGTATCCACGCCTAACAGGAAGTCCGTTGTTAATCCTTCCATAACTAGGAACTCGTGTTCTATTCCTTTATCCTGAATTCTGCATCTTCCGAAGACGCTTTTTTGTAGTGGTGTCGGCGTCCCGTCGGCCATTCGCGCGGCCTTGTCTTCCGTCTGTTCCGTCCACCCTTCTTCTAGGCATTGCCGGCCGGTACGCGGGTTGATATATGATGCTATTAATCCGGGGTCTACTAATGCTCGAAATCTGTGTCCGCCAACCGCGATTCGAATGAAATAGCAGCCGTCCCCTTCGATGTGTGTTTTGTACTTGGACGAGTTTCTCCCGTGGCAAACCCGCCCCGTTCCTCGTTTACCGATGCATGGGCAGTCCCGTGTTAATATTCCGTCTGTCCCGCAATAGGAGCAGAATTTATTCGGCGCGTTTCGGTAATTTGTGTGACTGTGCCCTCGTTACTTGCACCTCCAGCAACTCGTATTCCTGTCATATGTACCGGACATCCCCATTATATTTCCTGTTGGAGTTTTTAATTTTTCCGCCCGGTATTCCCGTGATTTCCCTGCTAGTACTTCTTCGATTTCCTCTACGCGTTGTATCAGCTCGTTCATGTTCTTGACTTCCGTTTGTCGAACGTGCAACCGTAGTTCCGCGCGCATATTATAATAGATACTATCTAGCTACGTTACCTGGCTAATGCCCCCTCGACGGCGCATCAAAGTGCACAAAGTTATTACGTAACTTCTAAATATTTCTCCTTTACGTTGCGTACGCTTACTTATTTGTCGATCTAGGTTTCGTCTTTCGCCCGGCGGTATGTAGAAGCTACGTAGCGACTCTTTCAACTCGTCATAATTCGCGATTGCGCCTAGATTCCGGTACCATAATTGTGCCTCCCCTCTGAGCAATTCTGGGAAGCCTGTTAATAATTCCCTGTCTGTGAGGCCGTAAGCTTTTTGCAGCTTATCCTTTCCAAAAAAGTGTATACGTCGCGACCGTCGAAGTGGCAGTTCCATTTACGCATTTGATCTAATATTTTCGCCGTTGTGTTTTCTATAGTTATGCACGGTAATTGTGTCGGGGTTGAGCTCGTGTCCAGTCTTATTATTTGTTCATCTGCCCCCTGCTGTTTGAATTCTTCTGCGTCGCGCGTTCTGTCTAGGTACTCATCGTAATCTACCTGATCTTCAGGCTGAGTTTTAAATGTTCCCGGTGCTATTTTTGCTAAGGCTACTATCCGTTGCCTTAGTTCTGTTACCGTTCCCTCCGTGTTAATATCTAATTTTCCTAGCTCCACGATGAGCTCTTCTTTCCGAAGTTTGTATACCCAGCCTACTTTGGCCATTTTGTCTGTTCAACTATCGTGTACCCGTACTATTTTCCTATTTTTTTTTTCAGATCCAGTCCGCCTCTTTCTTTCTCTTACTCTGCCTCGGCTTACTTATTTTAATGTTCCTCAGGTGGTCAAAATACCTCCGGGTTACTCACAGTACGGGAATCACTGTTCGGGCGCCATGAAACACGGGTGAGTGTGGTAGGAGGTAGGAGAGGAATAAATCCCTGCGTGGATAGCCGTCGAAGAGGGTTCGAGCAGGGAGATGTTCGGATTATTAAAATAAATAGGCTCGAGAGCAGAGTTAGAGAGAATTGCGATTTATTATAATATCTTAAAACTAATTAACAATTAAGTTTTACAAAAAGAATACAAAAGTAATAATAATAATAATAGTAATAATCGTACGCGAGACGCAAACGCGAATTCAGCAACGAGTCGGGTCGTAATGGGCTGTGGAATCGGCGAGTCTCTGTAACAATTAAAGTCGCGGTATAATTAAGCGGTCGGTCGGTCGGTCGGTTTCGCGAAGTTGGATGAGCGAGTATGATCACATCATCCGCGGTCCCGGGTAACGAGTGGTCTCATATACCTGGAAGGTCGTTCCACAACTACCGAGAAGAGTGTAGCTAGTGGACTCACATACCACTTCTCCATCGGTAGGGTGCAGGGCTTAGTATAGCCGGCCCTGGGTCGAACGAGTGATTTTCCAGGCGTTGCGCAGCCTTCTTATACCACGCGCCATCTCACCTGCCTTGTTTCGGTCTGCGCGCGGGGCGCGGCGCGTAACCGAACCGGACGGGAGAGAGGGAAGGGTGGAGCTGAGTCGAGCCCGAGCCTCTCGTACGAGCCATGCTCTCCTTACGTGTGTACATCGGTGTACACACGTACGTACACCTGTGTGCGCCGGCTCTCCCATGCTGCGTGACAGCTCGTCTGCGGTCTCGCTCGCACTCGTTGCGTGTGCTATAGTTCGATCGTCTTTAAACATTCGTAGTACTGCATCTATTGAGAAGATGCATTCTTACAATTTTATAGATAGATATTATACAGAAAAAACGTCTATACTTGTCTTATTTTATACTTTTGTAGAAAGTTTTATATTAACAATATTATTACTTGTACAGTCATGAAAAAAATTATTATCATTTGTAAAGACTGCTTATTGAATTGGTAAAATGTTTGCATTTTTGCTGTAGAATGTGCCCGTATTCATTTTATGACCCTTTTTGAAAGTCTCTGATTGGCTGCTTCTTAGTATACATTCATCGAAGGATATTGAGGCTGCTGCCAAATATTTTTTATTTGACAAATTTCGTTGGTATTCTTCTTCGAAAACCCTTTAAAATGCTTCTTTGATCAATACTGGCCGAGCAAAGGGAAAAAAGTTACAATTTTTTGAAATATCATGAAAAATCCATAATTTCAATTTTTGATAACACGATTCATTAAACTGAATATTATTCATACATCTTATGGCATGGATCGAAGCACTGAACTTTGTTAGAGCATCAAATAGAACATTATAAATATCTATTTTCAATAATATTAGGCTTTCGCAATAAGCGATACCTAATTATGAATTAATAATAAATTAAGCTTTAGAGGTTAATTACTAAAATGCTGTCAAAATGAAATCAGGCAGCATACTCATAATTTCATTCATAATTACGTATCACTTATTAAGTAAGCCTAATATTATTGAAAATAGATATTTATAATGTTCTATTTGATGCGCTATCAAAATTCAGTGGTACGATCCATGCCATATGACGTACAAATAATATTCAGTTTCATAAATTGTGTTATCAAAAATTAAAATTATGGATTTTTCTCGATATTTCAAAAAATTGTAACTTTTTTCCCTTTGCTCGGCCAGTATTGATCAAAAAAGCATTTTGAAAGGTTTGCGAAGAAGAATACAAAAAAATTTGTCGAATAAAAAGTATTTGGCTGCAGCCTCAATATCCTTCGATGAAGGTATACTAAGAAGCAGCCAATCAGAGACTTTCAAAAAGGGTCAAAAAATACATACTGGCACATTCTACAGAAAAAATGCAAACTTTTTGCCAATCAATGTTCTATACAAAAAGTTTCAAGATTTTGAGTTAAAAAATTGAATTTTCAATGTTGCATAGCTTTTTTCTTTTGGCAAATAGCGACCTAAACTTTGAGGAACATTTTTTTTTTCATAATATCTAAAAGAAAACAAGTTTTGAGCCATTTTAAAATTTTGAGCTACTGACTTCACCTGAAATATCCCATATGAATATAAAAAAGCACAAGTTATTGTTATATAAATTACAGCTAAAGAGGAAACCTAGGAAACCTATTTAACAATAAATTTATAACAATATAATATTTGTTACATGGATTTTTTCATAATTCAGAGGTATGTGATAATAATTAAGTAGCACTTGTTCATATCACTGCAAACCATATATATCTAATTGAAAAGGACAGTTTAGATAATTTTAACTCAGGCGCCGCTCGTTTCAACACGCTAGTGTACTGTGTAAGTTTGTGTGTGCAGGGGACCCAGGATATGCAAACCCTATTCCACGGTTTTCGCCAACGTCTATCAACCATTGAGTACACGAGGGAGCGTTCCATGCCGGCCTCGCGTGATTTTGAAATCGTGTGTCGGCTTCTAGTAGTGCGAGTCGTTCTGCCTTTTGCTGTCGTCGAGAAAATTGTAAGTACCGTACCTATTAAATGCAATATCAATATAAATAATGTTTTCTCTACAAATGTTTTCATTAAACTATTATTTTTATAAATAGTGTTCAGTAGCTAAATATAATTTTTTATAATTTACAACCTATGTACACTGAATGTGAGTAGTAATTTACTTATTCGCACACCGAGTGATGAGAAGTACATCACTTACTGGCGCCAAAATTCATTCATATCACACATAAATAGTCGTACACGATCTGATATACGTACACATGCACGTGTACGTACACATGCACGTGTACGTACAAATAGTGTCCCATAATCACACGCACATTAACACTGTACTCACTCACTGATACATATATACAGTCATAATGTCTGTCTACTTACATGCAGTCACACGCAAGTACGTACACAGTTGTGGAAATAAAAAATATGTTTTAATGTTGAATTTTGGTTACGAATTGTACGAGCAGATATACGACAAAGTGATTTTGTTACATGACAATGTTCGGTCACATTTGCAAAAGTCGTCAAAGAAACTTTGGGGGCGTTTCAATGGGATATCCTACCTCACCCGCCGTATAGCCCAGACATTGCTCCTTCCGACTACCACTTGTTCCGGTCGATGGCTCATGGCTTGGCTGAGCAGCACTTCCATTCTTATAAAGATGCCAAAAAATGGGTCGATTATTATTGGATAGCTTCAAAAGACGAGCAGTTCTTCCGAGATGGAATCCATAAATTGCCAGAAAGATGGGAGAAAGTAGTGACTAGTGATGAGCAATATTTTGAGTGACATGCTTTTTACAACATACTTTAAATAAAGCATCAATTTTCACCAAAAAACAGTGAGAACTTATTCAAGGTCTCAATAATATTGCGATTGGAACCGCAAAAAGGTTGTTTCTTCAAATTGTCCAAGGTTATAAAATCAAGATAAAATTTTGCGAATCATTTTCCGGTAATCTATACCTATTCACCTTTCAAATGCCATCCGAATGGTTTTTTAGGCCTTTTCGTTTAGAAGTTTTTTAATTTCCGGACGAATTTCTTTACTTTTGCACACTGTGCGCCGAAGCGGCAGCGCCGTTCCCTTTTTACATAACGTTGCATAATTCTAACGCTCCTTTTTTCTATTCATTTCTTGCAAAAAATATATGAAAGATGTATGGTAGTCGGCTTCCGATTGAAGAATATTCATCATATTTTATCCAATTCCAAAGTTTTATAAGAAATTTTGCCAAGAATTAAAGTTACACATCAAGTATTGTTTACCGCTTTACCGTTTTCCATTTTTTTGCTTCTTCACTGTCAGAGACCACTCCTGCAGAGCGCTCTTTTACACACATACAATTGGTATATCACAGAATATCATATCAGACAAGTAAAAATGCTTCTATATGTTGAGTGTAATTTTAAAATGTTTGGAAAGGTTAAAACCTCAATGGACTTCGTGATTACATGTGTTTTGTATTTTAGATTAAAGGCCGCAGCGCCCTACTTGGTGAGTATAAGGACCGAAGTAACGCACGAGCAAGCGGCGCAACGACGCATATTTTATTCGTTGGTTTAGGTTCGTAACCTTATTTGCAGCCTGAGGGAAAATTTCTGTGCCTTCAGCTAATCTCAAATCGTATCGAAAAGATCTCCATATAGTTATATACTTAGTAATAACTGCGTGTAAATCACAGCGTTACTACACCCGATCTAGATGATGATTAGAGGGAGGAAGAGAGAGGAGAGAGAGGAGAAAGAGCGAGAGAGAGCGAGAGAGAGATTGATTGATTGATCGATTGATTGAATGATCTGTCTATTAATATCTTGAAGTGTTACCCCATCTGGTGCTCCAAGTAAAAATACAAAGGAAGATAACAGGTGGTAGAAGTTTTAGAGTGGAATGTATGAGATGTGTACAAAGCACCAAAAAATGAGCGATAAATAGACCAAAAATAAAAATTTAATAAAAACAAAGTAGAAAAATAACAAGATAAAAAAAAATTAGAAAATTCGTATGAGAATATGAGTATAACAATGAAATAAAGAGTAAAAATGAAAAAGATAAAAATGGAGAGTAAATGCCTTTAATTCAGCTAGGTGGAAAAATATCTGCCTAGCATTGGATAGACTCGGCAAATCGACGTACCTGAAGAAGATGATTAAAAGCTACCTGGAAAATCAACTACTTGCGTACGATACAGAAGAGGGTCCGAAACACTACCAAATCACTGGCGGAGTCCCACAAGCCTCCGTGTTAGGGCCTCCCCTGTGGAACATCATGTACGATGATATGCTCAAGATCAACCTGTCACCAGGAACCGAGATAGTGGCCTTCACGGACATCGTGGGGCTAGTCATCACTGGAAAGACCCTAGAGGAGATCCAGCGTATTTTTGGAGAATGCTACGAAGCTGTGCAAAAATAGATGGGGTCAATCGGCCTCAAACTGGCTGACCACAAAATAGAGGCTGTGCTCTTCACGAGCAGGAGGCAAGTGGAGATCATAACCCTCAACGTGGGGCAGTCCACCATCATGTCTCAGCCTTGCATTAGGTATCTGGGAATGTTGCTGGACGCAAAACTCATCTTCGAGTCCCACGTAGAGCATGCTGCAGTCAAAGCAGCTAAAGTGGCCACAGCATTAGCGAGGCTCATGCCAAACATCGGTGGACTTCGGCAACCCCGGAGGAAACTCCTAGCGACAGTAGTGATCTCCATACTCACGTATGGAATAGCCATCTGGGGTGAAGCCCTTAAGATCAAGGAATGTTGAGTAAAACAAATAATTGTATCTTTGCAGGTTTTTAAAATTTTTCAATTTTCATATCGGTAATATGACCTGAAATTGTACATGGAATAAAATGAGACCTTACAAATTGAAATCGGATGAAAAATGAAAAAGATTTATCGGTTTTCTTGATTTTGTTTTCAATCAGCGATACCTTCTTTAACAATATTCAAATTTCTTTGAAAAAAATTTTTTTTTTACTTCAAGAACCCATACTATATTGTTTCTCAAATTATAACATGTGAAGTAAGCATCACACAAAATTTGTATATATAAGTCCGAAAAGAACGCCAGAGCCACCTTAAACGCACTTGACAAATCGCAAAGGTTTCCCGGTTGAAAATTAAGTAACGGAAATACGTATTTGTCACGTGGCAAATTCGAACGCTTTGATACGTATTGTTAATGTGTATTTTTAATACGTATCAAAATTTCAAATTAAATATTTATTCAGCAAAACTTTGCGTAATCTCGTCTGATTGTATTCTAGTTGCCATACATTGGAGTAACATGTGGATAATAACAGTATCAACAATAGAATAATAGATGAATAGTATCAACAATACGTATCAAAGTGTTCGCAATTGTCACGCGACAGATATATATTTATGTTACATAATTTTGATATGTAATACTAAATTACGTAATTATTTTCAACCGAGTTATTTCGGCTTCACATTTTCATCGTCACTTTTTTAAGAGTGGATCGTTATTTCTCCATGACAGCGTCATATATTAGCTTGAAATTTATAGGAAATTTCGTACGTGACATAGGTAATACCTGTATAAATTTTCATTTTGATCTAAGATTCCTTTTTGAGATATTTGATATTTAAAATTGTGTTTCTTTTTAAAGGTATTTAATGGTGTAACCGGCGTATTAATATAATTTTACATTTTAGTGTGCATACATGAATGAAATTAGAATTACGTCATGAATTGGTGTAATAATTTGAAATATTAGCATTAGAGTTCGTTTTAAAATTAAATAAAAATAATCGTGACTATATAAATATTTTTATAATAATTTTGGTATCTTCCCTATTAGCACGAAACATTATTAAAACATTTATAAAACGTTTATGACGAGATAAAGAAATGTTGTTGATAATGGTCGAGAAACGTTTTCAAAACGTTTTAAAAATGTCCAAAATGTCCGCTTTTTGGTTAAAAAAAAGTAGCTCAAAAATGTTTAGTAAACAGTTAATATACATTCATTAAATGTTTTTAAACTTTTTTTGAACATTTTATCATGTACGGATACCTAATTTTTGTTCTGCTTAAAACATTTTGAAAAGATATCGTAAATATTTCTGTTCAAGCGTTTATTTTATATTTATAAAACGTTTTTTATATATTTTATCAATCTCTGATAAGGGTATTTTATATTCTAAGAAATGTTTATAAAACATCTTTTACACATCTTACAAAGAATATTTTGTATTAGTCTTTAAAACATTTTGGAAATATTATAAGAATCATTTGATTTTTAGTAGCTTGAAAATGGTTTGTTAATAAACATTTTGAAAACATATCGTAAATATTTCTGCTCAAACGTTTATCTTATATTTATAAAATGTTTTTTAAATATTTTATCAACCTATGGTAAGGCTATTTTATATTCTGAGAAATGTTTATAAAACATCTTTTGTATGTTTTACAAAGAATATTTTATATTGGTCCTTAAAACATTTTAGAAGTGTTATAGAGTCATTTGATTTTTAGTAGTTTGTAAATGGTTTGTTAATAAACACTTTGAAAACATATTGTAAATGTTTTCGCTCAAACGTTTATTTCATATTTATAAAACGTTTTTTGAATATTTTATCAATCCATGGTAAGGGTACTTTATATTCTAAGAAATGTTTATAAAACATCCTTTATACATCTTACAAAGAATATTTTATATTGGTCCTTAAAACATTTTAGAAATGTTATAAGAATAATTTGATTTTTAGTAGTTTGTAAATGGTTTGTTAATAAATATTTTGAAAATGTATTGTAAATATTTCTGCTCAAACGTTTATCTTATATTTATAAAATGTTTTTTAAATATTTTATCAACCTATGGTAAGGCTATTTTATATTCTGAGAAATGTTTATAAAACATCTTTTCTATGTTTTACAAAGAATATTTTATATTGGTCCTTAAAACATTTTAGAATTGTTATAAGAATCATTTGATTTTTAGCAGTTTGTCACGGGGTGGTTATTTTGGCTAAGACGCCTTTTACCTGCCCGTCTTAGCGGTTCAGCTCCGGATCCTCCGGGTCAACTCTCGGTGACCCAATAGCCAGATTAGGCAGCGGACGCTACAACGTCGTACAATGCTAAACCTAATCTGGTTACTTACCGTGCAACACGCAAGTCTCACGCTTTATTTCAGCCAGGGACTCGAACTCCTCACCGGGTTCCTGGTTCGTGTGTTAGCTGCTCAGGTGCAAACGATACGTTTTCACTAACGTAACGACCGCGGAGGCGGCGGGCAACGGAGAATGACTAGGTTGCAAAATAATAACTCGACCAGTTAAAGTTAATAATAAAAGACTATTTATTAAATAAAAGATTAAATGATTTGAACGAATAATTAATAATTTAGACAGTGGAAGTGTCGCGTTGAAATAAGTTAATTTCCCTACCTAACGGTGCGTCAGCACGTTATCTCAGACGTTAGCTGTCTCGGAGGCTGACGTCACGCTCGCGGTAATTTACGCCGTGCACGTGAGGTATAATACGCCTCACGTGTGCGGTATCCTACGCGCGCGCTTGCCGAGTAAAGCGGCGAAATGAGAGAGCAGTCGCGATCGCCGCGCGACGCCCACACGTATAAGTATGAGAGACAGGGTAGATGGCGGGGCTGAACGTGTGCGCACCTGTTGTGCGCACTCACCGGCTTTGAAATAGCCGGTGATTCGACCTTGAGTCCAACCTTGATAACGTGCGAACCCGGAGTCCACACTCTCTCCTCACACTTGCTCTCTCCGTACTAGAGCGCCTATTCGAAGCCGTTGTCCAGGTACGACAAACCTGGACAAGCGGTTACGCGGAGCTAATTCGTGGCGCGGTAGATGCGTGCATGCTTACCTTGATAGACGAAATCTATAACGCAGTCTACTCTCGGTCGCAGCTAACTCCCTCCTTTTAGATGACGGGTTTGCCGGGTCAGCTGTCTCGAGGCCGGGGCGTCTGGCCGGTGAAGATGGTGCGGCAGGTTGAAATAGCTTGTCGCATGATCGCACAATGATTCTCGTCGCAGCGGTACAAGTACACGACGAGATAAGCCTTGTATCTGCGGAAGGCTTCGGCGAACACAGCACTAGCACTCTTGGTGTTTTGCAGGCAAAACAAGCGAAGACTTTCTCTCAAGAATAATCGAGAATCGCGTAACCTACTCAAGCGCGTACTGTTCTCTCTCAAGCGAACTTTAAGATGGCCGCCGCCTGTTCATCATCACGTCGATGCAGCTCCAATTCTGCATCGACGCGTCATCTCGCATTCGCGAACGCGAAGTGCTATGACCGCTCATAGCCACCGACGTCGGTACGGCAGATCGTGACACCCCCCACCCAGACGTCGCTTATCCTTTGGTTTGCGACTCTGCAAATTATTCCGACGTCGTCAGTACCTAAACAGGAATGGGAGCACGAAGAAACACACAAGTACGCCATTTTTATAAAAATAAAAAAAAAACTTTATTTTGTCAGCCTAAATTAACACGTTGTTTCGCTGCCCGCGGGCAAGTCGCTGGGTTGCGGACATTGGGATGCCCGCAAAAGAAACATAACCGGGGTTGACGGTGTCGCCGGGGAGGCCGTTGCTCTCCAGATAGGTGTCGCCCGGTAGAGAGGGCTCTTGAGGGTTCTGTCGGTGCTTCTGGGTTAGTCGCTCTCTCCGACTGCCGTCCTCTAGAGGGCCTTCGCCTGGAGAGGCTTCGCTGTCGGCTCCGGTGGTTTTCTCTTGCAGGTTTCGATGCCAGAGCAGGGGCTGGCGGTCTCCGCTGCATCGCTGCCCTCTCCTCTGCCCTGGCTCTCTCCAGCTCTTGATGGATCCTGGCCACTTCTCTCTCCTTTACCTCGCGGAGGCGGCGAGCTTTATCTATGGACTCGCGGCTTTCTCGAGCCTCGCGGACCCTCCTCTCAGCTCTCTGTCGGCGAAATTGGACCGACTCCGCGAGTTCCTCTTTGCGGTCCTGTACCAGGTTGTACCAGGTATTGGAGTACTCACTCGCCCTTGCGTAGTCGTGGAAATGATCCCACTCCTTCATGACGGCTTCTTCCTTCTCTGTAGCCAACTTGGTTAGCTCTCAACATGCTAATAAGTTGGCTTCGAGTTCATTCCAAGTTGCCGACATGGAGGAGCGGCCTGATTCTTTCCTCGTGACAAGTTTGTAAATGGTTTATTAATAAACACTTTAAAAACATATCGTAAATGTTTTCGCTCAAACGTTTATTTCATATTTATAAAACGTTTTTTGAATATTTTATAAATCCATGGTAAGGGTATTTTATATTCTAAGAAATGTTTATAAAACATCCTTTATACATCTTACAAAGAATATTTTGTATTAATCTTTAAAACATTTTGGAAATGTTATAAGAATCATTTGATTTTTAGTAGCTTGTAAATGCTTTGTTAATAAACATTTTGAAAACGTATCGTAAATATTTCTGCTCAAACGTTTATTTTACATTTGTAAAATGTTTCTTTAATATTTTATCAATATATGGTAAGGGCATTTGATATTGCAAGAAATGTTTATAAAACATCTTTTATATATCTTACGAAGAATATTTTATATTGGTCTTTAAAACATTTTGGAAATGTTATAAGAATCATTTGATTTTAATGGTATGTAGATGGTTTGTTAATAAACATTTTGAAAACATATCGTAAATGTTTTCGCTCAAACGTTTATTTTACATTTGTAAAATGTTTCTTTAATATTTTATCAATCCACGGTAAGGGCATTTTATATTGTAAGAAATGTTTATAAAACAGCTTTTACACATCTTACAAAGTATATTTTATATTTCTCTTTAAAACATTTTGAAAATATTATAAGAATCATTTGATTTTTAGTGGTTTGTAAATGGTTTGTTATTAAACATTTTGAAAGCATGTCGTAAATGTTTTCGATGAAACGTTTATTTTATATTTTTAAAACGTTTTTTGAATACTTTATCAATCCATGGTAAGTGCATTTTATATTGTAAGAAATGTTTATAAAATATCTTTAACACATCTTACAAACAATATTTTGTATTAGACTTTAAAACATTTTGGAAATGTTTTAAGAATCATTTTATTTTTAATGGTTTGTGGACGGTCTTAATAAAAATTTTGAAAATATATCGTAAATGTTTATACGCAAATTAACATTTTTAAATGTAGTGACTATTTCATGTACATGTTTATGAAACATATGAATTACTTGCCAAGCAGGGGGTTACGTCGCTTTTTGATTCGAGTTAATTTATTTTACTTCAGTAAAATGTTTGCAATACTTATTTTTATCAATTACACTTCTTAAAATTTTCTTGGAATATTTTAAATCACGGGAAATATCTTTACAAGTGATCTTTATTTGCTAGTATTCCCCTTATATAAAGTATTTCCCGCTTATATTTTAAACTGTTATGTTTACTGATAAGCGCGGACTTGTTTCTCTAGTTTCTTGTTTCTCTAAAAATCACTACAGGTGGCATTAATGAATAAAAAATAAAAAACGAGCATAGGTGTCGCACTTTTTAGAAGTGCCGTTTTCGATCCTGAAATTAAGGATTAAATACAAAACAACTTTTACTCTACACAATAAAAAATTATATTTTATATTCTCGAATAAGTTAGACTACAAGTACGTAGGTGTTTGCCTGACATGTCGGTGCCTATGGTCTACTTTACTTCCTTTATGCATAATATACTATTATTATAAGTATTAATAAAATAAAATAGTTAATTTTGATAACGGGAAACTAACCAGTCATGTACTATTTGGGATCATAAAAATGAGTCAATAATATAATTATACTTATTATATATAAAAGTTACGTTCAAATATATTATAGAAAGAATACAAATTTTTGTCGATGTAACTATATTTTAAATATAGTTATTTTGAAAAATAAACTAGATGAGTCTCCTCCAGTAAAAAAAGTGATTTATCAAGTCAATAGGTCATGTTGGTTTTCTTGAAAAACAAAAACATTGTATTTATTAAAAAGATACATTATTTCGAAGCTTTTTATTTATTAATTAGATTATAAGTATATATAAAATTTAATCACAAAACGCACGATTGAATGTATTAATGGGAAAACTACATAATTTTCACGAAACGGCATTTTACAGAGTTTAGCTAAAATCAGATCACCTGGATACTTTTCTAAATCATTGGATGGCTCAATTATTTCTATATTCAAAAGATTTGAATTCATTGGTGAAGTATAAAAAGTTTTCTTGATTTAGACGATATCGTATGACATATAATTCGTTCTTGCTGTTCATAAAATAATGGATCGTTAAATAACTGCCGTTTTTCAACAAAAGACCATTATTTTTTTCGTCTTTGCAGTTTATAGTTATGATATTTTTTTTAATATCTCAAATTTACTAATTCCGAAAGGATAGAGTAATTCGAAATTTGCATTACTTATAAGACTATCATTAGTATCATCTGTATAATATTCTTTTGTACTGCTTATTTCAGATAATCTTTTTACAATTTGCTGAAGGGGTTTGTCACCTTTTCGAACCATTGCCTTAACCTTTCGTATATAGTTCTCATATCTGAAGGCACTAAAATTGTCCAATGATCCATAATTTCTCACATCATTAACAAGGTGAAGGAGATTATGAATGTTAAAACTAATATTATCCTTTCCGTAGATACTTTCGTAACTTTCTCTAAACCTTTTTAGTAAAACTTCAGCAAAATTTAAATATTCATCATTTTTAATTAATTTAGGATTTACTAAAATACTAATTGCTATATGTAAGTGTAAGAAATTGGCGTATAAATGTTCATTTAAAATGTCTTTTAAAACTACAGGGCCAGAATATAATAAAAATTGGCGTAATTCGTGAGCTTTCGATATACGTCTGACATTCTGAATCTTCCTTGGAGCTCTGCTGAAAACAGATGGCATAAATTTTTTTAAATGAACTAATCGCTCAGGTATCTGTTTTCGCTGATGTTCAGACAATCTGACGTTTGTAGGACCCTTCAACCACAATTCACTCAACTTTAACATCACACCTAAACAGATATGATGCATATAATCCAGCGGGACATTCGTCACACATTCAAAATTCGGAATATCGTTTAAAATCGACCTTTCATGGCATTGATAATCCATATTATAAGCATGATTTCTAAATAATTCGTCTGTACGTAACGCCTTACTTTCACCAGGGAAACAAACTTTTCCGTTAATATATTCTCCTTCAATTACACATTTCGTGCAGCTGTAATACCCTGAGTGATACTTAACTTTCAGAACGTAAGCTTTTGCAGGAATATCGCATACAAGACCATACAATTTTACATTGTATCGTTTTTCATTATGAACGATACCGTTATTTATGAGGTTACTAATTTCTTCTATAAACATTTTCAAAAGAACATTGGAATCTGAAGGTTTGTCCTCGCCGTGGTAAATGACAATTACTTCTACTTCCTTTATCGTGTATTCGGAACATGAAATGATCCATAGACCTTTTTCTGATGATTTCGCTAAGGGAGCGCTGTCGATATTTACGATAAGTTTTATACAATCTAAATCAATATGTTTTTGTAAAAAAATTGTAACGAACAACAATATGGCACTTTTAACTCCATAATAAAGATACTGCCCTTGTTCCATTTCGTAAATTTTATCATTTCTTGGAGTTTTTAAAAATACTCGAGAATCTTTCGGAAATGGAGCATTGGTATTTTTCCTTAATTCACGTAGCATGTCGTTAATCATCATATGAGGAACGGCATGAATATATTTAATACAGATTATTCTTATATTATCGACAAATAACAAATTTTTCTTTTCTCCGGCTGAGGAAAGTTGTATTTTTGGTTTCTCACAATCAGAAACATCGCTTTCAATATCGCTTTGTGTATTTACATCCTCGATTTCTTCTAACAGCGACCATAAGTCGATAGAATAGTCCTCATTCGACTCCTCGATTTCATTATCAAGCATGACAATATCATCAGGTTGTTGTAGATTCTAATTGTCGTCAGGTATTTCAATATCAGTTACATTTTTGTCATCATTTGAATGAAGATAATTTGCTTCCTCCATGCTTGAAATATCTTGATCTTCATTTCTAGTAAGATTGACAATATCTTGACTGTTTTCACCTAAAGTGCTTTCATTCTGCTCTGGGGTACTATCATCTTTACACGAATACATATATTGGATAAATTCTTTATGTACTTTTCCAAAGACCGAAGCTTTTTCTGAAGCAACCAAACGGCGAAAGTCTTTCCGAATAACCATATTTTTTCGAACTCATGATTAATTCTTATTCGATTTTCCTGTAATTATCTGAAAAAATACAAATTAATAACATTTAATTAGTTTAACAAGCAAACCTCGTAACGGGAAAAATTTTTTCTTCCAACGTAGAATAAGGAAAATTATTGCCAAGTTCAAAAATACAAGATTAAATTTTCTAGTACGAATTAATTTAAATAGAAGGAAGCCAAATTGTCCAACCCCGATAAAAACTAATGCAAATTTATTTCTACATATTTGATATCCCAATAAGCCATCGATTAAAATAGCTATATTTTCTAAAAAAAAACCGCTGCCAATTCATTGGCACGTAGCTTCCTCAAATTTAATTTACTAATTCTTTTAATTAATTTTTAATTCCAATATTTAAAATTTAATACTTTATTTTGTACGGTGAGACTATGTTAAATGGTTTGTGACTTTTTATTTTTACTCTTTCTATTTTTTATCATTAAAAAGCAATTATTATTATACAATTTTCTATTTTACAATGAGTTTAATAAGTGGTTAAAATTTTAATTCTATAAATCAAGTATTCTCTGAGAAAACGCGATTCGAAAATTAAAAAAAAAAATTTTTAACCTGAAATATCTTTTTTCGTAATAGTCCGATTTTTTGGGCAACAAACTCGATCTGAAGATATATAAAAGCTACATCTGTGCCAAATGTCGGGACGATAATTTTTACTCTTGTTATCGTGCGACAACGAAAAGGCAAATTTTTTCTAAAATAATTTTTTTCTAAAAAACCAATGAAGATAATCTCTTAAAATTTTAACCAAATATAGTCTTCAGTGAGTTTAATAAGTGGTTAAAATTTTAATCCGATAAATCACGTATTCTCTGAGAAAATGTGATTCGAAAATTAAAAAAAAAACAATTTTCAATCTCAAATATCTTTCTTCGTAATGGACCGATTTTTTTGGGCAGCGAACCCGATCTGAAGATATATAAAAGCTACATCTATGCCAAACGTCAGGACGCTTGGATTTTTACTCCCCTACTGAAAAATGTCACGTGAGATCTCAGGTGAGAACTCATATGAGATCTCTGTTAGAATGTGAGGTACATTTATATCAGTGTGTGAGGTAGAGACAATGCATACGCAGCGCCATCACGCGACTATAGGAAAGAGTATAGCGAGAGCACAAAAGAAGTCAGGAGTTAAATAAAGGTTTATTGTTCACGTTAGCCCGTGCATGTTGTTATTTGATCCTGTGTCTCCACTTCCATATTTAACATGGTAGCAGAGTGCCTGGTTTGTATTTAGTGGTGGTATTGTCTCTTGCGACAGCAATGACACACTTAAATTCCAAGAAAGGGAAAGTGTTTTTAAGTTGAGCGCGTGGTAAGTGCAATAACAAAGAAAGACGCATGAGCGCAAAGACAGAGCCTCGAGAAGTAAAAAGTGAGAAAACGAATGAAATTGAAAGTGAAGTTTTACGATACAGAAAGTAGAGAAGTTAAAAAGGAAGTTCCTGTTGAAAGCGAGATGGCATCGGAGAACAAAAGATTTACGTTGCAAGTATTTGATGGAACACACTACGACAAATGGAAGTACAAATTAAAATTATTCCTAGAATTTAAAGAGTGCAATGAAGTTATAGAAAATGATGAAAGACCGGCATCGGTAACAGAAATCGAATGGAAAAAGAAAGAGATAAAAGCCAAAAATTATATAGTGAACAGTATGACAAATACACGGCTAGAATTAATAATTTCAGAAGAAACTGCAAAGAAAATTGTTGCTAAGTTGGATGAAAATTACTTAGTTAAAAGTAGTGCTGTGAAATTATTATGTAAAAGAAGGCTACTTGATTTAAAAATGGAAGAAAGTGAAAACCCGACAGACTTTTATAATAACTTTGAAAAATTAGTGAACGAATTGAAAAATGCTGGAGAAAATGTGACAAAAGAAGACAAACTAAATTACTTCTTATTAACGCTGCCAGAAAACATGTCACACATGGTTGATATTGTGAACGCATTAGCTGAAAAGGACAAAACAGTGGAATTTGTAAAATCAAAATTTGAATTTGAAATCAAAAAGAGACATAGTGTAAGTGAAAATTCAAGATCAAACTCTTTTACGTTTGAAAAAAGAAAAAAGGAAAAAAGGACATGTTATTTATGTGGAAGTGTAGGGCATATACAGTACGATTACCCAAACATAAACAATTCTTGGAATCGAGGGACGCGACAGCGAGAAGGCGATAGAGGAAGCCGTGCACCACAGAGAGGAGGGGGAAACAGCAGAGGCTATAACACGCAGCGAGGAACGAGTTCCAGCCGGCGTCGAAGGAGCGGCTACAGACAACGCAGCTGAGTCGCGCGGGGCAGTGATGACAACAGCGGAGGTCATCAAAGCGCTGAGAAGAGCGAAGTGTTGAACACTTCAGTAGAAATAAGGTCTGCGAATATAAACAACGGTAATGTAAATGAAAATAAAATAGAATGGATTTTAGATAGCGGTTGCACAGACCACGTGGTCAATAACGAAAATTATTTTAGTGTTGCGATTGTGTTAAAAGAACTAATTAATGTAAAAGTAGGTGATCTTGAAAACGACAAAAGTAAGTCACATAAAAAGTAAATTCAGAACATATAATGATGAGGTAGATATTGAACTAAAAAATGTATTTTACGTGAAAGATATCGACAGAAATTTAATAAGTTTCGCTAAAGTGACTGATAATCATAAAGTAATATCTATCGGAGATAGCTCAAAAATATATAATAGAAACAATAAATTGATTACGATAGCATGAAAAATTGGTAGAATGTATAAAATGACTAGTTTTATTGAGAGAAATAAAGAATCTAATTTGTAATCTATATTGAAAAGAGCTTGTGTGTGTCTTTTCTTAAACGCTGAAAAATTCATATAAATTTATAGCCTATAGGTAATGAAAAGAGCTTTACACTTTACTAACTAGATTCACGAATCAGTATTTAATATGTAGAAGCAATCGATTTATACAATTTAGCTGATCTTTAAACATATGAATATTTACATGAAGATGATCAATTGACCATGTCTACACATTGAACTGCAAACCGTCGGGCCCGCCAAGTATGTATCGGAGAACGGACGACCACCCCTGCTAGAGCCGCTAGTGCGACCTTGCGCTACGGGGGGCCGCTCGAAGCGACTCCCTCCGCTCCGCGGGCTGATGCGCTCTCGGTGCTGTCGCCGCATGGAGAGTCAGACGCTCTTGCTCCTCCGCCTGAGACCCAAGTGCTTCGCCTAGCCTACTCGACAGCGACGGTTTTCACCAGCAGTGCTATTCGCGACTCTGACGATGACGTGAGGATTTACTCTCCTTCATTGGCAGTATCTGAGATGGATATTCTCGCAGTGAGTGTATGTCTGGTTCGGCGGGGTTTTTCCTTCGCTCTCGCTCCACCATTCATACATTACTTATTCTCCTATTCTGTATTGTCCTTTGCTGTATTCCATTTTGTAAGCCTAATCAATAAAGTACTTTTTCTTAACATTGGTCCTTCCAGCCGGATGATAGGACTGAAGGGAAGAGTTCATCCGAAAAATGCAAGTTACGTCTGGTGAGTGGCCATTTTGTGCCACATTGGTCTCATCGTGCCACGTGATCACATGCGCGTCTCGCGTACCGTTCTCGTCCTCTAGCGCCATCGCTCTCACCGAGCTCCCGCGTAAAAGATGGAGAGAAAGAAGGACTCTTTTTGTCCGCGAGCTGACCTCGGCCTCTCGCTGCCGCGTGCAGCGTTTGGTCGAGTATGCGTCGCCTATCTCTCTCGCTCCCGCTTGTAGCAAGAGGATAAAGACGCCATCTCATCGCGTGGCTTCTGCTCTCGCCCACGGCGGGCGACACCGCTCTCTCTCTCTCTCTCTCTCTCTCTCTCTCTCTCTCTCTCTCTCTCTCTCTCTCTCTCTCTCTCTCTCTCTCTCTCTCTCTCTCTCTCTCTCTCTCTCTCTCTCTCTCTCTCTCTCTCTCTCTCTCTCTCTCTCTCTCTCTCTCTCTCTCTCTCTCTCTCTCTCTCTCTCTCTCTCTCTCTCTCTCTCTCTCTCTAAGTTTTGGCGGTAAGTGTAGACGGGTTCTGCTTGAGCTCTCGCATTATTCAGCATCACTAATAAAGTTTTTACTCCTCGGAGTCAAATCATTGCAGGAAAAGGAGCCCCAGGCGGCACTCAAGCTCCCAGCCCAAAAACTGGAGGCATCGCGCTCCAGTTTTATGTGCCGGGGACCTTTTCCTCTACACGCAGACGCCCTAACCTCAACACGTCAAGCACTCGGCACACGCAACACACTCAATCACTCAATTTACACAACTGCAGCTCACAGCATCGTCAGCTTCGCACCTTTTTGCACCGCTTCATCACACTGCGACGGCACCCGCCTCTGTGCCGCTGCACTGCCGCAACCTATAGGCTGCATTACGCGCAGTGCACCGGTCGCTGTCCGATCAGCTTATTGGCTTACTGCCTCACTATCTGCTGTGTTGTCCCGCTACCTGCATTTAATCAGCTGAGAGGACGTGACCAGCTGTGTGCGCCATCATATGCTGCCTTGCTCACCACTTTCATCAGCTGTTTTATGCCCATAGGCATTCTTCTTTTTTGCGTGAGTCAGCGTTTTGCCTGTCATCCTGTGCAACACACCTCGCGCAGTGCGAGTGCGAGCGTGAGTGTGAGCTTGATCATTTACCCGCGATCTACCTTGCCGGCCACTGCTACTTAACTTGTTTTAATTTTAATTGCTTTTAATTTGTTTGACCTGCGTTTTCTTTTTAATTTAATTTTATTATACTAAAGTAGCTGAAACTGCCATTTTTACTAATTGTAATTTTTTTTTTTATTTATTTTTCTTTCTATTTTTATATATATTGCATAGCGTTTCTGATCTTTCTAATTAACTAATTTTTAATAATTATCTGGCCGCTCACTCTTTCATTTACAAAAATTTCATTTTTTTTTCTATTTAATAACCACCATCTCTGCCGATCTATAGTTTTTAACTGAATAGATTATACGTTTGATATTTTATTAAGTCTGACTGCTTGCGTTTTATACTACTGTGTAAACGGGTGTAAAAGGCCCCTGCTTTGCCGGCTTGTCTGACCTAGTTAAGGTCTTGATCACTACTTTCATAGATCATAAGCAGCAGGCTATTTTTAACACTTTTTAATGCTGTTTTCTTGTTTTTCTTGTTTTTTTTCTTGTTTTTATTCATAACTGTGTGTCTGTTAAACTGCAGCGGCCTTTTATACCAGTGATTATTAAAAAATTTATTTTTTTTTTTTATTTTTTATTTATTTATTTATTTATTTATTTATTTATTTATTTATTTATTTTATTTATTTATTTATTTATTTTTTTGTAATTTTTGCACTTATATTCATCATTGTATCTTGCATCTCGCCTTCATAAACTGACACTACGTCGTGTATTTCATTTTTTATTTTCCATTTTTCACGTTTCAGCTCATTTGTCATTTTTAACTTTCGTGTTGTAGATTCTAGTTTTTTATCTCTCATTACTCATAACATACATCTTTCGTGCGCTCGATACACAAAACAAAATGGACATTATTTGTCGTGGCTGCAGCAAAAGTATAAAAACGAAATGTAGTACATGTGAACACTGCAATAGCAACTTCCATCCTAATTGCACGACTTTCAAGCAGGTTCACAACAAAGCAAACAAGCTTATTGGTGCCTGTCGAGCTTGCATTTCTGCGGCAAATACCAATACTAATAAGCAGAGAGATGAGACACTCAATGGGAGCAATAGTGCACCGTCAATTGACCCTTTACAACAGATCCTTCAAAAACTTACCAGGCTAGAAAACCTTGAAGGCAGTATGAACACGTTGAGCTCAACCATTGATGCCAGACTAGGGGAATTTTCAACGGCGATCACAAACATCGAGGAGAGGCTATCATCTCTGGATGTGTTACCAAGTCTTGTAACGCGCTTATCGGCTGCGGAAGAGGCCATTTCACATGTGCAGACTGAGCAGCTGAGCCTTCGTCAGCAGGTTGCTGCTCTTAGCACAGCTAAACAAGCTCCACCTGCTCTTGATGTTTCTGCTGCTAACCGTTTGAAGAAACTGGAGAATGATGTACAAAATCTTTGTACCCTACAACGCAGTGTTGCCAACGAGCTCGTAATTACAGGACTTCCAACAACAACAGAAACGTCGACCATGAAAGGCCTTGTATTTGCAGCGCTTAAAGTTCTCGATCCTGGTTTCCTGGAACGTGATATTATGCATGTACGCCGAATGAATAGCAAAACAATAACTGAGCATGTACCATCCACTTCCTCCCCGGATGCTACTGCTGACACTCAGCTGTCTGACAGTCACACTCCTGCTAAAACTATCTCTGTACCGCTCATTGTACGCCTGTCATCGCCTGATCTGATGCTGAATCTCACTAATGCAAAAATAAAAATGGGAAAACTGCACTCGTCGCAGCTCAATGTCGAACTGCTTGAATTAGCCAAAATAACGACTCCCTTACCGTCCTCACTCATCAACATAAACGAGTTGCTTCCTGCAGACCTACATAGACTGCGTTTGCAGGCACGAACTGAGGCGAAAAAGAAAGGTTTCATTACTTATGTACGTAGTGGTCGTCTCTACATCAAGAAGAAAAAAGAAAATCACGCAACTATCATGTCATCTACTGAAGAGCTCAATCATTTTTTAGCTTAGACTCATCTCATCATCACTATTCTTTCAATCATGTTAATCTCATCCCTACTCACCCTCCATCTTCATCCACATCAAGTTTTTCCGGGTCTCGGAACCACGGCCTCAGAGTATGCCACTTTAATGCAAACTCTATTCGAGCGCACATGGGAATGATCAATCACTATCTGTCTACTCACAACTTCTTCCATGTAATAGCTGTTACTGAGACCTGGCTTGATCCTGTAGCAGATTATAGCAATATTGTCTTCTTACATGACTACATTCTTTTTCGGCGCGATCGTAATAGAAACGGTGGTGGTGTTGCGCTCTTCATCCACAACTGTATTTCTGCCACTGTTCTCTGCTCATCAGATGATGTCTGGACTGGTAAACCAGGCAAGCCAGAATATCTCTTCTGTGAAGTAACAGGCAATGGTCATCCGCCATTTTTCGTCGCTGTAGTCTATCGACCACCACACGCGCCTTTTCTTAGAGATACTGATTTTATAGACAAAATCACTACCTACATGCATGACTACAGCACTAAGATTATTCTTGGCGATTTTAATGCCGACCAGCTCTCCTTATCTGATGATGCGGTTTTCATTCGCAAGTTTATTGCAGAAAATGGACTCCACAATGTTCCGTACGGTGCGACTCACCACAAACTTACCTCCGACACCTGGCTTGATCTCTGCTTAATAGATGAACAAGACCGCATATTAGACTTCTCGAAGACTGAGTCACCATTCATCAACGGTCATGATCTTATCGCTGCTACACTTGCGCTTCAAACCCCCAAACCCTCATTAACATCATTCACCTATCGTGACTATAATGCCATTAGCGCTGAGTCTCTTATTGACTTTCTGAGAGGTTTAGATTGGTCTGTCGCTGAGTCGGCTCCCCTTCATGAATGTGTCTCTGTCCTGCAATCCCACGTGGCTACAGCTATCAATAATCTCGCCCCGGTCAAAACTGTTACTCCTGGAAAAAACAGGCATCCATGGTTTATGCCAGAACATCGTGTCTTAATCAGAGAGATCGCTTGTATAAGCGTTTTCGTAGGTCTCGTACAGAACATGATCTGTATTTATACCGAGAAGCTCGAGATTCAGCACATTCTTCAATTGAGGAAGCCAGAAATAACTATTACCATCATCGATTATCAACGCTGACTAATCCGAAGGATATCTGGCGTGAGCTTCAGCATTTAGGCATCACAGGACCGAAAAAATCAACTTCATCGTTGTTCTCCATCGACCAGCTCAATGCACATTTTAGAAGCGTTTCTTATGATCCGGCTACTCCTTCTGTTTCTGACTTTCTCAGTACCCTGACCCCATCAAACAACGCTGAGTGTTTCTCATTTAGGGAGTTCCAAATCTCTGATATATGTGATGCAGTAAATCACTTTAGTACACAAGCTAGAGGACCTGATGGTATTCCGCAGCGTATAATATTACTTGCACTACTTTTTCTTGCGCCTATCATCTGTAAAGTTTTTAACCAAACTCTACGCGAAGCATGCTTTCCGCAACTATGGAAGAAATCTTCCGTAATTGCCCTGAACAAGGTGAATACCCCGAATAGCTTGAGTGATTTTCGCCCAATATCTCTCCTTTGTTTTCTCTCTAAAGCACTTGAGTGGTTGGTATACCAGCAAATGTCTTGTTACTTAGAATCTAGGCTTCTTCTCAATCCTCTTCAAACTGGTTTTCGATCTGGACACAGCACTCAAACAGCCCTACTGAAGCTCACTGACGATATTAGGCTTGGAATAAATAGTAAACGAGTCACTCTGCTTCTTCTATTTGACTTTAGTAAGGCTTTTGACTCTGTCTGTCACGTCAAGCTCCTACAGAAATTGCTCGAGCATGGTTTCTCTAAATCAGTAATCAATTGGATAGCGTCGTATTTGGTTGGTCGTCAGCAAGCGGTCGTTGACAACAAAGGCAACTTTTCATCGTTTCTGGAGCTGAATACCGGAGTACCTCAGGGCTCTGTGTTGGGGCCATTGCTCTTTGCCATTTATGTTAACGATCTGACCCTATGTCTTGATCATGATGTTTCCCACATCATATATGCTGATGACCTTCAGCTCTATATCAGCTGTCCTCTTGAGGAGCTCGACAATTTTTCTGCTAAGATGAGCTCAAATGCAGACCGCATCATGAGCTGGGCCACTCGCAATGCACTTCGGCTCAATGTCGGTAAGACGAAAGCCATGGTAATAGGTTCTCCTCGCTATATCAATTCTCTCCCTCTGTAACCAGAAACTTCATCGATATTGGTTGCACCCCTGTCCTCTATGAATCTTCATTGCGCAATTTGGGTGTGGTGCTTGACTCTAAGCTCAACTGGAATGAGCATATTGCGCATATTTGCCGCCGAGTTCGTGCTCTTATGTACCGTCTCTATTATTTTAGAAAAAGCACCAACCTACGTCTGCGTAAGCACCTTATCCAAATGCTTCTTTTTCCGGTGATTGACTACTGCTGCGTTGTATACAACAATCTCTCGAAGGATGTCAACGACAGACTTCAGACACTTGTCAACTCAGGTATCCGTTACATCTATGGCTTGAAACGGAGGGAGCATATAACTCGCTACAGGCGTGAGCTTGGCTGGTTGACTACGACTGCACGTGCGAAGTATTTTGCTGCGAATTTACTACGCAAAATCTTCAATACAGCTACGCCGTCCTATCTACTGACCTTTTTTGATTTTGCAGTTGCTACTCGACCAGTCAGGGGTGAAATGAAGCCCTTAGATATTCGTAGCTTTAGTACCGTGACACTGAAAAACTCATTTCATATCAGTTCTGCATATCTCTGGAATTCATTACCATCAAACATCCGCAATATCATTTCTGTTCCCCATTTCAAATCATGTCTTCATCAACATCTCTTCAATTCCGATGCGTAAAACGCACAAAAACTATGCCCCATCTATGTCATGATCATTCCATCCATCGTCATGCTTTTGCTTTTTATTTTGCGCTCTATTTTTATTTTTTGCGCTCTATTTTTTAGTCTTATTTTTTTTATTTTTAATTTTTTGCAGTTTCAGTATACTTTGCGTAACCACTCACTATTCGTAATATTCGTAATATTTCGCTATTTGTAATAACTCTTTGTAACAACACTCTTTGTAATAACGCTAATTGTAAATCTTGTCTCTATTGTTCAACACAATGAACAGCAATAAACATTATCTAATCTAATCTAATCTCTCTCTCTCTCTCTCTCTCTCTCTCTGTCTCTCTCTCTCTCTCTCTCCTCTCTTTCGCATTCTCTCACCTTGGGTGGCTCGTTCGTGCCTACAACGAGCGTGGGCGGCCATTCTCGCGCTTAAGCTCACAACTCCCACGTGACATTGCGTCCGAGCCTCGCTGCTTGCGGTGCGGGGTGACAGGCCGTGCCTCTCCGACATGTCGTTTGGCTATACGACTGCTTCCCCCCTTGCAGCGCGGGTTGCCAGATCTCGATCCATGGCGCATGATGCGAGCTGCGACGCGCTTGAAATCATCGACAAACACCACTCCCATGTGACGTTGCGTCCGGACCTCGCTGCTTGCGGTGCGGAGTGACAGGCCGTACCTCTCCGACATATCGTTTGGCTATACGACTGCTCCGCCACCACCTTGCAGTGCGGGTCGCCGGATCTCGATCCATGGCGCTCGATGCGAGCCGCGACGCGCTTAAAATCAACAACAAACGCAATTACAACTGGCAATGCATCCGAGCCTCGCTACTTGCGGCGTGGAGACCGGCCGCGCCCCCCCGACATATCGTTTGGCTATAGGACTGTCTCCCCCTTGCAGCGCGGGTCGACGGACGTTGGCCTACGGCATCTGACGTGCGCTTTCATCGCGAGCACAGCAATTCGACCCTGTATCTCAGTCGTGGCGCCAGACCGACGTCGCCACTCTCTGGAGACGATCCTGACTGATTCTCTCTGCAGCTATGGAGGAGGTCCTCACCGTCCAGCAGGCATTGGTGCCCGTCCTTGAAAACACTGCCGACACTATCGATGCAACGCTTGACGAGACCTGGACCCTGGAGCTCGTCACCAGAAGACTTGAGCTGCTCTATCGGTACTGGGGCACGTTCGAGGAGAATCACGTGGCATTGATCCAGGCCAACACACCGCAGGAGAATCCATACTTCGTGCGGGCAACCTACTCCAGGGTGGAGGCAGTGTACGTCGTGGCGAGAGGGCGACTCTTCGATGCTGAAGCCCGACTTCGTCCGGAAGCGAGCCATATCCAAGGCCTCGCACCACTAGCCAATAGCACTCAACTGCTCTTCCCGCGACGATTGGGAGTCCTTCAGGGACCTGTTCAGATCTCTGATTCACAACGAAGCCTCGCTGAGTGACGTTGTCAAGCTGTTTTACCTGAAAGCCGAAGTGAAGGGGGACGCCTTGTCTGCCATAGACAGCTTCCAAGTCACCTGCGTGAACTACGCTACCGCTTGGCGAACGCTTGAGATTCGATACGACAACAGCCGCCTGCTGGTGCAGGATCACATCCAAGCCGCGATCCAGGAATAACGCGCCCTGACCCACAGATACACGCAGGATGAAGGTCTGTGTCACCACTTCCACAGTCACGGCGAGCTGTGCCGCGTGCCAGGAACCCCATCAGGCAAGCCGCTGCTCTCACTTTAGGCAGCTTTCAATAAAGGAAAGAAAGGACATGGTCTCCCGTTTCAGGATGTCTTACAACTGCCTCGGAAGATCTCACGTCGCTATAAGCTGCCCATCGTAGTCCACGTGCCGCGTTTGCGGGAAATTGCATCATACCCTGCTCCACGAGAGCGCCGACAAGGGCAGCGGATCTCCGGTCGACTCTGGGATTCCCACCAAGGTCACCAGGGATACTTCATTGGCCTTGTTGGAAGCAAATGCAGCGACCTCTTCCCACGTCCCTCAGCTCTGCCTAGTTCGAGTGCTCCCGACCGCCGTCATCGAGCTCAGTAACGGCAGTGGCCAACGGCGGAAGGCTCGGGCCCTAATCGACCCCTGCTCAGAGACCACCTTAATAAAACTTCAACTGGCTCGACGCTTCGGACTGAGCGGGGAGCGAAAGCAGCTCAGCATCTCCGGAGTTATGGGCCCCCCGACAGACGCTACGGTCCTCTGTGCTCAGATCAATCTGCACCCTCCAGGTTACGCCTCACCGATTCGCATCGAGGTATGCGGACTTCAACGACTGGAAATTGTGACGCAGAGTATCTCCCTTGATCGGCGACTGGCCAAATCATTTCCAGGGCTTCAGTTGGCCGACCCGGACTTCTTCATTTCTCGAGGCATTGATCTGGTCTTAGGAGCAGATGCATACAGCCACCTTATCTTACCAGGCGTCGTCCGCTGGCAAGGTCTGGTGGCTCAGAAAATGGTGGTCGGGTGGACAATCACCGGAGAAACTTCGAGCAGCGCTTTCAGCCAAACAGTCCTCAATTACGCGGCCACACTTGTTCCAGAGCCTGAGCCGTGGCATGAGGTCTTTGTAGGTCTACTGCGGAAATTTTGGGCGATCGAAGAGGTCCCCTCTGCCGTGCATCAATCACCGGACGACGTCCGATGCGAGGTCATCTACGCGACTGGACATTGTCGAAGCCACAGCGGACGTTACCAGGTCCCGCTACCCACGCAACCCGAACACCTGAATCTTCTCGGTGACGGCCTGAACAACGCTCAGCGAGCTCTTTCCGCTACGCACCGGTGCATGCGACGAGACCCCCATCTGAGAGACCAGTACGTCAAGTTCATGAGGGACTATCTTGAAATGGGTCACATGTGCTTGCTCAACAGTGAGAAAATAGGCGCTCCATCGGGGCGAATCCACTATCTACCGCATCATGGGATTTGGCAGCGCAAACGAATTTTTGACCCGCCATCACACAAAAAAAGCAAAAAAATGAGACCAGTCCGGTCAAAATCGATCGAGTAGAAGCTGAGATCCAGGCGTACACACACACACACGCGCGCGCGTACACACACACACATACACACACACTCATACACACACACCTGCACACGCACATGCACGACGCACGCACGCAAGCACGCACACACGCACGCACATTTTTCAAAAATCATGTATTTTGATTCCTAACACCCCCAAAAACAATTATAACATGTTATTACAATAACTAAAAAAATTACTATCATAAAGCTTCCTCTAGGGGGAAGCAATAGGCAATTTTTTTAAAGAAAAATCATGATATTGCAGAATATAAATACCTATAATCTGTACAAATTTCAATTCATTCAGTTGGTTTTTGAGGAAAAATGAAAAAAGGAAAACAATGAGTTTTTATGTCCAATGATTACGGGAGTTAAATTGTCTTCATCGCTTCAAAATTCCTTGTAGAGGTAGATTTTGGATAGATCTCGGTCGAGTTCTTTCAGCAAAATGATTGGTCCATAAATTCCAGAGATATTTGAGGTTAAAATATTTTTAAAGTTTTCTTCAAATCGTAATTGATAGAGAACGGCTCTATGTATCTGAATCAGTTGGGTAGCATTCGAAAGAGAATTATAATATATTTTATAAAAAAGTAAAAAAATTTATAGCACTGTGTGACCTAAATCCACACTTAAGTCACACCTAACTGGAACTTAAGTAGCCCATTATTACACTGTGAAATAATGAATTTACTTAAGTCACGAGCACGTAATTAACACGAATTATGTACCAAAACTATTCTGAAATGTGGTTTCACATATAAGAATAAGCAGAAAAAAAAGTAAAACTTCGTTAATAGTTGACAAACCACAAAGAATAAGTATAAATGATGATAATGATGCACCTCTATAATATAGATTAGTTTCATCTGCTATGAGATGGCAAACCGCGCGCTTTTTAAATATTCAATTTTAAACTGTATGAATTGTGTGTGCGTGTCCAGTCTCATCTTCTCCCTACACGTTTTCAGGGCAATTAAAAGCGGTCATAAGTTATCGTGGGTTGTCGTGTCGGAGTTCAGCTGGTTTAAGGGTCTAGGACAAGGTCCAACCCTGGATAGTACAATAACCAGACACAACGTCACAAAATGGCACCCAACTAAACTCTAAACGAACTGCAAACCACAGACGCTGAAGCCTGAAGAAAACGTGTATGTGTGGAGAGGTGGTGGTAGCATATATCGCCGGTGTCTGTGAAAAAAAAATTTTGTGCTCAAACGCTATGAAAAAAAAACACGGAATCCTAAAAGGCTATGAAAAAAAAAATTTTTTATGTAACGCCGTAAAAACAAACACATGCACATAAAACACCGTGAAGAAGAACACCCGTGCGTAAGACGCCGTGAAAAAAAACACACGCGCGTAAGACGCCGTGAAGAAAAACACCCGTGCGTAAGACATAGCATTAATTTACATAGTATTTTTTTTCATAGCATTGCTACGGTATGTGTTTTTTTTTCACGGCGTCTCGAAAGCAAGGGTTTTCTTTTACAGCGTTAGTCCATACAATACTTTTTTTTCATGGCGTTCTCATCAAACTGTTTTTTTCACGGCACTTAAAGAGAGGGGTTTTTTTCACACCAGTTTTGGGCGTGTTTTTTTTCACAGACACCGGCGATATGTGGAAACCCATAATTATCATTGGTGAAGGGTAACGAAAATCGAGGTTGAATCCATAATTTCAGATTAACCGTTATTGCCAAATCATAGAGAGAATAAAAGGAAATATCATTCTACCGAATTGATTTGAAACCTGCAATACGTACATACTACGTTAAAGTAATTGCAGAAGCGGGGGTCCAGGTCTTCTTTTACAGGTCGACTTCACAGTGCAAAGTAATTACAGAATCGTGGGTCGAGGTTTTCTTTTACAGGTCGACCTTCACAGTGCAAAGTAATCACAGAAGCGTGGGTCGAGATCTTCTTTTACAGGTCGACCTTCACATTGCAAAATAATTACAGAAGCGTGGGTCGAGGTTTTCTTTTACAGGTCGACCTTCACAGTGCAAAGTAATTACAGAAGCGTAGGTCGAGGTCTTCTTTTACAGGTCGACCTTCACAGTGCAAAGTAATTACAGAAGCGTAGGTCGAGGTCTTCTTTTACAGGTCGATCTTCACAGTGCAAAATAACTACAGAAGCGTGGGTCGTGGTTCTCCTTTACAGATGGGCCTTCAGAGTGCAAATTGTTCACAAAAGTGTGGGTCGAGGTTTTCTTTTCCAGGTTAATTTGCAGACCGAAAATTGGGTCAAAAGATTCTGGGTCGAGGCATTTCTATTCAAGTGGACCTCCACGGAGTGAAGTGCGTTACAAGCCCGGAAATTGAATAATCGCTTAAATTTACACGTTCGAGGAGTAGTAGGGGCAGCGCGGCTACCGCGCCAGAGCGGCTCCCGCGCCACTTACCCACCGAGCACTACTTACCGTCCGTCGGTAAGGTAGGGTGCAAAGTCACCATGCGAGAGGCCCGGTAGAGGGCGCATTGAACATTTACTCCATCGATAAAATGCGTACGTATGTCATGTTGCAGGGGGCATGGGGCCCTCATGTGATGTTATGTTGTAAGTGAATATAGAATATTTTTATAATATTCATATAGTGTTAGCGCGGCTACGGCGCCAGAGCGGCTCCCGCGCCACTTACCCACCGAGCACTACTTACCGTCCGTCGGTAAGGTAGGGTGCAAAGTCACCATGCGAGAGGCCCGGTAGAGGGCGCATTGAACATTTACTCCATCGATAAAATGCGTACGTATGTCATGTTGCAGCCGGCATGGGGCCCTCATGTGATGTTATGTTGTAAGTGAATATAGAATATTTTTATAATATTCATATAGTGTTAGCGCGGCTACGGCGCCAGAGCGGCTCCCGCGCCACTTACCCACCGAGCACTACTTACCGTCCGTCGGTAAGGTAGGGTGCAAAGTCACCATGCGAGAGGCCCGGTAGAGGGCGCATTGAACATTTACTCCATCGATAAAATGCATACGTATGTCATGTTGCAGGGGGCATGGGGCCCTCATGTGATGTTATGTTGTAAGTGAATATAGAATATTTTTATAATATTCATATAGTGTTAGCGCGGCTACCGCGCCAGAGCGGCTCCCGCGCCACTTACCCACCGAGCACTACTTACCGTCCGTCGGTAAGGTAGGGTGCAAAGTCACCATGCGAGAGGCCCGGTAGAGGGCGCATTGAACATTTACTCCATCGATAAAATGCGTACGTATGTCATGTTGCAGGGGGCATGGGGCCCTCATGTGATGTTATGTTGTAAGTGAATATAGAATATTTTTATAATATTCATATAGTGTTAGCGCGGCTACCGCGCCAGAGCGGCTCCCGCGCCACTTACCCACCGAGCACTACTTACCGTCCGTCGGTAAGGTAGGGTGCAAAGTCACCATGCGAGAGGCCCGGTAGAGGGCGCATTGAACATTTACTCCATCGATAAAATGCGTACGTATGTCATGTTGCAGGGGGCATGGGGCCCTCATGTGATGTTATGTTGTAAGTGAATATAGAATATTTTTATAATATTCATATAGTGTTAGCGCGGCTACGGCGCCAGAGCGGCTCCCGCGCCACTTACCCACCGAGCACTACTCCGTCCGTCGGTAAGGTAGGGTGCAAAGTCACCATGCGAGAGGCCCGGTAGAGGGCGCATTGAACATTTACTCCATCGATAAAATGCGTACGTATGTCATGTTGCAGGGGGCATGGGGCCCTCATGTGATGTTATGTTGTAAGTGAATATAGAATATTTTTATAATATTCATATAGTGTTATTTGTTAATTATAAGTAGTCTTATATTTTATAAGTATATTTTATCTTAGTATATTCAATCAGTATATTTTATATTGTATAAGATTCTACAAAGATATTTTATAAGTTCATAGAAATTTTAAAAAGTTAATGATGAGCAATTCAATGAAATTTATATTAACAATATTAAATGACTATTTTTAAATTCAAAAGAAACTTTAAAATATTTAAACAAGTTAGTTTTTAAGGAAAATTTTCTATTATAAGAATAAATATTTCATAGAGGACATTGGGATGTGGAAACTTTAAGGGAAAATAAAAAAGATATGTAAGATTATTTCATATTTATTTAAAAAAGCTTTTTCATATTTATTTAAAAAAGCTTAAAAGTAATACATAGTAGAATACATCTTAATCTACGAGTATAAAAAGTTTCAAATTAATCTTTCTACTATAAAAATATATTTAGAAACTAGTGAACATCTTAATTAAAAAGTATTACAAGTTAGCAAATAACTTTGAAAATTTAAAATTAAAGTTAAAGAGAAAATTATCTAAAAACTTATAATTATATAAATTCTAGAAGGCATCCACCTAAAGATTTGACGAAGACTTCTCTATTAACTAATTCTGACTCTATGTTGAGAAGCGCCTCTGGCTTCTCCAGTAATAAAGAATTAACTTTACTTGGAAGGAAAATGTCAAAACTACTGTCTAATTCAAGAACAATTTTTAAGCCGTATTTAGTGGATACCTTTTTTAATGAGGTTATCTTATACTGTTTATTTAGCTCCAAGTCCCGTAGTCGTTTTGTGGGCAGGTATGATGGACTTCTCGCTGCTTCATTTATGAGGTCCATGACTGAAAAAAGAAATGATAAATTATTATTTATATTTTTTTTTATAGAATTACTTACTTATTTATTCTGACGTATCAGAACTTTCAGGGGTTGAATATTGCTCTCTCAAGTCTTCCACCCAGCGGTATAAAGCGCAAACTATTTCAACTGAACAATTCTGTTTCCACCCGGGACAATGATTAATGCAGGCTAGCGGTCGTATAAATCCAGGAGTTCTTATAGATGGACAACCCAAATCCTCCAAGTTTCTTATATTATCGAAATAGGGTTGCAGCCAGTGTTTTTTGTGTTCACCTTTGACCCAAATTGTTAATAACGACCCCTGCGCTTTTTCTTTCAATTTGTCGAAAGCCGTTGACAGGTATGAATACGGCACCTCTCCGTGTTCCCAATGAATTCCGTGCAGATTGGATTGTAAACATCTATTTAAAATTTTTACATTCTGGTCTAAATCACTCCAATCACAGGGTGGTTGAAATGTCGCAACGTACGGCACCGGATTTAACGCATTAGGATCTATATAAGCAATTTCTTTAAATATAAAATTGCCGTTGTTATCTTTAAAACCTTGTGTATCTACAATTAGTTCCATGATAAGTTATATACTGGAAATGTAGATAGCATTATTTGAATATTATTCAAGAAAAAAAAAGTAGAGTTAATATAATAGTGTTAAAAGTTAGAGTGAAAGATGTGATAATAACTTATTAATTCATAATACATGCAATGTAAAAATTAAAGTCCCTACGGAGAGATTGAAAAGTTAAAGTACAATAGCTGAGAAAATCTTAGAAAAAAAAAATATGAACTCATTATATGTGAAAAAGTTAAAGTAAGAGATGTGAAAATAAATTATAAATTCATGATACGTGCTATGTAAAAAATTAAAGTCCCTAAGAAGAGACTGAAAAGTTAAAGTTCAACAGCTGAGAATATCTTAGAAAAAATATGAATTCATTAAAGTAAGAAATTTTAAAGTAACTTATAAATTCATGATACGTGCTGTGAAAAAATTAAAGTCCCTACAAAGAGACTGAAAAGTTAAAGTTTAATAGCTGAGAATGTCTTAGAAAAAATTAATAATTTATAAATTCACGATACGTGCTATGCAAAAAATTAAAGTCCCTAAGAAGAGACTGAAAAGTTAAAGTTCAACAGCTGAGAATATCTTAGAAAAAAATATGAATTCATTAAAGTAAGAAATTTTAAAGTAACTTATAAATTCATGATACGTGCTGTGAAAAAATTAAAGTCCCTACAAAGAGACTGAAAAGTTAAAGTTTAATAGCTGAGAATGTCTTAGAAAAAATTAATAATTTATAAATTCACGATACGTGCTATGCAAAAAATTAAAGTTCCTAAGAAGAGACTGAAAAGTTAAAGTTCAACAGCTGAGAATATCTTAGAAAAAAATATGAATTCATTAAAGTAAGAAATTTTAAAGTAACATATAAATTCATGATACGTGTTATGAAAAAAATTAAAGTCCCTACAGAGAGACTGAAAAGTTAAAGTTCAATAGCTGAGAATATCTTAGAAAAATGAATAACTTATAAATTCGTGATACGTGCTATGTAAAAAATTAAAGTCCCTACGAGGAGACTGAAAAGTTAAAGTACAACAGCTGAGAATATCTCAGAAAAAATATGAATTCATTAAAGAAAGTGATTTGAAAATAACTTATAAATTCATGATACGTGCTGTGAAAAAATTAAAGTCCCTACAAAGAGACTGAAAAGTTAAAGTTTAATAGCTGAGAATGTCTTAGAAAAAATTAATAATTTATAAATTCACGATACGTGCTATGCAAAAAATTAAAGTCCCTAAGAAGAGACTGAAAAGTTAAAGTTCAACAGCTGAGAATATCTTAGAAAAAAATATGAATTCATTAAAGTAAGAAATTTTAAAGTAACTTATAAATTCATGATACGTGCTGTGAAAAAATTAAAGTCCCTACAAAGAGACTGAAAAGTTAAAGTTTAATAGCTGAGAATGTCTTAGAAAAAATTAATAATTTATAAATTCACGATACGTGCTATGCAAAAAATTAAAGTTCCTAAGAAGAGACTGAAAAGTTAAAGTTCAACAGCTGAGAATATCTTAGAAAAAAATATGAATTCATTAAAGTAAGAAATTTTAAAGTAACTTATAAATTCATGATACGTGTTATGAAAAAATTAAAGTCCCTACAAAGAGACTGAAAAGTTAAAGTTTAATAGCTGAGAATGTCTTAGAAAAATTAATAATTTATAAATTCACGATACGTGCTATGTAAAAAATTAAAGTCCCTAAGAAGAGACTGAAAAGTTAAAGTTCAACAGCTGAGAATATCTTAGAAAAAAATATGAATTCATTAAAGTAAGAAATTTTAAAGTAACTTATAAATTCATGATACGTGTTATGAAAAAAATTAAAGTCCCTACAGAGAGACTAAAAAGTTAAAGTTCAATAGCTGAGAATGTCTTAGAAAAATGAATAACTTATAAATTCGTGATACGTGCTATGTAAAAATTAAAGTCCCTACGAGGAGACTGAAAAGTTAAAGTACAACAGCTGAGAATATCTCAGAAAAAATATGAATTCATTAAAGAAAGTGATTTGAAAATAACTTATAAATTCATGATACGTGCTGTGAAAAAAAATTAAAGTCCCTACAGAGAGACTGATAAGTTAAAGTTCAATAGCTGAGAATATCTTAGAAAAAGGAATAACTTTTAAATTCGTTATACGTGCTATGTAAAAAATTAAAGTCCCTACGAAGAGACTGAAAAGTTAAAGTTCAACAGCTGAGAATATCTTAGAAAAAATATGAATTCATTATACGTAAAAAGTTAAAGTATCTCAAAGTTTAAAATAGTAAGTATAAGATGCCTAAGGGACTTATAATATGAATAGTGTGAAAAAGTTTAAGTATGAGACGTGAAAATAACTTAGAATTAATTCGACAAATGAATTTACCTTTTATAACTGTAAGAAAAGTGTTGTATTAAGATTCAAGACTTTAAAACTTTTAAATTATAAGTCCTGAAAGAAGAAATTATTAAAGACCTGTAAGAATGCTATATTAAAAGTATTAGAGCTGAAATAAGAAAAAGAAACGAGTGGCTAGGACCCAACTCGCCTAACCTTTATAGTAAGGAAATGTTTGTAAATACTTTTTATCAGCCCAAACTTAAAAGTTTCTCGGTCATGCGCAGTTCGTCACCTACCAATCTTTCCTCACTCATCTATGAATCTTTTACGTTACCACGCATGTGCATACGATCATCTATAGATCTTTCTTCTTTAATCTAAAATGAATAACTATACCGTGCAGGTGCACTGCCATCTATCAATCTTTAAACTGTCGCGCATGCGCACCTATATACCGACAGTGGATAAAGGCTGCGCGTCAGTCCCATGAGGCTTAGTCTCCTTACCAAACGTAAGTATTTCATATAATTACTTTTGATTTTCAGCTTATTAATATACAATCCTTACAGCTTATTGATCTATAGTTTAACTTATAATGATTCAGTTTTTCTCTTCATTATATTAATGTAACTTAAAGTTTTCGATTATAATAACTTCGTCTTTTCAACGTATTAACATATATAATTTTCAATTCTCTAATACTTTATCATTTATAGTTCTATAAAATTAAATTTTTTTTAATGCTTTGCTATTAGTTTATAATACTTGAACATTTTTTAGATACATCTCATTATTTCAAGTTGACAAGTGCTACTGAGCTTTGAGAGTATTTTTTCGTTACCGTCTGAAAATAGCTTGAAAGATTTTCATCTAATATACCGATAGTTGCTGCAGAAGTCTATCTTTTCACTAGTTAAGTTCAAAACGAATTGGTAAGTTAATATAAATTAATTTAAACCTTTTTTTTCTCAAGTTCATTATTCTTTTTCCACTTAAATTTTTTCAATATTTCACAAATATTCCTTTTCAATTAAGTGTTTATTTTATTTAAAATTTTGTATTCAAATGTATAATACTAGAACTTAGCAAACTATAATTAACTTTGATAATTATAAATGAAACAGTACATTCTATTATGTATTATTATATATTTCTACATAACAATAAAGTAAAACTATTCTGTAAAATAAAAAATGAGCCAAAAATATGTAATACTTTTCGACTAAATGAAAGGGCTTCATTCAAATAACAATTGATTAAATAAAATATCATTAATATTGTTAGTTCGCGAAGCAACCGATAAAGAATTAGTTTAGAAGTAAAATTCAAGAAAATTTCGGAAAGGCAGTTTAGCGAGCCAGCACATGTGTGAACGATATCGTCCACCCGCGCGTCACTCTCGAAGCGTTCATAAAACAAAGGACCCCAAGTGCTCCATTGAAAATCTTTCCAAAATCCAAATTTTTTCTATAAAGGGCATTATATATTGAAAGCGTTGCTTTTCTCGCTACGTATAATATACAAGATTCAGTCTTTAGGAAGTGTTCACGCAAGCAACTTCGTCCGATTTGGAAAATTTTTAAAGTTAAAAATGTATAAAAGTACAGAGATCTATGTGACAGAAATCAGAAGAATCATTGTAAATAGTGTACAACATAAATGTGAGTGGGAAAAGTTAAAGGAAAAAACTATAGATCTTCCTGAAATATGTCCATTTGCAGAAGATCATAGAAAGGACCCGAGAATTGTAAGAAATCTACCAACGCTATGTTATGAAGTTTTGAATGAGTGTGAGGACTATCAGGTAAGTTTAAAAACTATTATTAGTTTCAAAATAAATTATTATTATTTTAGCGAATTGCGAAATTGTAGCTTTTATGAAAATATTGCAATTTTCTCTATCATTTTAACGTAAATTTATAATTTTTTTATTTATTTTTTCAAAACTACCTAAAAATTATAGTCATAGATTTTATCGTATTTGAAAAATTTTATGATTTGATAGATACCATAACAGTGTTTTATTATAATGTAATATTTTATCTTTTTATAAAGTAATGCATAATTTTTCTAATTAAATTATATTAAAAAAGTATGCTTATTTGTAGGAAGAATCACCGCAATCACCTGTAGTGTATAGTATACGCAGAAATGAAGTGGTAAGCAATATAGTATTTTTTTATGATACATATGCTATATATTTTATTATAAATATATATTTTTTATTTTCAGCTCAATTCATCACAAAACCATGTGGAAAGTAGTGAAAATGTTTTTCTAGTCCAAAACCAGGAGCAAGAAAAAACATCCAATATATTTAAAAAACTTCTTCCAATAGTTAGACCTCTACCCGAAGTAATTTCACCAATAGATCAACCCTCGGAGTCATTCAATATCATAGAAGAAATGCCTTTACCACCTTCTCCGCTAAGGGAGAGCTATACGCCAGAATCGTTTACGTTTGAATTTGGTAGCTGGTCAACGCCACCGTTAGAGCCATACAGTCCACAATCATTCGATTTAAATTTATTGAATTCTCCACCGCCCGCGAAACTAATAACAATTCCGAATCCTGCGCATAATCCTACCATAGACTATAAAGTTCGTGCAGAAATGAAAAAATATTAAATATAGAAGAACCTAAAACGGATAGGCAAACATTAAAAATGAAATTCTCCCTAAAAAAAGAGAAAAACGGATAAGCAAACATTAAAAAATGAAATTCTCCTTAAAAAAAGAGAAAAACGGATAAGCGAACATTAAAAAATGAAATTCGCGAGTTAGTTAAGTTTAATTAAGTTTATATAGTATTTTATGTATAATTTTTTATAGTATTTCACTATTAATAGTATATAAATAATTTTTATAATATTTACACTATATTTGGCATAATCATTATTGTATTAAAACTATTAATTAATTTTGTATGATTTCAATGATCTACCTTGTCAACGTTTCAGGCATTCAATTACGCCTCTTCTCTCAATATATTTAATAAAATATATTTAATAAAATAATTACCACGCATCATTTCTTATACCCTACGGGGCATATATGAACTCTTCGAGTAGATAGTATCCCCCTCCCCTCCCACTCTACATTCTCACTATGTACCTCTCACTCACGCGTCCCTCACTTGTGGCCCACTGCCACGTCATCTGCTAAGATTTTAAAAGTATTGCATAAGGCTTTATACCAATCATTTAATCTTTAATTTTATTATAATGTAAGTTAAATCTTATAAAATACTATCTAATTATAACTGCCTAATACAACTAAACTGTTTCTATATTATCAAATGCTGATCTAATATTATACAAAATCATTGATTATTTTAATTTCTCTTCACCTTTTTTTTTTTTATCAATAATTATTTAAAATGATAACATAATTTTTTAATTTTCAGAATACACTTACGAAAAAAAAGTCTTTTTTTAATTTGAAAAAATGGATGAAGTTAAAGATCTTTGTCAGGAACATGTGAAAATTTTTGAAGAGGTGGAAAATATTTTAATATATAAATCTATGGATTCCGAAGTTATTGAACAATGGGTAGAACAATGTGTTTTATCATTAGATAGTCTTCGGGAATTATTGAGAAAAAGAACGCTGACAACAGCTCAAAAACAATCTATTTTATACGCCATAGCAAGGATTGAGAGTATCAAAGCAAAGCTTGATGCTATAGGAAAAACTGGTTATGGAATAGTACCAGATTTAAAAACGGATGAAATCGAGCATCGAGTTCGTTGGATTGATATTGAAAGTGCTTTTAATAAAAGGGTGAGAACTAGTATAATTGCAAATCTTGTACATATAGATATATCAACCTTTTTAAAGGACGCCTCAGTATTGTTCTGCCAACAAGTGAAGAAAATTTTGAAAGATATTCGATGTGCCATGAAAATTAACACTGTACTATCTTGTTCATTCAAGAAACTTTCTTCTGATGTAAATGATGATTCACAGGAAAGTATTGAAACGAAACATTTCAATACGCCAAACGCTGAAGTGGTTTTAGGTACATCTTTAAGTGAATGGTTTGATAATCATGTTTTAAATAAACTTTTGGCTGAGGTAGAAGAATTTCAAGAAAAAGATTCTGGATGGACTTTAAATTCTATTATTAATATTCAAATTAATATGAATAAGTTCAATCCATTGCGCAGTGGTAATTCATATTTACCTTTACCACCATTTTTAGATAAAAAAAATGCCTGCATTAATATTCAAAACAAAGATAATCAATGCTTTAAATGGGCAATATTATCTGCTTTGTATCCAGTAAACCGTAAAAATCATCCTAACAGGGTTAGCAATTATCTTCAGTATGAAAATAATTTAAATATGACAGGTATAGAATTCCCTGTTACGATAAAAAAAATTTTCAAGTTTGAAAAACAAAACCCTTTAATATCGGTTAATGTCTTCGGATTGCATGAGAAAAATGTGATTCCCTTTTATTTGACACATGAAAAAAAGAAAATCATGTAAATCTTCTTTTATTAGAAAAAACAATTAAGGGACAGCTGAAATCACATTACATATATATAAAAAATTTATCACGTCTAGTAGGAGGAAGTTTATCACATAGAAAAAAGAAGCGATATATATGTGATAGATGTTTAAATTTTTTCTTTAATGAAAATAATTTAAAAGAGCATGAAAGAATATGTAAGAATATTAATGATTGCAAGGTGAAACTTCCTATAAAAGGTAAAGATATCATCTATTTTAAAAATTTTAATTATAAAGAAAGATTACCATTCACAATATATGCAGATTGTGAATGTCTGTTAAAGCCTGTACTAGAAAACCAGGAAGATGAAGGTTTGGCTAATACTTTATCGTTTCAAAAACATGAAATGTTTAGTATAGGATATTATTTGAAGTGCAGTTTTGATGACTCTTTATCTGAATATAGATTTTATCGTGGGGTTAAACCAGCTATGTGGTTTGCTAGTGAATTGAAGGTAATACATGACCGTATTACTAATTTATATACAAACCCACGATCTATGCCAATTTTAACACCGATAGAAATGATTAATTATTTCAATTCAAAAATTTGTCACATTTGTAACAAATTATTAGAAAACAGTGATAAGGTAAGAGATCATTGTCATCTCTCAGGAAAATATCGCGGTCCTGCTCATGCTAACTGTAATTTGAATTATCAAGATTCAAGAACGATTCCTGTGATATTTCATAACTTAAGTGGTTATGATGCTCACTTTATAATTAATGATATATCGAATTATATGAAAGGTGATGTTGATTTACTTCCATTGACTAAGGAGAAGTATATTTCTTTTACAAAACATGTTGAGAAAAGTGATATTAAATTTCGCTTTGTAGATTCATTTAGATTTATGCCATCTTCTTTAGAAAAATTAGCTTCATATTTAAGTGAATATAAAATTGTTTCAAAGGAGTTTTCATCTTTAGAAAAAGAAAAAATCAGTCTTTTAACGAAGAAAGGCGTTCTGCCTTACGAGTACCTGGATTCGTGGGAAAAGTTGGATGAAACTGAGTTACCTGAAAAACAAAATTTTTCAGTGTGCTAAATGGTTCAACCATATCTGATGAAGATTATGAACATGCACAAAAAGTATGGAATACCTTTAGTATTCATACCCTTGGAGAATATTCAGATCTTTATATGAAGACAGATGTTTTATTATTAGCTGATGTTTTTGAAAATTTTCGTGATCAAAGTATAAACGTATATGGTTTAGATCCAGCTCATTATTATACTACTCCAGGATTTGCATGGGATGCAATGCTAAAGTATACTGGCATACAATTAAAATTATTAATTGATATAGATATGATTTTATTCATAGAAAGAGGTATAAGAGGTGGATTAAGTCAGTGCTCTCATCGCTACGCAGCTGCAAATCATAAATATATGACTGAAAATTATGATAAAAATAAAGAAAATACATATCTAATATATTTAGATGCTAATAATTTATATGGTTGGGCAATGACTCAATGTCTCCCTTATGATTCCTTTGAGTGGATAGACGACTGTGAAAATTTAGATTTTTTCATAGATGATGATGCACCTTACGGGTACATTTTAGAAGTAGATTTAGAATATCCTTCAGAAATACATGACATTCATAACAACTTACCTTTTTGTCCTGAGCAAGCAAAACCACCGGGATCAAAACAGGAAAAACTTTTGGCTACACTTTCGTATAAAAAAAATTATGTTATACACTATCGAGCACTTAAACAAGCTGTCAAAAATGGACTTCAGCTTGTTAAAATTCATAAAGTATTGAAATTTAAACAATCTCCATGGCTTAAGTCTTACATCAATTTAAATAGTAATATGAGGGCGTTAGCAAAAACTGATTTTGAAAAAAACTTTTTCAAATTGATGAATAATGCTGTATATGGTAAAACTATGGAGAATGTAAGAAAACGTGTTGATGTCAAGCTATCAACTAAATGGGCTGGAAGGTATGGCGTAGAAGCACAAATATCAAGTCCCCTTTTTCATAGTATTAGTATTTTTGATGAAAATTTAGTAGCTATCCAGCTTAAAAAAGTTGAAGTTTTGTTAGATAAACCAATTTACGTTGGACTTTCAGTTTTAGACATTTCTAAAACTCTGATTTATGATTTTCATTAAAGTTATATGAAAAAAATGTATAAAGAAAATTGTAAGCTTCTTTATACAGACACAGACAGCTTGATTTATGCTGTTGAATGTGATGATTTTTATGCTGATATGAAAAAAAATCTCTCAAAGTTTGATACTTCAGACTATCCCAGTGAAAACATCTTTAATATGCCTCATGCAAATAAAAAAATTGTTGGTCTTATGAAAGATGAGTGTAATGGTCAGATTCTTACAGAATTCGTTGGCTTAAGAAGTAAAATGTACAGTACTCGCGTTTATGGTCAAGATCATATGAAAAAAATAAAAGGTATTAAGGTTTCAGTTGTTAAAAAACTATAAAGTTTGATGATTTTGTAGATTGTTTGCAAAATTTATCTATTAAAAAACGACAACAGTATTCCATAAGATCCCGACTCCATAATGTAGAAACTATAAAGCAGTTAAAGATTGCCTTAAGTCCATATGATGATAAAAGATATGTTCAAGACAATAATATAGATACTTTAGCATGGGGTCATTATAAAATAAATAATAAGTGAGTATATTTTTTTGTATAATAGTAATTTATATATTAATTTATAGTAAATATTCTACATATGTAATATAGAAATTTATTATTTTAGGTGTCCAATGCGTGTTAAAAAGAATGTACATTTTGATGAAAAGCTAACTGTTCATGTAATGCATGCGTGGAGGTTTGCATATCATAAGGCTCGGTGTGGAGAATGGGAACAAATTGCTCGTGACAGAGAACGTTTTAGGAGAAGAATTGATAAAGTTAATAAAATTTTGCATCCAATTCTTGTAAAAAAAATGTAAGGAAATAGGTATTAAATAAAAACAATTAGTTCATCTTATTTACAATTTTATTTATTCCTAAATCACTTTTTTTTATCCAACTATTATGAGACTTATCAAAACCTAACCATTTTACATAAATTTTATCGCCATGTTTTTTTATAATTTTTTCTACTAAGTAAATATCAGGATATTTAGTCTTCATAAGTTCTTCTTCATAGAATCCGCCAGCGATTGGTTTATCTTGATAATCTTTCAAATGATATGTAAATGGTGATGTAGGTAATACTTTATATATTGTAAAAATTTCTGTAGACCAGTTTGGTGTATATCCTTTCTCGAAAACAGTTTTATTTTTACTTATTCGAACTTTATCACCAAGTTTAAATTTTGCACGCCTACAAGGACGTTTAGAGGTTTTCTGATGAATGCATAAACGATTATAAACTTTATTAACTGTTGTAGAATTAACATCTGCGGGCTTCATACCAATCGTTCGGTGCTTAGTATTATTATACTGTAAAGTTAGGTCTTGCAAAATATCTATCCATTTATAACTGCCTTGTAAACTAAAGTTTTTCCACATTTTGTTTTTTAATGTACGATTAAAACGTTCACAAATTGAGGCTTTGAGTTTGCTATAGGATGAATATAGATTTATATTATATTTTAGCATTAAACTTTCAAATTCTTTATTATAAAATTCTAATTTTTTACATAGCACGTATCACGAATTTATAAGTTATTCATTTTTCTAAGACATTCTCAGCTATTGAACTTTAACTTTTCAGTCTCTCTGTAGGGACTTTAATTTTTTTCATAACACGTATCATGAATTTATAAGTTACTTTAAAATTTCTTACTTTAATGAATTCATATTTTTTTCTAAGATATTCTCAGCTGTTGAACTTTAACTTTTCAGTCTCTTTGTAGGGACTTTAATTTTTTTCATAACACGTATCATGAATTTATAAGTTACTTTAAAATTTCTTACTTTAATGAATTCATATTTTTTTCTAAGATATTCTCAGCTGTTGAACTTTAACTTTTCAGTCTCTTCTTAGGGACTTTAATTTTTTGCATAGCACGTATCGTGAATTTATAAATTATTAATTTTTTCTAAGACATTCTCAGCTATTAAACTTTAACTTTTCAGTCTCTTTGTAGGGACTTTAATTTTTTCACAGCACGTATCATGAATTTATAAGTTACTTTAAAATTTCTTACTTTAATGAATTCATATTTTTTTCTAAGATATTCTCAGCTGTTGAACTTTAACTTTTCAGTCTCTTTATAGGGACTTTAATTTTTTTCATAACACGTATCATGAATTTATAAGTTACTTTAAAATTTCTTACTTTAATGAATTCATATTTTTTTCTAAGATATTCTCAGCTGTTGAACTTTAACTTTTCAGTCTCTTCTTAGGAACTTTAATTTTTTGAATAGCACGTATCGTGAATTTATAAATTATTAATTTTTTCTAAGACATTCTCAGCTATTAAACTTTAACTTTTCAGTCTCTTTGTAGGGACTTTAATTTTTTCACAGCACGTATCATGAATTTATAAGTTACTTTAAAATTTCTTACTTTAATGAATTCATATTTTTTTCTAAGATATTCTCAGCTGTTGAACTTTAACTTTTCAGTCTCTTCTTAGGGACTTTAATTTTTTACATAGCACGTATCATGAATTTATAATTTATTTTCACATCTCTTACTTTAACTTTTTCACATATAATGAGTTCATATTTTTTTTTTCTAAGATTTTCTCAGCTATTGTACTTTAACTTTTCAATCTCTCCGTAGGGACTTTAATTTTTTACATTGCATGTATTATGAATTAATAAGTTATTATCACATCTTTCACTCTAACTTTTAACACTATTATATTAACTCTACTTTTTTTCTTGAATAATATTCAAATAATGTTATCTACATTTCCAGTATATAACTTATCATGGACCTAATTGTAGATACACAAGGTTTTAAAGATAACAACGGCAATTTTATATTTAAAGAAATTGCTTATATAGATCCTAATGCGTTAAATCCGGTGCCGTACGTTGCGACATTTCAACCACCCTGTGATTGGAGTGATTTAGACCAGAATGTAAAAATTTTAAATAGATATTTACAATCCAATCTGCACGGAATTCATTGGGAACACGGAGAGGTGCCGTATTCATACCTGTCAACGGCTTTCGACAAATTGAAAGAAAAAGCGCAGGGGTCGTTATTAACAATTTGGGTCAAAGGTGAACACAAAAAACACTGGCTGCAACCCTATTTCGATAATATAAGAAACTTGGAGGATTTGGGTTGTCCATCTATAAGAACTCCTGGATTTATACGACCGCTAGCCTGCATTAATCATTGTCCCGGGTGGAAACAGAATTGTTCAGTTGAAATAGTTTGCGCTTTATACCGCTGGGTGGAAGACTTGAGAGAGCAATATTCAACCCCTGAAAGTTCTCATACGTCAGAATAAATAAGTAAGTAATTCTATAAAAAAAATATAAATAATAATTTATCATTTCTTTTTTCAGTCATGGACCTCATAAATGAAGCAGCGAGAAGTCCATCATACCTGCCCACAAAACGACTACGGGACTTGGAGCTAAATAAACAGTATAAGATAACCTCATTAAAAAAGGTATCCACTAAATACGGCTTAAAAATTGTTCTTGAATTAGACAGTAGTTTTGACATTTTCCTTCCAAGTAAAGTTAATTCTTTATTACTGGAGAAGCCAGAGGCGCTTCTCTACATAGAGTCAGAATTAGTTAATAGAGAAGTCTTCGACAAATCTTTAGGTGGATGCCTTCTAGAATTTATATAATTATAAGTTTTTAGATAATTTTCTCTTTAACTTTAATTTTAAATTTTCAAAGTTATTTGCTAAATTGTAATACTTTTTAATTAAGATGTTCACTAGTTTCTAAATATATTTTTATAGTAGAAAGATTAATTTGAAACTTTTTATACTCGTAGATTAAGATGTATTCTACTATGTATTACTTTTAAGCTTTTTTAAATAAATATGAAAAAGCTTTTTTAAATAAATATGAAATAATCTTACATATCTTTTTTATTTTCCCTTAAAGTTTCCACATCCCAATGTCCTCTATGAAATATTTATTCTTATAATAGAAAATTTTCCTTAAAAACTAACTTGTTTAAATATTTTAAAGTTTCTTTTGAATTTAAAAATAGTCATTTAATATTGTTAATATAAATTTCATTGAATTGCTCATCATTAACTTTTTAAAATTTCTATGAACTTATAAAATATCTTTGTAGAATCTTATACAATATAAAATATACTGATTGAATATACTAAGATAAAATATACTTATAAAATATAAGACTACTTATAATTAACAAATAACACTATATGAATATTATAAAAATATTCTATATTCACTTACAACATAACATCACATGAGGGCCCCATGCCCCCTGCAACATGACATACGTACGCATTTTATCGATGGAGTAAATGTTCAATGCGCCCTCTACCGGGCCTCTCGCATGGTGACTTTGCACCCTACCTTACCGACGGACGGTAAGTAGTGCTCGGTGGGTAAGTGGCGCGGGAGCCGCTCTGGCGCCGTAGCCGCGCTAACACTATATGAATATTATAAAAATATTCTATATTCACTTACAACATAACGTCACATGAGGGCCCCATGCCCCCTGCAACATGACATACGTACGCATTTTATCGATGGAGTAAATGTTCAATGCGCCCTCTACCGGGCCTCTCGCATGGTGACTTTGCACCCTACCTTACCGACGGACGGTAAGTAGTGCTCGGTGGGTAAGTGGCGCGGGAGCCGCTCTGGCGCGGAATATAAGACTACTTATAATTAACAAATTTAAACACTATATGAATATTATAAAAATATTCTATATTCACTTACAACATAACATCACATGAGGGCCCCATGCCCCCTGCAACATGACATACGTATGCATTTTATCGATGGAGTAAATGTTCAATGCGCCCTCTACCGGGCCTCTCGCATGGTGACTTTGCACCCTACCTTACCGACGGACGGTAAGTAGTGCTCGGTGGGTAAGTGGCGCGGGAGCCGCTCTGGCGCGGTAGCCGCGCTGCCCCTACTACTTCGAGGAATATTCGTTTCCCTCTTGGAGGTCGAGATATCAGGACCTGATGCCAGACAATTACGATCGAGGGTCAGGTATCCGGCCGCTATTCAATCTTCTTCCTACTTTGCTGATTGAGCATAAACAAAATGGCAGACAAAGCAAAGAAAGCAACAGATGAATACCGGGCGAGGATGAGGGAGTTGACCAACAATAGGGAATATCGAGTCAGGTTTCATGATTTAATGAAGCAAACTGTGGAAGAGGTCGAGAAGAATTTACAGGAGTTAAACCTCAATGACCAAGGAAGTCACCGTGCAAAAGCCGAAAGATTGTTTCGAGCCTGCCTAAGGATGGTCGGGGTGACGGAAGTGCCATGGTTTCCGGATACGCACGAGGCCACAGGAAAGGAGGTACCACTGGAGGACGAAATGGAGATGGCCTGCAGCGAGCTCGAGACAGCATACGATATGGAGGAGGAAAACATATTGGCTCAACAGTGAGTTGAGGATCCATCCAGAAACACTCTCCACGTTACTCCAGAGGCCAATATTGAGGAAACCACAAACCAACGAACGACCGATAGGAGAAACGTACAAATCCTAATGGCATCGAACGAAGCACAGGGTTCTCCGGGTCCAAGTAACACAGGAGGGGTCACAAGGATCACTATCAACAAGGACCATGGAAAAATCTCTAGGCGGGGGGAAACGACGTGGTCGAGGATCTTAGCGGACGATCGATATCTATTGCCACCGCAACTACGTCCACTGGAGCCAGCGGCCAGAGCAGAGTGGGGAACGGACCTGCCTAGGGTACGTCAGCCTTCTAAAAGTTTCGTCAATATTCAAAATACAATAAGAGAGAATATATCGTACCACAATTTGAGGGCCAAACAAACGAGAGAAGGGTCGAGGTAGCCACAACATCTCGAACGCTAAACGGAAAGGACGGACTTGGATGATGAATACGAGTCGAGAGGGGGACAATTTGTATGGGTGAATAAATAACCCTTACCTAAAGCCACCCCCCGTCGTCGACGAAGAATCTCACTACCAGACGACTCAAGTTCTAGTTCTGACGAGGAGATTCCATTGCTTTCGTCGAGCAGATTGAGAGCAGACTTCCGCGACCTAAGCCCACAAAGTGACGACTCAAGAAGCAGGCACAAAGCCCTTCGCGCTCGACGAAACCAAGGTAACGACTTATATGAACAACAGCAAAGGCTGCACAGAAGGAATCGCCACGAGAGCCCGCCCATACTTCGAGACAATAGTCTCCATGTAATTAAAACATTAAAAAGCTGGGGCTTGCGATACTCAGGGCAGGACAAGGACTCGCCGGAACAGTTTCTATCACGCCTAAAGGCATGCAGTCGTGCAACCGGAATCTGTGACGAACAACTATTACCATGTCTTGCAAGCGTGTTATCGAAAGAGGCGGATGATTGGTACTATGTAAATCAGTATGACATGGAACTATGGGACTTTGCTACTTTCGAGAAGGCATTCAAACGCCAGTTCATCGGAGAACTTCACGAGGATGATGTCATGAAGGAACTCAGAGCGCGCTATCAAGGGAAAAAAGAAAAGGTGTCTCCATTCTTGACTAAATTACGAAGGATTTTAGCTCACCTTAAGGGGGCTAGACACCTTTTTTCTCTGAAATAAGAAGTCACATTTTAATACATAAATGTAAACTAATTATTTCATACCTTTTACATATAAAAGTGGGTATATTTACCTTACCTTAAAACTTTCTCCGATGGGCCTTTTATATGGTCCAGAACCATAGTCATCGATGAAACAAGTTTTTTCACTAACCGTAAGCTTTGAAATTTTCCTGTGGATGGATTGAGTCCAGATTTGAACTAAATTACTCCTGAATAGTATAATTCTCATATGAGTGTAGGGATTTTTGATCTAATGAGAAAAAAGAAATTGTGCTGTCTTTCAAGAGTTTTTTTTTTAATTTTTTAAAATTTTTTATATTTTTTCATAATTTTTCTGATGTAAAAATTTTTTCCGACATTTAATCCTAAATCCCTACACTCATATGAGAATTATACTATTCAGGAGTAATTTAGTTCAAATCTGGAGTCAATCCATCCACGGGAAAATTTCAAAGCTTACGGTTAGTGAAAAAACTTGTTTCATCGAAAGTTTTGAGGTAAGGTAAATATACCCACTTTTATATGTAAAAAGTATGAAATAATTAGTTTACATTTATGTATTAAAATGTGACTTCTTATTTCAGAGAAAAAAGGTGTCTAGCCCCCTTAAGAGACCACCATCAGGGAGAGAACAAATAAACTTGGCTTTCTCCCATTTACGACCCGAATATCAAGATCACCTGTGGGAAAAGAAGTTGGATCGTTTCGAGGCAATCGAAAAATTCAGGAGAGTTCGAGAGGCGTGAAGCGATTAGGGAAAGGTATCGTTCCCCGCCCCGCCTCTCACCAGTCAGCCTGCCCCGTACTCGGCGCCAACGAACAGCACACCGATCGTAACGGGGGCACAGCAGTTCGTAGGCCCATGCTTTGTCTGCCAACTGATGGGTCATCGAGCAGCAGACTGCCCAAAGAGGGCATGTTACTCATGCAGACAACGGGGCCACTTTGCTCGCACTTGTCCGGGGCGCCCAGTGAACCAATGTCTAGGTTGCGGAAAGGAAGGAATACTGCTAGTCGAATGTACAAAATGCAATCAGATGCTTGCGGCTTTGGGAAACGGGACCGCCAGGACGCAGTAGGGCTCCCCGCGTCCGGCGCAAGAATATCGGGAGCCCAAAGCAGGGAAAAAGAACAAAGACTAAAAATCGCCAGTGTCGTTACGGCTCGTGGTGAAGAGGATAAAAAACTCTGCAGTACAGGTTTAACCACGGAACAACCTAGTGAGTCAGATGTTAATGATCAGAAACCTTGTGTTACGGTTTCGAGTGAGAACAAGCTTTGTGTTACGGTTTCGAGTGAGAACAAGCTTTGTGTTACGTCGCGTGGTGAAGAGGATAAAAAACTCTGCAGTACAGGTTTAACCACTGAACAACCTAGTGAGTCAGATGTTAATGATCAGAAACCTTGTGTTATGGTTTCGAGTGGGAACGAGCTTTGTGTTACGGCTCGTGGTGAAGAGGATCAAGAACTCTGCAGTACAGGTTTAACCACGGAACAACCTAGTGAGTCAGATGTTAATGATCAGAAACCTTGTGTTACGGTTTCGAGTGAGAACAAGCTTTGTGTTACGTCGCGTGGTGAAGAGGATAAAAAACTCTGCAGTACAGGTTTAACCACTGAACAACCTAGTGAGTCAGATATTAATGATCAGAAACCTTGTGTTGCAGTTTCGAGTGGGAATGAGCTTTGTGTTATGGCTCGTGGTGAAGAGAATCAAAAACTCCGCAGTACAGGTTTAACCACGGAACAACCTAGTGAGGCAGATGTTAATGATCAGAAATCTTGTGTTACTGTTTCGAGTGGGAACGAGCTTTGTGTTACGGCTCGTGCTGAAGAGGATCAAAAACTCTGCAGTACAGATTTAACCACTGAACAACCTAGTGAGTCAGATGTCAATGATCAGAAACCTTGTGTTACGGTTTCGAGTGGGGAAGAGCTTTGTGTTACGACTCGTGGTGAAGAGGATCAAAAACTCTGCAGCACAGGTTTAACCACTGAACAACCTAGTGAGTCAGATGATAATGATCACAAACCTTGTGTTACGGTTTCGAGTGGGAACGAGCTTTGTGTTACGGTACAGGTTTAACCATGGACAACCTTGCGCGACGGAAGTCGATGATTAAAAGGATGGCATGGTTGGGCGAAGAGGAGTCTGATATTACGTGGGGTGACGCGAGTGACCACGCCTCCGTACCATCCCCAGGCCATCCCAGTGGAGCGCTGCAATCGAACCCTAAAAACGATGATTGCTACGTTCGTCAAACATGACCATCGAGGCTGGAACCAGCATCTCCATTAAGGGGATGCCTTAGTGAAAAAAAAGACTGATTGAGGTTAGGTCAATCTGTTTTACCGACTGATATATATATATGATATAAAAAATAGAATTGATGATTAGCGCCACTTCCGTCATAAGTCATAACTATCAGAAAGTAGCATAACATTTGACTGACAGATGGCGCAGAAGCTCATGGAAGTATCATGATACGTTTTTTAGCATAACTGATAATGTTATGAATTTTCCTTGAATAAATATTCAAATTTGAATAAATATATTGCGAATTCTTGTTACATATACAGCATGAGGTATAAAAATATATGCTAGCACTGTAACATCTATGCAATACGTGATATGCTCAAAATTATCTTTATTACGTACAATAAACTTATAGTTTAGTAATATTTTATACTTGATAATTATATATTTTTTATAGACATAATTATATCACAAAATAAAAAGCAATTGGTGCACCCATTAGATAGCACTTTGACTATTTTGGTTACGTATACTATATTACGTATACAAATATATATTAGCACTGCAATATGCGTGCAGTATACGATAGATTCAAAACTATCGCTATTACGTACAGTAAATATATAGTTTAGTAATAATACTTTATAATTCGCTTATGCTATTTGTACGTCAGATTTGTATGTACAAAGTATATACATATATAACAGATATGATTTCTCTATGTCAGATGTCAAAACAAAACAAACATCACAGCGAGATGTTTCTAAACTTATTCTCTGAATCAATATACGTTACATCAGACCGTACGAATAGCAAGAGCCATATTTATAATTCAATATTTTCATAGACATATAACAAAATAAAGAGCAATAAATACGCTCACTAAATAGCACTTTGACTATTCTGATCACGTATACTATATTAAGTATACATATATACATTAGCAATAAATAGGATATTATTATTTATTATTTTTAATACAGCTGCCAAGCTATAACTAAAAGTGGAAAAGAGGATTATAATTAAATTATTGGTTGTTGGTGAAAATGAGATACCACCACAATTAGTATATTTACAATTATTATTAATTATCATGTTTAATAATAATATTACTAGAACAAATGGAAGAAATAACCTTATAATAAAAATATAAACAAACAATATTACCATGTCAAGCACATAGCTACACCATGGCAACGCTTTCGACCAATCAGATTACGAATAAAACGTGAAATAACATACCGATCAATTTTAATAAAGCGGATTATTATTATAATTATTATTGTCTACCTGCCATACATGCAATTATCTTTCCGAAAAATTTTATACTGTTTGCATTATCTCAATCAAATAATAAAATAAGTAAACTGCAAACTTCGACCTATGAAAACGCAGTCCGTATCATACGCCGGAGCAGAACAGGTTGGCGGAGCGAAAGAATCGCACGCTCGTTGAGTATGCACGATGCCTCATTATCGAATCGTAACTGCCATTGTCTTCTTGGGTGGTAGCTATCGCAACTGCAAATGACATTCAAAATCGATGCGTTACGAAATCGCTACTTAAAGGGACTCATTACGAAGCCTGGTTTAACAAAACGCCCGGACGTCTCTCGCCTTGTACGTGCTCGACAAGGATCCAAAGATGGGAAAATTTGACCCACGTGATATACCAGGGATCTTCATCGGCTACTCAGAGAACTCAAAAGGCTTACCGAGTGGAAAGGCTCACCATAGTTTCCCGAAACTTTAAATTTCTTAACGAATTTCATTTTCCCAAATGCTCCCGAAAAGGCACAAACAGTGTTGCCTAGATGGGGAAAGCATGAATGTCGGAGCTAATCACTCATTTACAGTTAATCCATTAATTGTAATCAAATGTATCTGCTATTCACTCCATTTGTACCGCATAAAGAGCCGAATTGCGCTCTTATCCAAGAGCTAAGCAAGACGAACACGCCGACAATAGATAAATACACAGCGAAAACGTGGTCGACAAGGGAAACGGCATTGAGGCAGTACACGGGGATGCCGAAGTGAGGTTAGCAATATCCGAAACATTTTTACATGTGTTGGAGCAGTCAATCACAAACTCCACGAATACGTCGGTTCCCCATTCCGGGTTTACAACACTGATGTAAAAATATTTTGCAAACAAGTTAAAAATACTATAAATACAAATTTTTTAAAAAAAAAAAAGACAAGTAGGTTAGCCAATTTCCTGCAGACTCACTTTCAAAATTCAGGACATTGCACCAAATCATTGCCCAAGTTCAGAGGTTGCCGATGTCCACAAAAAATACTTCATTTGGTTCCAATAAAATAAAAGCCAGTAACAGCAGCAGCTCAAGACATCGTGATGTCATCTACGGCAGCTCTTCACCCTAGGCAATAAAGTAAAATTAAAACATGATTAAATTGGTAGGGGCAGAGCACAGAGAAGCCATGCCTCTGTCAAAGAGAAGGGAAGAGTTGCAGGATAGGTGTTACTTGTATAGCAAAAAAAAGTTAACCTTCTTACAGCAAACTACTCACCACAAAATTTTTCCAAAAAGTTCAGGGGTTGCCGATGTCCACATAAAACCCTCCATCATTTGGTATAAATAAAAAGAAAACCGATAACAGCAGCAGCTCAAGACGTCGCGATGTCATCTACGACAGCTCTTCACCCTAGGCAATAAAGTAAAATTAAAACATGATTAAATTGGTAGGGACGGGGAACTAAGGAGCCATGCCTCTGTCAAAGGGAAGGGAAGAGTTGCAGGATAGGTGTTACTTGTATAGTAAAAAAAAGTTAACCTTCTTACAGCAAACTACTCACCACAAAATTTTTCCAAAAAGTTCAGGGGTTGCCGATGTCCACATAAAAAGAAAACCGGTAACAGCAGTAGCTCAAGACGTCGTGATGTCATCTATGGCAGCTCTTCACCCTAGGCAAGAAAGTAAATTTAAAACATCGGAGATAAGACAACGGAGTCGCAAGGCCCGAAGGTGTCCCACGCCTACCTTGTTGATCCGCTTCAAAGCCATTTGACGCGCTGTGTCGTGTGTCAATTATCAGTATCTTGCGGCCCTTGGCGCCCAGGGGGACTGACGGACTGCGACTGTGCAGCAGCAGCAGCGGCGGTGGCGGTGACAGCGGCGGCGACGGCGCAGCAGCAACAGAAGGTAAGAGCGGTACGACGTCGCGGCAGACTGCTGGCGAAGATGCGCACGGCCCCGGGGGTTCACAATCGGTGCAGTGGCACACGCAGAGCTGGGACACATGGAGAGAGCAGAGAGCGCAGAGAAGAGTCACAGAGAGGAGCGAGCGAGATCTTAGATTAGGATCTTTGATTAGATTTATTATCTTGTATATTTAATTTCAGACTTTTTCAATCAGCCAGTGTTGGGGAAATGACTTTTTTCTTAAAAATTTCGTGAAAAACACACAAAAAAGGCAATAACTGCACACTTTGTGATTATTTAGATCTCAAACTTGATATACAATCCCTCAGCATGTACACTATAGTGTGTCTAAAGTTTAAAATATTTGTAGAGAATGGAAAAGCCTCTTTTAAACTCAAAAGTCGAAAAGACGCATGTGCATTTCCACGTAAGACCACTTGACCCTTGCTCAAAGTTTACCAAATGTCCTTACATAATGTACTACATGCTGAGGGATTGTATATTTAATTTAAAACTTTTTCAATCAGCCAGTGTTGGGGAAATGACTTTTTTCTTAAAAAATTTCCTGAAAGACACAAAAAAGGCAATAACTGCACACTTAGTGATTATTTAGATCTCAAACTTGATATACAATCCCTCAGCATGCACACTATAGTGTGTCTAAAGTTTAAAATATTGGTAGAGAATGGAAAAGCCTCTTTCAACTCAAAAGTCGAAAAGAAGCATGAGCATTTGCAACTAAGATCACCTGACCCTTGCTCATAGTTTACCAACATGTCCTTACACAATGTAATACATGCTGAGGGATTGTATATTTAATTTCAGACTTTTTCAATCAGCCAGTGTTGGTGAAATGACTTTTTTCTTAAAAATTTCCTGAAAAACACACAAAAAAGGCAATAACTTTACACTTTATGATTATGTAGATTTCAAACTTGATATACAATCTCTCAGCATGTATAATATAGTGTGTATAGAGTTTAAAATATTTGTAGAGAACGGAAACGCCTCTTTCGAACTCAAAAGTCGAAAAGACGCATGTGCATTTCCAACTAAGAGCTCTTGACCTTCGCTTAGAGTTTACCAGAATGTTCACAAACAATGCAATGCATGCTGAGGGATTGTATATTTAATTTCAGACTTTTTCAATCAGCCAGTGTTGGGGAAATGACTTTTTTCTTAAAAATTTCCTGAAAAACACACAAAAAAGACAACAACTGCACACTTTGTGATTATTTAGATCTCAAACTTGATATACAATTCCTCAGCATGTACACTATAGTGTGTCTAAAGTTTAAAATAATTGTAGAGAATGGAAAAGCCTCTTTTCAACTGAAAAGTCGAAAAGACGCATGTGCATTTCCAACTAAGACCACCTGACCTTTGCTCATAGTTTACCAAAATGTCCTTACACAATGTAATACATGCTGAGGGATTGTATATTTAATTTAAAACTTTTTCAATGAGCCAGTGTTGGGGAAATGACTTTTTTCTTAAAAAATTTCCTGAAAGACACACAAAAAAGGCAATAACTGCAAACTTTGTGATTATTTAGATCTCAAACTTGATATACAATCCCTCAGCATGCACACTATAGTGTGTCTAAAGTTTAAAATATTGGTAGAGAATGGAAAAACCTCTTTTCAACTCAAAACTCGAAAAGACGCATGAGCATTTGCAACTAAGATCACCTGACCCTTGCTCATAGTTTACCAACATGTCCTTACACAATGTAATACATGCTGAGGGATTGTATATTTAATTTCAGACTTTTTCAATCAGCCAGTGTTGGTGAAATGACTTTTTTCTTAAAAATTTCCTGAAAAACACACAAAAAAGGCAATAACTTTACACTTTGTGATTATGTAGATTTTAAACTTGATATACAATCTCTCAGCATGTATAATATAGTGTGTATAGAGTTTAAAATATTTCTAGAGAACGGAAACGCCTCTTTCGAACTCAAAAGTCGAAAAGACGCATGTGCATTTCCAACTAAGAGCTCTTGACCTTCGCTTAGAGTTTACCAGAATGTTCACAAACAATGCAATGCATGCTGAGGGATTGTATATTTAATTTCAGACTTTTTCAATCAGCCAGTGTTGGGGAAATGATTTTTTTCTTAAAAATTTCCTGAAAAACACACAAAAAAGACAACAACTGCACACTTTGTGATTATTTAGATCTCAAACTTGATATACAGTCCCTCAGCATGTACACTATAGTGTTTCTAAAGTTTAAAATAATTGTAGAGAATGGAAACGCCTCTTTCGAACTCAAAAGTAGAAAAGACGCATGTGCATTATTAACTAAGAGCTCCTGACCTTCGCTTAGAGTTTACCAGAATGTTCACACACAATGCAATGCATGCTGAGGGATTGTATATTTAATTTCAGACTTTTTCAATCAGCCAGTGTTGGGGAAATGACTTTTTTCTTAAAAATTTCCTGAAAAACACACAAAGAAGGCAATAACTGCTCACTTTGTGATTATTTATATCTCAAACATGAGATACAATCCCTCAGCATGTATACTATAGTGTGTCTAAAGATTAAAATATTTGTAGAGAATGGAAAAGCCTCTTTTAAACTCAAAAAAAGTCGAAAAGACGCATGTGCATTTCCCAGTAAGACCACCTGACCCTTGCTCAAAGTTTACCAAAATGTCCTTACACAATGTAATACATGCTGAGGGATTGTATATTTAATTTAAAACTTTTTCAATCAGCCAGTTTTGGGGAAATGACTTTTTTCTTAAAAATTTCCTGAGAAACACACAAAAAAGGCAATAACTGCACATATTGTGATTATTTAGATCTCAAACTTGATATACAATCCCTCAGCATGTACACTATAGTGTGTCTAAAGTTTAAAATGTTTGTAGAGAATGGAAAAGCCTCTTTTAAACTCAAAAGTCGAAAAGACGCATGTGCATTTCCACGTAAGACCACTTGACCCTTGCTCAAAGTTTACCAAATGTCCTTACATAATGTACTACATGCTGAGGGATTGTATATTTAATTTAAAACTTTTTCAATCAGCCAGTGTTGGGGAAATGACTTTTTTCTTAAAAAATTTCCTGAAAGACACACAAAGAAGGCAATAACTGCACACTTTGTGATTATTTAGATCTCAAACTTGATATACAATCCCTCAGCATGCACACTATAGTGTGTCTAAAGTTTAAAATATTGGTAGAGAATGGAAAAGCCTCTTTTCAACTCAAAAGTCGAAAAGACGCATGAGCATTTGCAACTAAGATCACCTGACCCTTGCTCATAGTTTACCAACATGTCCTTACACAATGTAATACATGCTGAGGGATTGTATATTTAATTTCAGACTTTTTCAATCAGCCAGTGTTGGTGAAATGACTTTTTTCTTAAAAATTTCCTGACAAACACACAAAAAAGGCAATAACTTTACACTTTGTGATTATGTAGATTTCAAACTTGATATACAATCCCTCAGCATGTACAATATAGTGTGTCTAAAGTTTAAAATATTGGTAGAGAACGGAAACGCCTCTTTCGAACTCAAAAGTCGAAAAGACGCATGTGCATTTCCAACTAAGAGCTCTTGACCTTCGCTTAGAGTTTACCAGAATGTTCACAAACAATGCAATGCATGCTGAGGGATTGTATATTTAATTTCAGACTTTTTCAATCAGCCAGTGTTGGGGAAATGACTTTTTTCTTAAAAATTTCCTGAAAAACACACAAAAAATACAACAACTGCACACTTTGTGATTATTTAGATCTCAAACTTGATATACAATCCCTCAGCATGTACACTATAGTGTGTCTAAAGTTTAAAATAATTGAAGAGAATGTTAAAGCCTCTTTTCAACTGAAAAGTCGAAAAGACGCATGTGCATTTCCAACTAAGACCACCTGACCTTTGCTCACAGTTTACCAAAATGTCCTTACACAATGTAATACATGCTGAGGGATTGTATATTTAATTTAAAACTTTTTCAAACAGCCAGTGTTGGGGAAATGACTTTTTTCTTAAAAAATTTCCTGAAAGACACACAAAAAAGGCAATAACGGCACACTTTGTGATTATTTAGATCTCAAACTTGATATACAATCCCTCAGCATGCACACTATAGTGTGTCTAAAGTTTAAAATATTGGTAGAGAATGGAAAAGCCTCTTTTCAACTTAAAAGTCGAAAAGACGCATGAGCATTTGCAACTAAGATCACCTGACCCTTGCTCATAGTTTACCAACATGTCCTTACACAATGTAATACATGCTGAGGGATTGTATATTTAATTTCAGACTTTTTCAATCAGCCAGTGTTGGTGAAATGACTTTTTTCTTAAAAATTTCCTGAAAAACACACAAAAAAGGCAATTACTTTACACTTTGTGATTATGTAGATTTCAAACTTGATATACAATCTCTCAGCATGTATAATATAGTGTGTATAGAGTTTAAAATATTTGTAGAGAACGGAAACGCCTCTTTCGAACTCAAAAGTCGAAAAGACGCATGTGCATTTCCAACTAAGAGCTCTTGACCTTCGCTTAGAGTTTACCAGAATGTTCACAAACAATGCAATGCATGCTGAGGGATTGTATATTTAATTTCAGACTTTTTCAATCAGCCAGTGTTGGGGAAATGATTTTTTTCTTAAAAATTTCCTGAAAAACACACAAAAAAGACAACAACTGCACACTTTGTGATTATTTAGATCTCAAACTTGATATACAGTCCCTCAGCATGTACACTATAGTGTGTCTAAAGTTTAAAATAATTGTAGAGAATGGAAACGCCTCTTTCGAACTCAAAAGTAGAAAAGACGCATGTGCATTATTAACTAAGAGCTCCTGACCTTCGCTTAGAGTTTACCAGAATATTCACACACAATGCAATGCATGCTGAGGGATTGTATATTTAATTTCAGACTTTTTCAATCAGCCAGTGTTGGGGAAATGACTTTTTTCGTAAAAATTTCCTGAAAAACACACAAAGAAGGCAATAACTGCTCACTTTGTGATTATTTAGATCTCAAACATGAGATACAATCCCTCAGCATGTACACTATAGTGTGTCTAAAGATTAAAATATTTGTAGAGAATGGAAAAGCCTCTTTTAAACTCAAAAAAAGTCGAAAAGACGCATGTGCATTTCCCAGTAAGACCACCTGACCCTTGCTCAAAGTTTACCAAAATGTCCTTACACAATGTAATACATGCTGAGGGATTGTATATTTAATTTAAAACTTTTTCAATCAGCCAGTTTTGGGGAAATGACTTTTTTCTTAAAAATTTCCTGAGAAACACACAAAAAAGGCAATAACTGCACATATTGTGATTATTTAGATCTCAAACTTGATATACAATCCCTCAGCATGTACACTATAGTGTGTCTAAAGTTTAAAATGTTTGTAGAGAATGGAAAAGCCTCTTTTAAACTCAAAAGTCGAAAAGACGCATGTGCATTTCCACGTAAGACCACTTGACCCTTGCTCAAAGTTTACCAAATGTCCTTACATAATGTACTACATGTTGAGGGATTGTATATTTAATTTAAAAATTTTTCAATCAGCTAGTGTTGGGGAAATGACTTTTTTCTTAAAAAATTTCCTGAAAGACACACAAAAAAGGCAATAACTGCACACTTTGTGATTATTTAGATCTCAAACTTGATATACAATCCCTCAGCATGCACACTATAGTGTGTCAAAAGTTTAAAATATTGGTAGAGAATGGAAAAGCCTCTTTTCAACTCAAAAGTCGAAAAGACGCATGAGCATTTGCAACTAAGATCACCTGACCCTTGCTCATAGTTTACCAACATGTCCTTACACAATGTAATACATGCTGAGGGATTGTATATTTAATTTCAGACTTTTTCAATCAGCCAGTGTTGGTGAAATGACTTTTTTCTTAAAAATTTCCTGACAAACACACAAAAAAGGCAATAACTTTACACTTTGTGATTATGTAGATTTCAAACTTGATATACAATCCCTCAGCATGTACAATATAGTGTGTCTAAAGTTTAAAATATTGGTAGAGAACGGAAACGCCTCTTTCGAACTCAAAAGTCGAAAAGACGCATGTGCATTTCCAACTAAGAGCTCTTGACCTTCGCTTAGAGTTTACCAGAATGTTCACAAACAATGCAATGCATGCTGAGGGATTGTATATTTAATTTCAGACTTTTTCAATCAGCCAGTGTTGGGGAAATGACTTTTTTCTTAAAAGTTTCCTGAAAAACACACAAAAAAGACAACAACTGCACACTTTGTGATTATTTAGATCTCAAACTTGATATACAATCCCTCAGCATGTACACTATAGTGTGTCTAAAGTTTAAAATAATTGAAGAGAATGTTAAAGCCTCTTTTCAACTGAAAAGTCGAAAAGACGCATGTGCATTTCCAACTAAGACCACCTGACCTTTGCTCACAGTTTACCAAAATGTCCTTACACAATGTAATACATGCTGAGGGATTGTATATTTAATTTAAAACTTTTTCAAACAGCCAGTGTTGGGGAAATGACTTTTTTCTTAAAAAATTTCCTGAAAGACACACAAAAAAGGCAATAACGGCACACTTTGTGATTATTTAGATCTCAAACTTGATATACAATCCCTCAGCATGCACACTATAGTGTGTCTAAAGTTTAAAATATTGGTAGAGAATGGAAAAGCCTCTTTTCAACTCAAAAGTCGAAAAGACGCATGAGCATTTGCAACTAAGATCACCTGACCCTTGCTCATAGTTTACCAACATGTCCTTACACAAAGTAATACATGCTGAGGGATTGTATATTTAATTTCAGACTTTTTCAATCAGCCAGTGTTGGTGAAATGACTTTTTTCTTAAAAATTTCCTGAAAAACACACAAAAAAGGCAATTACTTTACACTTTGTGATTATGTAGATTTCAACTTGATATACAATCTCTCAGCATGTATAATATAGTGTGTATAGAGTTTAAAATATTTGTAGAGAACGGAAACGCCTCTTTCGAACTCAAAAGTCGAAAAGACGCATGTGCATTTCCAACTAAGAGCTCTTGACCTTCGCTTAGAGTTTACCAGAATGTTCACAAACAATGCAATGCATGCTGAGGGATTGTATATTTAATTTCAGACTTTTTCAATCAGCCAGTGTTGGGGAAATGATTTTTTTCTTAAAAATTTCCTGAAAAACACACAAAAAATACAACAACTGCACACTTTGTGATTATTTAGATCTCAAACTTGATATACAGTCCCTCAGCATGTACACTATAGTGTGTCTAAAGTTTAAAATAATTGTAGAGAATGGAAACGCCTCTTTCGAACTCAAAAGTCGAAAAGACGCATGTGCATTATTAACTAAGAGCTCCTGACCTTCGCTTAGAGTTTACCAGAATGTCCACACACAATGCAATGCATGCTGAGGGATTGTATATTTAATTTCAGACTTTTTCAATCAGCCAGTGTTGGGGAAATGACTTTTTTCGTAAAAATTTCCTGAAAAACACACAAAGAAGGCAATAACTGCTCACTTTGTGATTATTTAGATCTCAAACATGACATACAATCCCTCAGCATGTACACTATAGTGTGTCTAAAGATTAAAATATTTGTAGAGAATGGAAAAGCCTCTTTTAAACTCAAAAAAAGTCGAAAAGACGCATGTGCATTTCCAAGTAAGACCACCTGACCCTTGCCCAAAGTTTACCAAAATGTCCTTACACAATGTAATACATGCTGAGGGATTGTATATTTAATTTAAAACTTTTTCAATCAGCCAGTTTTGGGGAAATGACTTTTTTCTTAAAAATTTCCTGAGAAACACGCAAAAAAGGCAATAACTGCACATATTGTGATTATTTATATCTCAAACTTGATATACAATCCCTCAGCATGTACACTATAGTGTGTCTAAAGTTTAAAATATTTGTAGAGAATGGAAAAGCCTCTTTTAAACTCAAAAGTCGAAAAGACGCATGTGCATTTGCAACTAAGACCACCTGACCCTTGCTCATAGTTTACCAAAATGTCCTTACACAATGTAATACATGCTGACGGATTGTATATTTAATTTCAGACTTTTTCAATCAGCCAGTGTTGGGGAAATGACTTTTTTCTTAAAAATTTCCTGAAAAACACACAAAAAAAGGCAATAACTGCACACTTTGTGATTATTTAGATCTCAAACTTGATATACAATCCCTCAGCATGTACACTATAGTGTGTCTAAAGTTTAAAATATTTGTAGAGAATGGAAAAGTCTCTTTTAAACTCAAAAGTCGAAAAGACGCATGTGCATTTCCACGTAAGACCACTTGGCCCTTGCTCAAAGTTTACCAAATGTCCTTACATAATGTACTACATGCTGACGGATTGTATATTTAATTTAAAACTTTTTCAATCAGCCAGTGTTGGGGAAATGACTTTTTTCTTAAAAAATTTCCTGAAAGACACACAAAAAAGGCAATAACTGCACACTTTGTGATTATTTAGATCTCAAACTTGATATACAATCCCTCAGCATGCACACTATAGTGTGTCTAAAGTTTAAAATATTTGTAGAGAATGGAAAAGCCTCTTTTCAACTCAAAAGTCGAAAAGACGCATGTGCATTTGCAACTAAGATCACCTGACCCTTGCTCATAGTTTACCAACATGTCCTTACACAATGTAATACATGCTGAGGGATTATATATTTAATTTCAGACTTTTTCAATCAGCCAGTGTTGGTGAAATGACTTTTTTCTTAAAAATTTCCTGAAAAACACACAAAAAAGGCAATAACTGCACACTTTGTGATTATGTAGATTTCAAACTTGATATACAATCTCTCAGCATGTATAATATAGTGTGTATAGAGTTTAAAATATTTGTTGAGAACGGAAACGCCTCTTTCGAACTCAAAAGTCGAAAAGACGCATGTGCATTTCCAACTAAGAGCTCTTGACCTTCGCTTAGAGTTTACCAGAATGTTCACACACAATGCAATGCATGCTGAGGGATTGTATATTTAATTTCAGACTTTTTCAATCAGCCAGTGTTGGGGAAATGACTTTTTTCTTAAAAATTTCCTGAAAAACACACAAAAAAGACAACAACTGCACACTTTGTGATTATTTAGATCTCAAACTTGATATACAATCCCTCAGCATGTACACTATAGTGTGTCTAAAGTTTAAAATAATTGTAGAGAATGGAAAAGCCTCTTTTCAACTGAAAAGTCGAAAAGACGCATGTGCATTTCCAACTAAGACCACCTGACCTTTGCTCATAGTTTACCAAAATGTCCTTACACAATGTAATACATGCTCAGGTATTGTATATTTAATTTAAAACTTTTTCAATCAGCCAGTGTTGGGGAAATGACTTTTTTCTTAAAAATTTCTTGAAAAACACACAAAAAAGGCAATAACAGCACACTTTGTGATTATTTAGATCTCAAACTTGATATACAATCCCTCAGCATGTACACTATAGTGTGCAAAAGTTTAAAATATTTGTAGAGAATGGAAAAGCCTCATTTGAACTCAAAAGTGGAGAAGAGGCATGTGCATTTCCAATTAAGACCACCTGACCTTTTTTTTTTTTGCTCATAGTTTACCAAAATGTCCGTATACAATGTAATACATGCTCAGGGATTGTATATTTAATTTAAAACTTTTTCAATCAGCCAGTGTTGGGGAAATGACTTTTTTCTTAAAAATTTCCTGAAAAACACACAAAAAAGGCAATAACTGCACACTTTGTGATTATTTAGATCTCAAACTTGATATACAATCCCTCAGCATGCACACTATAGTGTGTCTAAAGTTTAAAATATTTGTAGCGAATGGAAAAGCCTCTTTTCAACTCAAAAGTCGAATAGACGCATGTGCATTTCCAACTAAGACCACCTGACCTTTGCTCATAGTTTACCAAAATGTCCTTACACAATGTAATACATGCTCAGGGATTGTATATTTAATTTAAAACTTTTTCAATCAGCCAGTGTTGGGGAAATGACTTTTTTCTTAAAAATTTCCTGAAAAACACACAAAAAAGGCAATAACTGCACACTTTGTGATTATTTAGATCTCAAACTTGATATACAATCCCTCAGCATGTACACTATAGTGTGCAAAAGTTTAAAATATTTGTAGAGAACGGAAACGCCTCTTTCGAACTCAAAAGTCGAAAAGACGCATGTGCATTTCCAACTAAGAGCTCTTGACCTTCGCTTAGAGTTTACCAGAATGTTCACACACAATGCAATGCATGCTGAGGGATTGTATATTTAATTTCAGAGTTTTTCAATCAGCCAGTGTTGGGGAAATGGCTTTTTGCTTCAAAATTTCCTGAAAAACACACAAAAAAGACAATAACTGCACATTTTGTGATTATTTAGATCTCAAACTTGATATACAATCCCACAGCATGTACACTATAGTGTGTCTAAAGTTTAAAATATTTGTAGAGAATGGAAAAGCCTCTTTTAAACTCAAAAGTCGAAAAGACGCATGTGCATTTGCAACTAAGGCCACCTGACCCTTGCTCATAGTTTACCAAAATGTCCTTACACAATGTAATACATGCTGACGGATTGTATATTTAATTTCAGATTTTTTCAATCAGCCAGTGTTGGGGAAATGACTTTTTTCTTAAAAATTTCCTGAAAAACACACAAAAAAGGCAATAACTGCACACTTTGTGATTATTTAGATCTCAAACTTGATATACAATCCCTCAGCATGTACACTATAGTGTGTCTAAAGTTTAAAATATTTGTAGAGAATGGAATAGCCTCTTTTAAACCAAAAGTCGAAAAGACGCATGTGCATTTCCACGTAAGACCACCTGACCCTTGCTCATAGTTTACCAAAATGTCCTTACACAATGTAATACATGCTGACGGATTGTATATTTAATTTCAGATTTTTTCAATCAGCCAGTGTTGGGGAAATGACTTTTTTCTTAAAAATTTCCTGAAAGACACACAAAAAAGGCAATAACTGCACACTTTGTGATTATTTAGATCTCAAACTTGATATACAATCCCTCAGCATGCACACTATAGTGTGTCTAAAGTTTAAAATATTGGTAGAGAATGGAAAAGCCTCTTTTCAACTCAAAAGTTGAAAAGACGCATGAGCATTTGCAACTAAGATCACCTGACCATTGCTCATAGTTTACCAACATGTCCTTACACAATGTAATACATGCTGAGGGATTTTATATTTAATTTCAGATATTTTCAATCAGCCAGTGTTGGTGAAATGACTTTTTTCTTAAAAATTTCCTGAAAAACACACAAAAAAGGCAATAACTTTACACTTTGTGATTATGTAGATTTCAAACTTGATATACAATCTCTCAGCATGTATAATATAGTGTGTATAGAGTTTAAAATATTTGTAGAGAACGGAAACGCCTCTTTCGAACTCAAAAGTCGAAAAGACGCATGTGCATTTCCAACTAAGAGCTCTTGACCTTCGCTTAGAGTTTACCAGAATGTTCACAAACAATGCAATGCATGCTGAGGGATTGTATATTTAATTTCAGACTTTTTCAATCAGCCAGTGTTGGGGAAATAACTTTTTTCTTAAAAATTTCCTGAAAAACACACAAAAAAGACAACAACTGCACACTTTGTGATTATTTAGATCTCAAACTTGATATACAATCCCTCAGCATGTACACTATAGTGTGTCTAAAGTTTAAAATAATTGTAGAGAATGGAAAAGCCTCTTTTCAACTGAAAAGTCGAAAAGACGCATGTGCATTTCCAACTAAGACCACCTGACCTTTGCTCATAGTTTACCAAAATGTCCTTACACAATGTAATACATGCTCAGGGATTGTATATTTAATTTAAAACTTTGTCAATCAGCCAGTGTTGGGGAAATGTCTTTTTTCTTAAAAATTTCCTGAAAAACACACAAAAAAGGCAATAACTGCACACTTTGTGATTATTTAGATCTCAAACTTGATATACAATCCCTCAGCATGTACACTATAGTGTGTCTAAAGTTTAAAATATTTGTAGAGAATGGAAAAGCCTCTTTTGAACTCAAAAGTGGAAAAGAGGCATGTGCATTTCCAATTAAGACCACCTGACCTTTTTTTTTTTTGCTCATAGTTTACCAAAATGTCCGTACACAATGTAATACATGCTCAGGGATTGTATATTTAATTTCAGACTTTTTCAATCAGCCAGTGTTGGGGAAATGGCTTTTTTCTTCAAAATTTCCTGCAAAACACACAAAAAAATCAATAACTTTACACTTTGTGATTATGTAGATCTCAAACTTGATATACAATCTCTCAGCATGTATAATATAGTGTGTGGATAGTTCGAAATATTTGTAGAGAATGGAAACTCCTCTTTCGAACTCAAAAGTCGAAAAGACGCATGTGCATTTCCAACTAAGACCTCCTGACCTTCGCTTAGAGTTTACCAGAATGTTCACACACAATGCAACGCATGCTGAGGGATTGTATATTTAATTTCAGACTTTTTCAATCAACCAGTGTTGGTGAAATGACTTTTTTCTTAAAAATTTCCTGAAAAACACAAAAAAAAGGCAATAACTGCACACTTTGTGATTATTTAGATCTCAAACTTGATATACAATCCCTCAGCATGTACACTATAGTGTGTCTAAAGTTTAAAATATTTGTAGAGAATGGAAAAGCCTCTTTTGAACTCCAAAGTCGAAAAGACGCATGTGCATTTCCAACTAAGACCACCTGCCCTTTGCTCATAGTTTACCAAAATGTCCTTACACAATGTAATACATGCTGAGGGATTGTATGTTTAATTTCAGACTTTTTCTATCAGCCAGTGTTGGGGAAATGACTTTTTTCTTAAAAATTTCCTGAAAAACACACAAAAAAGACAACAACTGCACACTTTGTGATTATTTAGATCTCAAACTTGATATACAATCCCTCAGCATGTACACTATAGTGTGTCTAAAGTTTAAAATATTTGTAGAAAATGGAAAAGCCTCTTTTAAACTCAAAAGTCGGAAAGTCGCATGTGCATTTCCAACTAAGACCACCTGACCTTTGCTCATAGTTTACCAAAATGTCCTTACACAATGTAATACATGCTCAGGGATTGTATATTTAATTTAAAACTTTTTCAATCAGCCAGTGTTGGGGAAATGACTTTTTTCTTAAAAATTTCCTGAAAAACACACAAAAAAGGCAATAACTGCACACTTTGTGATTATTTAGATCTCAAACTTGATATACAATCCCTCAGCATGTACACTATAGTGTGCAAAAGTTTAAAATATTTGTAGAGAAGGGAAACGCCTCTTTCGAACTCAAAAGTCGAAAAGACGCATGTGCATTTCCAACTAAGAGCTCTTGACCTTCGCTTAGAGTTTACCAGAATGTTCACATACAATGCAATGCATGCTGAGGGATTGTATATTTAATTTCAGACTTTTTCAATCAGCCAGTGTTGGGGAAATGGCTTTTTGCTTCAAAATTTCCTGAAAAACACACAAAAAAGACAATAACTGCACATTTTGTGATTATTTAGATCTCAAACTTGATATACAATCCCTCAGCATGTACACTATAGTGTGTCTAAAGTTTAAAATATTTGTAGAGAATGGAAAAGCCTCTTTTAAACTCAAAAGTCGAAAAGACGCATGTGCATTTCCACGTAAGACCACTTGACCCTTGCTCAAAGTTTACCAAATGTCCTTACATAATGTACTACATGCTGAGGGATTGTATATTTAATTTAAAACTTTTTCAATCAGCCAGTGTTGGGGAAATGACTTTTTTCTTAAAAATTTCCTGAAAAACACACAAAAAAGGCAATAACTGCACACTTTGTGATTATTTAGATCTCAAACTTGATATACAATCCCTCAGCATGTACACTATAGTGTGTCTAAAGTTTAAAATATTTGTAGAGAATGGAAAAGCCTCTTTTAAACTCAAAAGTCGAAAAGACGCATGTGCATTTCCACGTAAGACCACTTGACCCTTGCTCAAAGTTTACCAAATGTCCTTACATAATGTACTACATGCTGAGGGATTGTATATTTAATTTAAAACTTTTTCAATCAGCCAGTGTTGGGGAAATGACTTTTTTCTTAAAAAATTTCCTGAAAGACACACAAAAAAGGCAATAACTGCACACTTTGTGATTATTTAGATCTCAAACTTGATATACAATCCCTCAGCATGCACACTATAGTGTGTCTAAAGTTTAAAATATTGGTAGAGAATGGAAAAGCCTCTTTTCAACTCAAAAGTTGAAAAGACGCATGAGCATTTGCAACTAAGATCACCTGACCCTTGCTCATAGTTTACCAACATGTCCTTACACAATGTAATACATGCTGAGGGATTTTATATTTAATTTCAGATTTTTTCAATCAGCCAGTGTTGGTGAAATGACTTTTTTCTTAAAAATTTCCTGAAAAACACACAAAAAAGGCAATAACTTTACACTTTGTGATTATGTAGATTTCAAACTTGATATACAATCTCTCAGCATGTATAATATAGTGTGTATAGAGTTTAAAATATTTGTAGAGAACGGAAACGCCTCTTTCGAACTCAAAAGTCGAAAAGACGCATGTGCATTTCCAACTAAGAGCTCTTGACCTTCGCTTAGAGTTTACCAGAATGTTCACTAACAATGCAATGCATGCTGAGGGATTGTATATTTAATTTCAGACTTTTTCAATCAGCCAGTGTTGGGGAAATGACTTTTTTCTTAAAAATTTCCTGAAAAACACACAAAAAAGACAACAACTGCACACTTTGTGATTATTTAGATCTCAAACTTGATATACAATCCCTCAGCATGTACACTATAGTGTGTCTAAAGTTTAAAATAATTGTAGAGAATGGAAAAGCCTCTTTTCAACTGAAAAGTCGAAAAGACGCATGTGCATTTCCAACTAAGACCACCTGACCTTTGCTCATAGTTTACCAAAATGTCCTTACACAATGTAATACATGCTCAGGGATTGTATATTTAATTTCAGACTTTTTCAATCAGCCAGTGTTGGGGAAATGGCTTTTTTCTTCAAAATTTCCTGAAAAACACACAAAAAAATCAATAACTTTACACTTTGTGATTATGTAGATCTCAAACTTGATATACAATCTCTCAGCATGTATAATATAGTGTGTGGATAGTTCGAAATATTTGTAGAGAATGGAAACGCCTCTTTCGAACTCAAAAGTCGAAAAGACGTATGTGCATTTCCAACTAAGACCTCCTGACCTTCGCTTAGAGTTTACCAGAATGTTCACACACAATGCAACGCATGCTGAGGGATTGTATATTTAATTTCAGACTTTTTCAATCAGCCAGTGTTGGGGAAATGACTTTTTTCTTAAAAATTTCCTGAAAAACACAAAAAAAAGGCAATAACTGCACACTTTGTGATTATTTAGATCTCAAACTTGATATACAATCCCTCAGCATGTACACTATAGTGTGTCTAAAGTTTAAAATATTTGTAGAGAATGGAAAAGCCTCTTTTGAACTCCAAAGTCGAAAAGACGCATGTGCATTTCCAACTAAGACCACCTGCCCTTTGCTCATAGTTTACCAAAATGTCCTTACACAATGTAATACATGCTGAGGGATTGTATGTTTAATTTCAGACTTTTTCTATCAGCCAGTGTTGGGGAAATGACTTTTTTCTTAAAAATTTCCTGAAAAACACACAAAAAAGACAACAACTGCACACTTTGTGATTATTTAGATCTCAAACTTGATATACAATCCCTCAGCATGTACACTATAGTGTGTCTAAAGTTTAAAATATTTGTAGAAAATGGAAAAGCTTCTTTTAAACTCAAAAGTCGGAAAGTCGCATGTGCATTTCCAACTAAGACCATCTGACCTTTGCTCATAGTTTACCAAAATGTCCTTACACAATATAATACATGCTGAGGGATTGTATATTTAATTTCAGACTTTTTCAATCAGCCAGTGTTGGGGAAATGAATTTTTTCTCAAAAATTTATCTGCGACTCCCACCTTGATACAAGAAGTCTCACCCAATTAATCGGAAAAGGAAAATTAGCATGCAACCTGTTATCTAACACATTTCGATAGTAAACATAAGATCACCGAAGACTTCCGACAATTAGTAAACAACACTATATACAATGAATGAAATAATCAGTGGAAAAACAACACCAAAGGAAAAAATATTTCAACAATCGAGCTAAAAATGCTATAGAAACTACGACTTCTTCAAAGGAAATAAGAGATGCAGGTTAGCCAATTTACTATAGTCTCAGTTAATTTCAGAATTCAGGCATGAGTGCAAGGGCAATTCTAAAGATCGATACCCATATAAAAGTGAACGTGTTTCATAGTGCGAAACAAGTATGACAACCGCGACAGATTAACTACTTACTCGAATGTGCCTTACTCCTCACATAATCGTAACTCCTTACCATAGAGCAGCAAGTGAACATGGCCGATGATGTAGCAAAATCGCGACAGCAGCAACTCAAGACGTCGCGATGTCTTCTACAGGAGCTCTTCGCTCTAGGCAATAAAACATAATTAAAACAGGAACAAGTTGGCAGCAGAGGGAGCACAGAGAAGCCACGCTCCTGCCAAGGGGAAGAAGAGAGTTTTAGGATAGGTTTCAGCTGCAGTAAAGCTGTAAACTTTCTTACAGTAAACTACTCACCGGAAAATTTTTCCAAAAGGTTCCAAAGTTGCCGGTGTCCACATAAAATGCATGCCTCCACCATCTAGTCCCAGTAAACAAAACGGTGTCAGGCTCAAGACGTCGTGATGTCATCTACGGCAGCTCTTCACCCTAGGCAATAAAGTAAAATTAAAACATGATTAAATTGGTAGGGGCGGAGCACAGAGAAGCCATGCCTCTGTCAAAGGGAAGGGAAGAGTGGCAGGATAGGTGTTACTTGTATAGTAAAAAGAAAGTTAACCTTCTTACAGCAAACTACTCACCAAAAAATTTTTCCAAAAAGTTCAGGGGTTGCCGATGTCCACATAAAACACTCCATCATTTGGTACAAATAAAAAGAAAACCGGTAACAGCAGCAGCTCAAGACGTCGTGATGTCGTCTACGGCAGCTCTTCACCCTAGGCAATAAAGTAAAATTAAAACATGATTAAATTGGTAGGGGCGGAGGACAGAGAAGCCATGCCTCTGTCAAAGGGAAGGGAAGAGTTGCAGGATAGGTGTTACTTGTATAGTAAAAAAAAGTTAACCTTCTTACAGCAAACTACTCACCAAAAAATTTTTCCAAAAAGTTCAGGGGTTGCCGATGTCCACATAAAACACTCCATCAATTTGGTCCAAATATAAAGAAACCCGGTAACAGCAGCAGCTCAAGATGTTCATGTCATCTACGGCAGCTCTTCACGCTAGGCAAATAAGTAAATTTAAAACATGATTAAATTGGTACGGGCGGAGCACAGAGAAGCCACGCTATAGCTCCTGTAGAAAAACAAAATATTAATAAACAAGAACAGCATCAAAATCATCATAGGAATAGCAACACCAAGCGCGCGCGAGCGCGAGTGAGAGGGAGCGAGAGAATGGAGGCTCCGTCGCTGCTACGGATCGTGCTCACCTCCCGGCATCCGGCCCCTCGCGATCCGGGACTCGCGGCCTGGAGGTCAGAGAGTTTGTACATAAGCGCTGCGCGATCCTACGCTACGTTACGCTGCGCGACGCTACAGCATTCAGTTCCTATGTTCTCCTATGTTTTCCTATTTAATAGGAACAAACGAAACTCCACGGCAGGCGCTGGCGCAGCGTAGCGCATCTTAGCGTAGGATCGCGCAGCGCTTATATACAATCTCCCTGACGGAGTCGTCGCCAGCGTCGTCGAGGACGTCCGGCAGGCAGACAATACGGGACGCGCTTGTTGAGACAGAGGGTGGGGGGAGGGGAAGAGAGAAAGAGAGGAGACAACGGAGTCGCAAGGTCCGAACGTGTCCCACGCCTACCTTGTTGATGCGCTTCAAAGCCATTTGACGCGCTGTGTCGTGTGTCGATTATCAGTATCTTGCGGCCCTTGGTACCCAGGGGGACAACGGACTGCGACTGTGGGGAGACTACCGACAGCAGCAGCGGAGGTGGTGGCGGCGACAGCGGCGGCGGCAGCAGCAGCAGAAGTTGAAAGCGGCACCACGTCGCGGTAGACTGCTGGCCAAGATGCGCACGGATCCGCGGTTTCACACTCGGTGCAGCGGCACACGTAGAGCTAGATTAGGACACACGGAGAGAGCACAGATCGCAGAGACGAGTCACAGAGTGGAGCGATTCAAGATGTCCTCAGCGCTTTTTCGCTCACACGGGGCGCTGCTGCATGCGCTCTCCTCGCTCGGCTCGTTTCTCGGCTCGCTGGCTGCCCGCGAGCGCCGATCGCCGACGTACCCGCGGGCCGCGGTACACACGTACGTGCACAGTCCCGCGTGTGTCCGAAAGAGAGAAAGAGAGGTAGTCGCAGAGAGACAGAAGGGAGCATGTACATAACGGAGATTCCACAATATGCTTTGCTCCGCTCCGCTCTGCCCTGCTCTGCCTTACCTGCTAAGCCTGTTCTGGCTTTGATTGGTTAATTCCTTCGACGAAACTGATGGGATGGATGGAATTAACCAATCACCGCCAGAAGCAGACTTAGCAGGTATAAGGCAGAGCAGGGCAGAGCAGGGCCCTTTCTACATATGTGTGTTCTGTCTGTTCTAGACAACTTCTCTCTATGTCTGTCTCTGTCTTACATAAACGGAACAGATCTATCTGTCTTTGTCGGGAACACACAGAACACACATATGTAGAAAGGCCCCGGAGCGGAGCAGAGCAGAATGGAGCAGAGCGGAGCAGAGCATAGCAGAGCTTATTGTGGAATCTCTGTAAGCGCTGTGCTGTGCGATGCCGTGCGATGCCGTTCGATGCCGAACGATTAGTACTGCGTCTGATCCGTTGTCTAAATGGTTCAAAATAAATTGTACGTTGTATCTCTGCATTATTTATTTAACTATTTAATTTAAATCATGCAGAGATACAACTTACAATTTATTTTGAACTATTTAGACAACGGATCAGATGCAGCACTTATCGTGCAGCACCGCGCGGCATCGAACGGCATCGTACGGCACAGCGCTTATGTACTGCTCCCGAAGATGAGAGCAGTACTTATGGGACCCACCACGGACGTGCGACTGTGAATCGTAGATGTGTGTGGACTGTGGATGTGGGCGAGCGAGCGCCTTATCTCTATCTCCCTCTCACTCGCTCTGCTTTACGCAAGCGCGAATGCGCGATTCAAATGATGTATGTAATCATATAGGTGGAGTTCCGAATACCCCATTCATTATTTTGAGGCCTTCACTTTACTGTTGAAAACATTTAAGAATGTACTGATCGATCACGAAAGTATGTCTCAAATAGAATAAAGGAGAATTGGAATTTCATTTGGTATACTAAGGCTTCGGTTATCCAAGATCAAAATTTTCAGAAAACGTTTATTTACTTGTAAATTTATTATTAAATAATAAAGTAAAGTAAATTTATAAGTTAACCTTCTTACAGTAAACTACTCACCACAAACTTTTTCCAAAAAGTTCAGAGGTGGCCGATGTCCATATAAAACACTCCATCATTTGATCCAAATAAAAAGAAAACTGGTAACAGTAGCAGCTCAAGATGTTGATGTCATCTACGGCAGCTCTTCACCCTAGACAAGAAAGTAAATTTAAAACATGATTAAATTAGTACGGGTGGAGCACAGAGAAGCCATGCTTCTGTCAAAGGGAAGGGAAGAGTTGCAGGATAGGAGTTTTATGGAAATAAACAAACAGGAGAAGATCAACTACCGCCAAATGTATGCATAGGCTCCTCCGGTAGAAAAGTAAAAGATATTGAAATTGAAACGAGTGGAACAAGTAATACAATTATTGTAGTATTGCAACGCCTGCCATGGGGCACTCAAATTTTCTGAAGTTGATACGAGATGACTTGGTTCCATGATTGCAATAATATGCAAAGAGTGCCAAAATAATACAATAGTTTATTCATGTCATCTAGTGGGATCCCAAGCAAATGCTTATGAAATCAATGGGAAATCTGTATTGGCTTTACGTGCACTTAGACAAGGACATGCTGGATTATCTACTTTTTCTGGACTCATGAATTTACCACAGCCAGTATCACACAGCAACTATCAATAAAATTTTGAGCGACACATATAAGACTGTTGCAGAAAATTTAACGAGTGCAGCAGTGACGAAGAGCATTACTAGCAAGTGATAAATTGATTGTGTCTGAATAGTTGGTGTTAATGGCAGAAAGTAAAAGCATTTCAGAGAGAAAAGATTCAACACACAAATAGCTTATGACGTGCTATAATGAAGATGTTGCAATGAATTTATTAAGATTTGAGTCGACTCGAGCTGCTAGAGAAGTGCCTGGGTGGTTTTACCCAGTATCACAACGAAAGCTTCAATAGCTCTCTGTGGAAACTTCTTATAGAGACGCATCATTCAATGTAATTCATCTATTCAAGATTGGAGTGTACATTACTTTTGTAGTTTGTAATGCTGATAGAAGTTGTTACTTACATGTAATGAAGGACTTTGGCCTATTTCCTGAACCTTCATCATTAGCATGGGTTCATGAAAGTAATGAGCAGGAGATTTTCCATATAGAGAGACGAGCAGAGGCAGATACCATTGAGGCGAGGACTTCAGAAAGAAAAATATGGCTATAGCTGACAGATGATAATTCATAACATAATATGCAAGTGGTGCACATTAAGTTCAATAAGCTTTTTAAATTAATTCATTTCAATGCAACATTACCACTAAATCACATTTAAATTATTGCTATTTGCTTTAGATATTCATAAAATCATTGTTTTACTTCAAATCAAAACAAAACAAACTTTGAGGTTATTTTACTGAGGTTCATTTTTTCACATCTAGTTGATGAAAAAAAAATAAGTATTTTGTATATATTTGCACTAGATAACGACTACTTAGATACTAAATTTATTAATAGTCGTATTTTTTCAGCTGTAACTTCTCTATAAACATTGTTATGATCTGATGGACTCTATACTTATAGATTAGGCGCTACAGGTAAAAAAACAGTCATAGATATAAGATTTAATATGGGCTAGTATATATATATATATATATATATATATATATATATATATATATATATATATATATATATATATATGAGGAACAGGAACCGCTTATATCTGCGACTGTGTCTTTTTGCCTGTAGCGCCCTTGAATCTGTGGTTGGTGCTTAGATAGAAGGCGCGAAAATTTAAAATTAAATGTGCATTTTATTTATTAGATATTATTTCTTGGAATGATAATGATTTAAGTGAAAAGTATTACATAAATAATAATCAAATTAATGTTGGTCGTATAATTATTTTTTAAGGTCATCAATACTTTATGAAAAAAAATTCTACTATAACCCCAATGAAAATGGAAAATGTATATAAATGTAAATAAACGCATATTTATGTAAATAAATACATATAAATGTAAATAAGTGTATATAAATGTTGTAATTGGATCATGCATTTACATTTATTTACATTTATATATTTTTTTACATTTATATACATTTATATACACTTCCATAAAACTTAAAAAAAAAGTCTTATAGACCGAAAATTAAAACAAAAATACATAAATGTTAAATGTATATAAATGTATATATCTGTAAATTAATGTAAATAAGTGTATTTACAAAAATAAAAATTTTCGATACAAGAATTAAAAATGTAAGAAAAGATATATAAATGTAAATAAGTGTAAATTTTTGTAAATAAACGTATATAAATGTGAAAAATGTTCCAATTACAACTTTTATATATAGATTTATTTACATTTATATACATTTTCCATTTCCATCGGGGAAGATTAAAGTTTTTAACCTTAAAATTTAATATTCGTAAAAAGTAAATGTACTACAGTAAAGTACTTATTATATCATAGGAAAGGTCAACGCGATCAAAGAAGCTACAGATCGTGTTGGATGCGTGGCAGCATGACTGGGACTGCGGCGAAAAAGTGAGATGGACGCAAGCATGGTGAAATTAACTGTTGTACACCTGGGCTGGATTTCCAAGCACAAAAATATGAAAATACAAACGTGGCCACAAAAACTTACAAAAAAAATCTCAAAAATCACTATTACCTTCAGAAATGACACTTTATCTCTTCGGTTGAAATTTTCCCTGCTTTCTTCCGCGGCTTCAAATAAGTCATTGCATTTCATCTGCATCATCCACTACTGAAATTCAATACGTCCAAGGTGTTTGACAATGCTATCTGGAATTCCGTTGTTTTCTCTGATTATGATAAAGCTGCTCTGTATCACCTGAAACTGCAACTCATACAAAATGATTAGTCATATATTTTGAAGTATTAGAAACTTGAAAGTTAACTTACCATCCCAACAGCCACGTGTGGAATGCATATAAAACAAGTCGACGAAGCCTCTCACAGATCTGGAAAACTGCTAGTCCCTCCTGAAAGAAAATAAAAAAGATAGAGCAACCGTCGAAAGCAGTGGATAATTGAAATACTAGTTACTCAAGGAAGAATGTACTATACTACTGGAGTATTCAACGGCTTGACCTGAATCAGTAGCGCAGCAGCTGACACTTAGAGGAGGAATTTTATATTAGTGTATATAGTCTAACATTTATTACATATTATATAGAATTTTACATTAGTGTATAGTCTACCATTTATTAGGTACGTTTCTAAAATATAGCTTAATGGTTTACAAAAACCTGCATTTTTTCAATAAATTTTTTTTATTTGAAATAAAGAAAAGGGCCCGTCTCACGCCCTTTTCCATGAGATGCAACCATACGACAATTATTCATCCCTCCGGTTGCAATTTTCACATTTCCTTTTTCAGAAACAAAATGAAATATAAAAGCCATTGATTTTTTTATAATAGTAATAATACTAATATAATAACTATTGATTGTATTCAATTTCATGAATATATATTATTATACTTTAATGCACCAAACAATGCATAATATGTAATCTACAAACTACGTAGATGTCATGTTAGCTTTAAGTAATTGAGCATTATAAATAAATCTTATGGAAGCTCTCAGCGTATACTAAAACGTATACTTAATTTTTTTTTAATTAGTAAATATTACTAATAATCAAATAAATGCTATATTAGTGCAAGCCTTCATTACATTTAATAAAATAAAATAATAATGAAAAAGGCCCCTTCCACGCCCTTTTCCGTGAGATGCAACCATACGATAATTATTCATCCCTCCGGCTGCAATTTTCACATTTCCTTTTTCAGAAACAAAATGAAATATAAAAGCCATTGATTTTTTTATAATAGTAATAATAATAATAATATAATAACTATATTGATTGTATTCAATTTCATGAATATATGTTATTATACTTTAATGCACCAAACAATGCATAATATGTAATCTACAAACTACGTAGATATCATGTTACCTTTAAATAATTGAGCATTATAAATAAATCTTATGGAAGCTCTCAGCATATACTAAAAACGTATACTTCATTTTTTTAATTAGTAAATATTACTAATAATCAAATAAATGTAATATTAGGGCAAACCTTCATTACATTTAATAAAATAAAATAATAATGAAAAGGGCCCCTTCCACGCCCTTTTCCGTGAGATGCAACCATACGATAATTCATCCCTCCGACTGCAATTTATACATTTCCTTTTTCAGAAACAAAATGTTAACTATATAAAAGCCATTAAACTTTTTATAAGAATAAATTAATAATAGTAATAATAACAACAATATAATAACTACTATACTTTAAATAATTGAGCATTATAAATAAATCTTATGGAAGCTCTCCGCGTATACTAAAACGTATACTTTATTTTTTTAATTAGTAAATATTACTAATAATCAAATAAATGCTATATTAGTGCAAGCCTTCATTCATACAATAAAATAAAATAATAATGAAAAGGGCCCCTTCCACGCCCTTTTCCGTGAGATGCAACCATACGATAATTCATCCCTCCGACTGCAATTTATACATTTCCTTTTTCAGAAACAAAATGCTAATAATATAAAAGCCATTAAACTTTTTATAAGAATAAAATAATAATAGTAATAATAACAACAATATAATAACTATATACTTTACATAATTGAGCATTATAAATAAATCTTATGGAAGCTCTTTGCGTATACTAAAAGGTATACTTCATTTTTTTTTAATTAGTAAATATTACTAATAATCAAATACAATATTGGTGTTAATAAAAGAAAACAATATATATAAAATTGCTATATGGTGCATATTATATATATGAAATATACTTATGATCTTAAAATGATTTAATTTTCAATTGTGAAAATATCAATATTATTGTCTTGGGAATATTAACAGTTCTTTATTTCTTAAGATTTCAATGAAATGCTTTCTCATATTTTTTATATTTCTAGAATAACTTACTCCTGACGGATTTATTTCTGATAATAAATCAATTACTATCGCGGCAGCGTAAACACCGCAACTGACACCATCAGGTTGTTGCATAGCCATATTCTCAAAAACAATATTGTTTGCATTAGGAAAAAGGATTTGTAAATATATCCTTTCTTTTTCATGTAACACTCCTCCAGTGTGTGCAATTAGCGTATCATATATTTTAATAATATTGTTATTATAATAGGCAACACGCCAATGCTCTATGCAATTTCCGCCAATAATGACTAGACCTTCTCGTTCTCGAATAGGAACAACTATTTGAGGATATGATATATACATTACACTTCGTATTTCATATTCTGGCCGACAGTCTTGAACGAAACGTACAAATGCATCTAGTGAGTCGTCGTTTAATTTGTCGAATGGAGTTGTTAATACATTTACTATAACCATATCTATAGTTATTTCCCTCTCTTCTATAAATGTTAATATCTGTTGAATATCATAATCTGAAAAAATATAATTTGGATCATGTTCCAAAAATATCAAATCTTCTGATTCATCGAGCGATATTTCCGCATTTTGACTCGTCGCTACTAATCTAGTAACATTTTCTATTCGTGTGAACTTTTGTTTCTTTTTTGTAACATTAAACTCGCTAGTTTCATCTTCACTACTATCATCATTTAACTTCTCTTTAAGCTTATCAGCTTTCTTTTCATCGTCACGTTTCTTTTTTCTTTTTTTGCCTTCAAGATATACTCTGGTTCTCTGATGGGCATATTTCTGTTGTGACGGCTATCGATTATTTCGGGAACTAAACATTCTTTATAAAATCGTAGGAGAAATCGTTCCATTTTATCTTTCCAAATTTATCGTCTCTTTGTACTTTTACGTAAATCATACTCTTTGGCGTCCAAAGTACAAATATACAATATGATCTCTTAGTAATATGTAATTGTCCCTGTACCTGGTAATAAAAATTATGGTTTTTATTTAATTCGTAAACACAATTTTTCTCTTTTAATACGTTTTTAATATTTTTAACATTCTTTAGAGCTTCCTTTGCAGTATAATTAATAGCATTAAAGGGACATTTTATTTCCAAAATACCATCCTCGTCAATGAGACCATCTGGAGTACTTGCTAAACAAGCATGCTCAGAATCAATAAATAATCCACATCGTGTTATTTTAATGCCTAATTCTTGTTCTAGTTGCATTATAACTTCTGACGCATGATCTATACCGTGTTGCATTTGTGGTGTCCTTTCTGTAGATGGATATAAAATCTCTTTAACTCTTTCAGCACAACTTGTGCTGTCACGACTTCGAATAACAACTCCAAAATGACGAGATGTTAATAGTATCTTTCGTAAGCATACCCATTCCATGGAATCGTACTGATCGCGCGTTCTACATTCAATTTCTTCGCGTTCATCTTGGTTCCGTTCGAGTTTTTCGAAATGTTCATCAATTAATATTGCAAAATCTTCATTATCTAAGTCAACTTCTTGTGATGTTGGGCCATAATGCTTATTTGAATTCATTCGTGATGTAAATTTTCTTTTTCTTCCATTAGCATTTCTGTATTCACGATTCCTCGCAACTTTCAATTGCCGCTTTTCATCAAGATTGGGTATCAATGGAGGTACCTCATCAAAAACTTTCGCATATGACTCTGTGAGTAACTGTTGTGTGTTATGACGTAATACTGCTGCATACACTCTTAAATTGTATTGATTTGATAAACCAAAATTAATTCTTTTGCCACCAATTTGAACACAAATGAGATTATTGAAAGATTCGGCTATGTTGTTTGTTAATTTGTGTAATAGACTTTCACAAAAATTACTTATACATTCAACAGCTTCTTCAATTTTTTTATACATACCTGTTTTTTTCATCTGAGGAACGTTATTTTGTTTTCGTTCATTAATTGGTTTATCTTTTTCATTGCAGGCATAAGCACGACCACCACATCCTGAATGATCACCAAAAACATGACAAGGAATATTTAAAATATCCTTTCTTAATTCACTTTTTTTGATACTCAAGTTTTCTTCCGTAGTTCTTCTACAGTCCACTGATGTCTCAACTAAATTACGGATGGTTAAAATGTTTTTTTTCACTAAGTTTCGCATAACATAAAAAATTTCTATCTTTTCACTGCCTTTAGATTGTGTCATATTCGATACAGTAGTTAGTTTCGTACCTAAATTTCGCTGAAGGTGATTATAGCATCTAATTCGGGTTGGAATCAAATTATATTCACCGTAGACATTATTATCTACAATAGCTTTACAACAGCTTCTTCAATTTTTTTATACATACCTGTTTTTTTCATCTGAGGAACGTTATTTTGTTTTCGTTCATTAATTGGTTTATCTTTTTCATTGCAGGCATAAGCACGACCACCACATCCTGAATGATCACCAAAAACATGACAAGGAATATTTAAAATATCCTTTCTTAATTCACTTTTTTTGATACTCAAGTTTTCTTCCGTAGTTCTTCTACAGTCCACTGATGTCTCAACTAAATTACGGATGGTTAAAATGTTTTTTTTCACTAAGTTTCGCATAACATAAAAAATTTCTATCTTTTCACTGCCTTTAGATTGTGTCATATTCGATACAGTAGTTAGTTTCGTACCTAAATTTCGCTGAAGGTGATTATAGCATCTAATTCGGGTTGGAATCAAATTATATTCACCGTAGACATTATTATCTACAATAGCTTTATATACATTGCTATCGCCATCGGAAATCATAAATTTGTAAATTAGACCATGTTGTTCGATACTGCATTTAAAGCCTTCTAAAATAGCATCACTTTCCATTGCTGCAGACGGAGCATTCCTATCCCAATTTTTATAGCAAAAATGATTCTTTGGACGTGCACCAGTTCGCTCTGCAAAGGCACATTTTGAACAATATTTGTTTCTTATGCCAACAAATAGAACTTTTTGAGTTCGTAAACCAATTATTACAGCAGATCCTGAAAGTGAATTGTAGTTTGTACCGTATGATCTAGTCATCCAACTGCCATCTACTACAACTTTAATCCACGGAATGTTACAATGAACATCGTTGTTCTTGATAGCAAGCTTTTTCTCTTCTTCAGCAGCCACTTTCATGCTTTCAAGAGCTACACTTTCTAATAACTCTAATGTTAAACCTTGTTGTACTCTGTATGTATTATCTGTCATGCAATGAATATTCATTGCTGCTAAAAGTTCCATCAATTGAGTGTGACCAACGCCGATATTTACGGTTCCAAGAACTGATGCTTGGTTAATTCCCATTTTTTTAGATGTGTTTGGATTTTCAGAACACAAACTTTGTCTATACTGACAAGTATTACATTCATAATAAAATGTTGTCCTTAGTCCATTACGTTTTCGACCTGCATATTTTAATTGTGAATCGCATCTGTTAGCATTTGAATGGTCATCTACAATGTCTAATAATCTTTTAGAGAAGTAATCGAACTCTATTATTTCTCGAACTCCATTGATTGTCTCGTGTTCGTGGCTATCTTTATCAATAATTGTTGATGACATAAATAAAATTTCACTGTCTTTCAACAATTCAGAATGATCATTGTTTTTTTCGCTATCGCCGACATTAGCGCTTATATTCTCAACCTCTTCTTCATTTATTATTTTTCCATGTAAAAAAGTCTCATCATGACCTTCATACTGATCATGGTTTTCAAATTTTGTAACATTTTGATCGATAACTTCATATGGATCATCATCACTAAAGCTACTATTATAATGCTCAATAGCACTGTCTTGTAAGTAAATTCCTGAATAACTGTGTTCTCTAAGAATATGTGTTCGCTGTTCTACAGCAGACGAGTGCACATTTGTACTATCTGAAAGGTTTACTTCTATTTCAGATGAAAAACTTTCTTGCCTTTCTAAATTATTCTTCTTTTGAGACACGCAGGTATCCAAATTTTGACATTTATTCTCTTTTCGCCTAAAGAAGTAAAGAAAACCATCTATATATATTAAGAAATTTTACTATATATTAAAAATGATTATTATTATTTATATATTAAAAATTTATATCACTAGATCAAACGCGCGCTGCGCGCGCGAAGATGAACGCTGTTTTGACTATACAATATTCGAAAATGGAGAAATAACCTTATAATAAAAATATAAAGAAACAATAAGTATCACGTTACCATGCACATACCTACAGCATGGCAAGGCTTTCGACCAATCAGATTGCGAATAAAACGTGAAATAACATAACCATAAATTTTAATAAAGGGGATCATTTATTTATATTAAAAAATGTTTATTATTGATTACTATTTTATTTTATCTCCGGTGAAAATTTGTCTATTATCTCAGTAAATACAGATTCCGGTAAAATGCTTTTTTCACATTATTTGCAAATTTTATAGTTTGCTCGTAACAGACTTGTAAAAAATTTGTTCCATTCTTCTCATGAATATTTCGTAAAATTTATTTATTATCCCCTTTGACCTTGTCTCTCTCATTTGACCATAATGTTCTTTTTAAACGATATTCTAACATATTTAAATTATGAACATTATTACTATCTTTAAAATAGTTCGAAATAAACTTGAATCGGTCGTCAAAAAATCCTTCCAACTTTTAATCTCTTTTATGTCCGAATAATGTGAAGGAAAGCGTATCACCGGTAGCTAAAACTAGAGAACGAAGTTCCTTTATTCCGCCAAGTGCTGGAATAATGGAAAAGATGGAATCAAATGCAATTTTTACCCTGCTCTTCAGGCTATAAAAGTGGCCATTATATTGGAGATCGGAATAAAATAATTTTTTTTTTTTCAAGAACAAGTGAAGACAAAAATTTTATAAAAACGCTTATTAAATTACAAAACGAGAGCTTTCTTTTCCTTTTTGAAAATTAAAATATATTGACTTCTGAAAGCACTGCATGCGTTTGAAAAAAAAATGGAAAAACTAACCTCAAATATCTTTGGTCGTAATAGCTGTATTTTTTTTGGGTAACGTACTTGGCTCGAAGATATAAAAAAGCTATCTCTGTGTTAAATTGCAAGGCGATTTGTTGAATTTTTATGCCTGTTATCGTTTGGAAAAGGAAATGCATTTCTTTCCAAAAATATTTCTCGCCATACCCTGGCAGAAAGTGCCACATTCCCTGCCTGCTCCGAAACGGGAATGTGGTATTTTCGGCCTGGGTATAGCGAAAAATAGTATACGCACCATGGGAGTAAAATTGGCCAGCACACAGCTCGTGTTTGCCACCCTCGCCTTCGGCTCGGGTGTCAATTTACACGAGATATGGACTGTCCAAGTTTTTTCCTCCGTAGGTGCGTAATATACTATTTTTCCTCGAAAACAAACGAAAATAGTTGCTTGAAATTTTAATCCAATATTTAAAATTTCATCCCACAACAATCGTAATAAGTTGTTAAAATTTCAAATCGATTAATCAAACTCTCTCTGAGAAGTAGCGATTTAAAAAATTTGATAAACATTTTTAAGCTCAAATATCTTTGGTTGTAACAATCAGATATTTTTGGATAACGAATTCGATTCGCGAAGATAAAAACAAAGCCAAAATCCAAATCTATGCCAAATTTGAAGACGATTGATTGACTTCTACGTCTGCTATGGTCTATAGAAAATGCACTTTTTTCAAAAATATTGTTTTTCTCAGACACAAATGAAGATAATCACTTGAAACTTTAAACCAATATTGCTCCTAACAAATTTAATAAGTAATAATTGTTATGACGCTAATGTGCATAAAGGCAAAAAACAATCTCATGTCCTTTTTATTAAAGGCCCAAATCGAAAAAAGTTGTCAAAAATAAGAGATTATAACAATAAGTCAAACACTTATTGCAGTCTAAAAAAATTCACGGGTGTTTCGTCCAGGCTACTAGATTGGACTCATCAGTGATGATCTAGTAGCCGTCATCAGACACCTAGCGCTCCATCGTAGCGGCCAAAGGTTTATAGACTGAGCCACTCTTTTCACTAGTGGAAAAGAGAGGCTCCATCTGTCGGTGCGTTACACAAGCACCGCGTTAAATATAAATTTAAGTGAAGCTAATTGCCTAGTGTAATATTTAATAATTGTTATGACGCTAATGTGCATAAAGGCAAAAAACAATCTCATGTCCTTTTTATTAAAGGCCCAAATCGAAAAAAGTTGTCAAAAATAAGAGATTATAACAATAAGTCAAACACTTATTGCAGTCTAAAAAAAATTCACGGGTGTTTCGTCCAGGCTACTAGATTGGACTCATCAGTGATGATCTAGTAGCCGTCATCAGACACCTAGCGCTCCATCGTAGCGGCCAGAGGTTTATAGACTGAGCCACTCTTTTCACTAGTGGAAAAGAGAGGCTCCATCTGTCGGTGCGTTACACAAGCACCGCGTTAAATATAAATTTAAGTGAAGCTAATTGCCTAGTGTAATATTTAATAATTGTTATGACGCTAATGTGCATAAAGGCAAAAAACAATCTCATGTCCTTTTTATTAAAGGCCCAAATCGAAAAAAGTTTCTTTTCCACTAGTGAAAAGAGTGGCTCAGTCTATAAACCTTTGGCCGCTACGATGGAGCGCTAGGTGTCTGATGACGGCTACTAGATCATCACTGATGAGTCCAATCTAGTAGCCTGGACGAAACACCCGTGAATTTTTTTTAGACTGCAATAAGTGTTTGACTTATTGTTATAATCTCTTATTTTTGACAACTTTTTTCGATTTGGGCCTTTAATAAAAAGGACATGAGATTGTTTTTTGCCTTTATGCACATTAGCGTCATAACAATTATTAAATATTACACTAGGCAATTAGCTTCACTTAAATTTAAATTTAATAAGTGGTTGAAATTTCCAGCCGATAAGTTAACAATTTTTTTTTCGACAAAAATCAAAGAAATTTGAACCACATCTTCTTTGATAACAAATGGCAGACGAAAGATAATTCAATTTAAAAAAAAATTAATTTTGATTTAATGATCTTTAAATAAAAATTTATTATAAGAGTATTAAGTTATATATTTACTTTAAATTCAAAATTGTTTTTTTGATTATAAGATAAATGAAAAACATAACAAAATAAAAAAAAAGCTTACGGCACCTCAATTCTCCTTTAGAACGAAAAAAATAAGCTTTGAATCATAAGAATTGGTCGATTGGTTCAAAAGTTATAGCTGGTACAACACCCAGTCCCACCACACACATACACACACATACACACACACACTGACGGACAGGAACATTTTTGCTCAAAAACCATAAATTTTAGTACAAGAAGTCGTTAAATATGTTTGTAAACATTTTTTATTCCAAAGATTTTTTCACCACTACAAAGTTTCCTCTATAAGGAAGCAATAATCAATATCAACAACTATAATGGTTTTTATATTTTGAGAACGATCCATTGGCCGATCGAGGCTTTCACAGAGAAATGATATTATTCATAATTTTTTTTAGTTTATTAGGGACCTCAAGTACAAATAACAATTAAAAACCTTTTTGCAAGAATAATAAATGCCTCATGTTTTAGGAATTGTTTTCGTGTTTTCGACATAAAGTTTAGAATAGTATTTTCGGAAAACCGGACAGTCTTCAACGATTATGGCCCGTTACACGCAAAAAAAGAACAGGGAACAGATACAGAAATAACATGGGTTAGTATATCTATATATATATAAGGAACATCTCCTAGCTGTTCCTGTTCCTCATATATATAGATATACTAACCCAAGTTTATTTACCATTTTTAGTATTTACCAATCTTTGATAGTTTCTCATAGACATTTATCTTTTATTTAATTTTTTAGAGATTATGTTCACAATTTTATTTATATGATTCATTTAATTTCTTGAAAAACAGTTTACAAAAAATTTTACAAAATTTTTTTTTAAACATGATCAATCTAATTTCTTCAAAACAAATATTGTACGAAAAATATAATCTTTAAAATGACTGAAAAGATGCACTTTTTAAATTATGAAAATGATAATGAAAATGATAATTCTTCCAAAAGTTTACTCTTTCCTCACACCGGGCCGAAAGTAGCACATTCCCGCCCGGTGCAAAAACGGGAATGTGGCATTTTCAGCCTCGGTGTGAGGAAAAATAGCATACGCTCCACGGGACTAAAATTGGCCAGCCCACATCTCGTGTTTGCCATCGCCTTCGGCTCGGGTGGCAATTTACACGAGATATGGACTGTCCAAGTTTTTTCCTCCCATGGTGCGTAATATACTATTTTACAAAAGTATAAAGGGCACTACAGACAAAAAGACACAGTCACAGATATAAGATTTTGTTAAATCATACGCTCCACGGGACTAAAATTGGCCAGCCCACATCTCGTGTTTGCCACCATCGCCTTCGGCTCGGGTGGCAATTTACACGAGATATGGACTGTCCAAGTTTTTTCCTCCCATGGAGCGTAATATACTATTTTACAAAAGTATAAAGGGCACTACAGACAAAAAGACACAGTCACAGATATAAGATTTTGTTAAATCATATATCTGTGACTGTGTCTTTTTGTCTGTAGTGCCCTTTATACTTTTGTAAAATAGTATATTACGCTCCATGGGAGGAAAAAACTTGGACAGTCCATATCTCGTGTAAATTGCCACCCGAGCCGAAGGCGATGGCAAACACGAGATGTGGGCTGGCCAATTTTAGTCCCGTGGAGTGTATGCTATTTTTCCTCACACCGAGGCTGAAAATGCCACATTCCCGTTTTTGCACCGGGCGGGAATGTGCTACTTTTGGCCCGGTGTGAGGAAAGAGTAAACTTTTGGAAGAATTATCATTTTCATTATCATTTTCATAATTTAAAAAATGCATCTTTTCAGTCATTTTAAAGATTATATTTTTCGTACAATATTTGTTTTGAAGAAATTAGATTGATCATGTTTAAAAAAAAATTTTGTAAAATTTTTTGTAAACTGTTTTTCAAGAAATTAAATGAATCATATAAATAAAATTGTGAACATAATCTCTAAAAAATTAAATAAAAGATAAATGTCTATGAGAAACTATCAAAGATTGGTAAATACTCGTATTTGCCTTAGGGTGGGTATGGAAAAGGCGAACGTTCACTTCGTATTTGCAACAAAATATCGAATTCTGTTAGTCCGAATTACGTTATTTACTCATGACTTTTTTAACGAATGCATTTAATTAGAATGCTCGAATCGTCGACTGGTCATAACGAATAAAGAAAATATGATCGATGTAGTTGCAGTCGAATCGTTATGGTCCGAAATATGAAAATTGTTTCTGAGTCTAAAGAAGATGGTTCATACAGTCCAAAAACAGTAGTAGTTAGTCTAAATACTTACCGATTTTCGCCCTTATGAACCATCTTCTAGACTCAGAAACAATTTTCGTATTTCAGACCATTGTTACGTCCCGATTCGTGTATAGATTTTAAAGGTATGATTTTACACGATCGCGCACTTTTAACGAAAGTTCTACTTAGCTAAGCAAGGTAGTTGAGCTGCGTGGCTGGCTTGCGGTCGAGGCGGCGGCCCTTAGGGTAGGCCCCGATGATGGCGTTACGCGCGGGCTGGCTGTGCGAGGATCGTCTCGACGGAGACGTGCGTCCTTTGTCTCGTGGGCTGCTGTCATCACTCCCTGTGATCGGCGGGCAGGAAGACCCTCGTTTGCTCGGCTGGCTGCCTCTCTGGTCCAGCGTCGGCCCGTGGTGGAGATTCCTTCGGTCGCGGCGCGGACGAAATATATTTCTTTACTTTGAAGAATTTTCTTTTGACTCTTTATGCTTTTAGGAAGACTGCGATACGTTTTTGTAGGTATTCCGTGGATAAATAATAAGACAAAAGACGATTGCTTTTATGTTAAAATGTGGAGACGCTCCACGTATATTGAGAAAAATATAAAAGTGTAAAAGTATAAACGATCTTAATGGATAAAAATTACAGAGTGAATATATATCGAGAGCTCGTCTCACGAGTGGACTGCCCTAGTTGGATGGTGGAGGTTGACTGACTGCTGGCTGCTCCGCCCTGCTCTGCCTGGCTGGCTCTGGCTGCTGAAGGGGGAGCGAGTGGTGGGAGCGCTCCGGCTGTAGTGGGGCGTCCTTCCTATTGGTCGAGCGATGGGCGTGGTTTACGCTGGTTGGCTCTCCCGCTCTAGGCTTGGCTTGGGGACGCCGTTGCTTGATGATGCCATTCAGCTTGGCGTGGGGACGCCGTTGCTTGGCATGGGTTGGTGACGCCATCATGTTGGCTTGCTTTGAGATTCGGCTTACTCCCGATATTTCTTTCTGCCTAAGCATTCTCATTCGATAATCAGTTGGGACACATCGTAATCACACTGATTACTTGGAAAGAGCATGCTTTCACAATGACGCTTATATCTAGAGTTCTGGCATTCGATGCTTTTGATTTATCTTAATGGGCATTCTTTCGCGGAAAGGATGCCTTGGAGCATGTAATGCTTACAGAAGGTGTTTAGCTTATAGATTAGGTATGTTGGCGGTGCTTGAAGAGCGGACGTGCCTTTGTACTGTATATCTGATGATTAATTGCTCTATTTTACTTATGCGGCAGTTCGCTTGAGGAGCGGACGTGCCCGTTCTTATCTGAATGGTGCCTCGATGTGACGAGAAAAGAATGTGTTTATAAGATTGCGAGTGCAATGCTTTGCACGAGGATTCTAAGAAATGGCTATCGTCACACGGATAATAATTCGGCAGTGCGTCTGAAGGGCGGACGTGCCTAATGTATTGCGATTATTTTTTTTGTCGGCGGATCGACTTTACATACGGCGAGAAAAGAAGGTGTGTACATAAGATAAAACGTGTTGCTCTGCACGTGCGTTCTTGGAAGGCGTGGCAGATAATCCAATTTATTATAAGTTAATGAATTACGCATTCTTCTCCTTAAGATAATTAAATGTTAGTTAACTAAGATTGATTAATAATATGACGTGTGCATATGCGTATAGGAGCATATGTGCACGTGTACAATGAGTGTAGATATATATATAGGTGAGTGAGAGAGTGCGCTCTCGAGACTGTGTGAATGCATATGGTAAGCTGTAGGCGGGCAAGTTACCGATGGGTGGTAAGTAATCGGCTCGAGGTAAGTAGAGAGGATTACGAGTGAAGGTAAATGCTTGAAAGGGTTGAGAGGCTGGCAACTGGTAATGTGCCAGTTTGAGGTAAAAGGGTTGTAGAGCCGGTGGCTGGTAAGGTGCCGGCTCGAGGTAAAAGAATTAATTAGATCTTCTGCTCTTTATCTTGAAATGAAAAAGATCGGAGTGCATACTCGCGTTCAGACGTTACACCCCCCTGGTTAAGATTGAAGTCGGGAGCTGAACGATTTCGACTTGAATCAGCTGAGTAATTGAACGCGGATCTACTTTCCGTTAATTTTCCGCGGTTCTCCTCGACTTCTATATCCGCGGGTATGTTTTCTGATTTCCGCGAGCGTTTTGGTAGAGGCCCCTGACTTAAATGCACGAGTATATTTGCTATTGTTCCCCAAAAGGCTCCTAAGAGTTTAATGCTTGTTCCGTAAATTGAGTAAAGCGTATATCCGTGTATTATCGTATTTATTACGTATTTGCATGAGTTGAAAATAAATATTATTGCCATAATGGCTGCCCTTGCCGAACCGAAAGTGATAAAATAATACCATATTTTGGTGGCGGCTCTTTCAGTGAATTTGTTAAGGCTATCCTCACTCAAAAACCCGAGTAGATCTAGGCTAGGATCGGCTACCGCGTGTCCTGTTGCTCCGCGCGCTATTTGATTGAGCACCGCTGGCTTATCCGCGGGGAACATCATAGCATTCCGGTAGCCTTCGAGATCGGCTTCTGAATATATACCGCTCTCGACTAACTCGCCTGGCTCCTGGTATTGCCATGTAGGTTTGTTTAATGGCTGTAGTATTTGTGGAGCATCGGTTTTTGACGGATGTGGGTTTAATTGATACCATTTGTTATCTATCTCGAACACTGTTGGAAGTATTCGGCTGCAATCGCGTTCCGTACCGTGAGTCGTGAGAACGCGTGACTTTGTTGTCAGAAAGTACGATCGATTGTTGTATGAGACGGGCAACTCCACGAAACAAAAGTTGTTCGTGTTTCTCAGTTTTACGTTAACGACCGAGCATTTAACTAGGTGTGCTACGTCGCCGGCGAACACAGCCATATAGCCCGGTTCTTTCATGATAGTAAATGCAAATTCGTCGGGATTGACCGATGATTGAGACAGAGAATTTTTAATTACTTGTTGCTCCAAAATACAGCGATGCGTTATGATGTCTTTGTATAGCGATGTTATCTCATTTTTGAAGTGATTCGCGATATACATTATTTTCGTGTTGAAGTATGCTGTGAGCATAACGTCTTTCGCGCCTACTTTGTAATTTTTCGTAGGGAATGGGTTGTTAGCCGTGGTCTCATAAATAAAAATCTGTTTTTGTTCGGTCGTTTTTAAAGTTATTCCACATAGCGTTTTACTACCGTGATCCGCAAAAGCAAATTTCTTTCCGTCGGTAGCATTTTAAAAAGTAAACTGTCGCGGTATCGAGTTCTTCGTCTCGAGTTTTAACTGCATGTCCCTCGTAAATAATTGCGTATGTATCTAGTTCGCACATGTCGCGTGAGGTTTTATCCCAAAATATAAACGCTTCCGTTGTGTCGCGACAAGTTTCCTTTTCGTAATCGCAATTTACTCCGGAAGGAAGTAAGAGAATGTTTGCGGGTAATTTCAAAGTGGCTTCACCTTTCGTGTAATAAATTTCGAGTTCGGCGGTTACTATCATATTTTCTTTATCCCGATAGATTCCTCCTTTGCAGTAAGAATTGTGTTCTATGATCCCGATTATTTTAATTGTTCTAAAATTTGTCTGTTCCGAGACAAGATCTTCGATTATTGTATCACCGATTTTTATTCGATTTGTAGTTATTAGAGAGTCACACATCTCTCGCGTTAGTTGGAGGTACCATGTCTCGTCTGGGATAGGAGAAAGGGATACATGAGAATGCATACCGCAATAACGAGCCCTGCGGGTCGATTTTATTTTACATTCTTTTATAGGGACTTCCGAGTGCTCTAATTTTTGGATGATTTGAATAAAAGTGTCTTCGCGTTTTACCCTAATCGTCTCGAAATCGCACTCACCCACTCTTCTCAGCGAGATGGTCGTGACGTTTGGTGCGTTTGATGAGTTGCAGTCATATCCGGTTAGCGAGTGGACCGATGATAAGAGTGTTGCGAAGATCAGCAGAAGATTCCGAAGATCTCTGGTTGTTGGGCGTGTCTTCCTCATTGTGGTTTCCTGAAAAAGGCGTGTTCTTAATCAATACTCGCCTCTTGCATATCGAGACCTGTTGGTCGTAATTTATTCGTGTGTACGACACGAGTTTTATTTTTATAAGTTATTTCTACGTTACAATTGTCGTCGAAGATTTTTATGATCGTGTGAGGACCGGTATACTCTGAATCGAATGGTCCCTTTTTGGGTTCTTTCAAAAGAAGAACCTTGTCTCCGACTTCGAACTTACAAGGGTTGTTTCGTTTCTCGTAATATTCCTTAGATTTGGCTTTGGCCCTTTTTAAATTTTCATGTGCCAAAAATTGCGTTTTATTAATTCGCTGTTTTAATTCTAATAAATATTCGAAGTAAGATTCGTTGCTCTCGGGCGGCAATGGTCTATCTATAGGGGTGCGGGCTATGTTTCCGAACACGCATTCGTATGGAGTTAATCGAGTGCCCTCGTGTACGCTTGTATTATACGCAAAAGTCGCGCAATTTAACCATTCATCCCATAATTGCTCATTCTTAACATGGCATTTAAAGTATTCCTTCAAGACATGATGCATTCTCTCGATTGATCCGTTACTCTGGGGGCGGTAAGCAGTAGTTGTACATTTCGTGGTTCTACATAATTTTGCTATGTTTTTCATTAAGCTGGAAGTGAAGTTTGCACCCTGATCAGTTAACAGAATTCGCGGCGATCCGTATACGCAAACGAATTCATTCAAAAATGCTGTCGCGATTTGAATCGAGTCTGTCTTTTTTAGAGGTACTGCAATGACGTATTTTGTTAATAGGCACTGCATTGTCAATATATGGGAATTCTTATTTTTCGTTAAAGGCAAAGGACCAACAATATCCATAGAGATTTTCTCAAAAGCCTGGCCCGGAGTATCCGTGAGGATCATTGGTTGATGTATTTTTCTCCTTACCAATTTACTGCGTTGACAAACTTCACAGCGGCCTATGTGTAGTTGGATGTCCTTCTTTAACGTAGGCCAGTAGTACTCTTGGCGAATACGGTGATAGGTTTTGTTCACTCCTTTGTGACCGTTTACTGGATGTGAGTGGTTTTGGGAAATGATCCTTTTTATTTCCTCCTCGTTTTCAGGAGTTTTCACTAACCCTTTACACAATAATATTTTTGTCCTTACGTGAGAAAGCACACCTTTTAATCGATGTGTGAACACGCGAACCGAGAAATCATCAATCGAATGTGTAATTGAGGCTCGTATTGTTTTAGGATTCTTTTCGTTGAGGACTTTGGCTAAATTTTCAAACGCGAAAATAAGTAAGTCCTCGTCAACACGCGAGTGTCTATCAGTTTTGAGCGTAACTGCGATGTAAAGTTTTCGCGAGACTAAGAAGGTCTTGACAGAACCGGGGTCCGGGCTACACTGAAGAGGTAGGCCGTCGCGCTCGGCTATTTCAACTGCGCCGGAGCACAGTGGTTGGTTGTCGCCTGTCACGAAATAAAGCACATTATCTTTATGTGTAAAAAGGCTGTCTCTTATTTCGATAACATTCTCGCCGGGTTCGCGCACATTGTGGTCATATGGCACGCTCGGGGTGTCAATTATATCAGAGGCGAGAGTTGGTGGGTTGTTATTATAACTGTGAAGCGACGAAATGTCGTTATCGCTTTGTTCGTCATCGTCGTCGGCGTGACTTTCATCCGTATCGTTATTTATATTAACGTTCGGGGAATGTTTATCCTGTTTACTGGTAGATGGAATTTCTTCGTTCGGGATTTCGGCGATAATGGGACCGCTACGCGCTTGTGGCGTATAAGTTTCATCTGAACTAGTAGACGTTATGAAAAGACGGTCATTCTCAATGTTTGACGGATTCCTTGACAATGCATCCGCCACGAAATTCGTCTTTCCCTCTTTATAGACGACGTCGTAATCAAATTCGCTCAGTTTGAAATAAAATCGTTTGAGACGGGATGTCGGATCTTTAACGTTATGTACCCAAACGAGGGGTTTATGGTCGGTATAGAAGGTAAATTTCCTTCCGTAGAGACAGTATCTAAATTGAAACGCGGCTGCTACCATTGCCAAGAGTTCTTTCTCAATGGTCGAGTAATTAATTTCAGCATTTTTTAGATGTCTCGAAAAATTTGCCACGGGTAAATCGTGACTATTTGTTTCCATTAGATAAATTTGACTAAGTACCGCGCCTATTGCGTAAAATGAAGCGTCACACGTTACAAGGAAAGGTTTAGAGAAGTCGGGATATTTTAGCAAAGGTGCATTGGTAAGGCTTTTTATTAGATAATCGAGTGCTCCCTGTTGTGGTTCTTTCCAATAAAATACAGTTTCTTTCCTCAACAGCGTAGATAGTGCCTTTGTTCCCTTCGCGTAAAAAGGTATAAATTTCCTGTAATAATTTGCTAAACCTAAGAGTTGTCTGATATTTTTCTGGTTTTTGGGAACCGGAAAATTCGTTAGTGCGACTACTTTACGCGGGTCTGGCAGGACTCCTGTTGGCGTGATTACATGGCCTAAATATGCTACCTCTTTCTTATAGAATTCACACTTATCCGGTTGCAGGCGCATGCCGGCGTTTCGGAGTCTTTCCGCAACTTTATTGAATTTCGCGTCATGTTCCTCGATGGTTTTAGCAAATATGATACAATCATCTACATAAATGAAAACCTCCCGCGCTTGTAATCCGCGGAACAGGGAGTCCATCTGACGCTGAAATGTCGCTGGTGAATTCTTTAAACCGAAAGGCATTCGAGTGAAGTGATAGTGACCGTAAGGAGTTGATAAAGCAGTTTTCGGCTTGTCCTCGTTTCGCATGGGGATCTGATGGAAACCTGACGCGAGATCGAGGATACTAAAGTATTCTGCTCCTCCTAATTGGTCTATAATTTCGTTAATGTTAGGAATCGGGTACGCGTCACTAATTGTTTTTTTGTTTAACTCGCGATAATCGATTACCGGTCGCCATCTTTTATTTCCTAAGCTATCTGGTTTTTTCGGAACAATCCAAAGCGGACTGTTATATGGCGAATCAGAAGGTTCGATAATGCCTTCTCGAAGCATTTTCCCTACTTGTCTTTCTATTTCGTCTTTTAGCATCGGTGGGTACCTGTACTGTTTAACATTTACAGGGACGCTATCGGTGGTTACAATCCTATGTTTCGTCATATGCGTCGCATTTAACTTTTCACTCGGCAATTGAAATATATCCGCGTGTCGATCACACAAAGACTCTATTCTAGGGCGCATGTCTTCATCGCATTTGTCAATGTTTATTAGTTTTTTCACTAATTCGCTTCGCTCCTGTAAGTTCGAACTCGGGACTTCCTCTAGATTAAAAATGTTATAGGAGTCTAGCTCTGCTTCATCGTAAGCAAAGATGGTTTCCCTATCGAAATCGAGTCCTTCATCGAGACAGGCCAATATTGAATAAATATCGCGCTCGGTCGCGTCGTAGTGTTCCGAGGTACAATATTCATCCGTGAATTGATCCGTTGGGATGTTTTGATCGTAAAAATCCGTTTTCTCGAATGAGTTAAAAAATGAACCAATATATGCTTCGTAATCGTCGGGGCACGATGGTCCCGAGTCCATTATTTGAGTTTTCATTTTTCGCGTGTCGCCCGTGCTGTTAGTTTCATTATTTATCACACTTTCGGCGCTGACGCTACTTGTTTGAATGGCACCGCTCGCGCTACTGTACTCATTAATCACGCTTCCGATGCTGCTATTATACTCGCGGTCTTGTTTATTTTTGATGGCCTCGCTCGCGCTGCTATAATCGTTAAGAATCACGTCGTTGATGCTGCTAGTGGGCTCATTGTCCCTTTTATTAAAAATGGCATCAACTTCGCTACTGCGATTAGGAAAAATCACGCTCGCGGGGCTGCTAATTGACTCGCGATCATATTTATTTTTAATGGCATCGGTCGCGCTACTGTAGTTATCAAAAATCACGTTCGCGATGCTGCTAGTAGACTTTATGTCATGTTTGTTGCAAATCGCGTGCTCGACATTGCATAAGGCTCTCGCGTGATCGCGGTTGTCTCGCACGTTGTTTATTACCAGGCTCTGGTCGGAGCTGATTGTTTCCGGTATGTTTTCTATAACTACCGTTCTTTCGTAGATGACGCTTGGAGAGCTGTCTTTACTACTTAATGTTATCGCGCGAGCATCTTCCTTCTGGCAGGAATCACTCGCGTTGTTTAGGACTACGTCTAGTCCGATTACGCTATTCGCGCTGCTAATATTTGAATCGAAGTTTTTGTTAGTCACCTTCGCGAGTTCGTCTTTTAAATATGCGTTTATCGCGATCATTTTTGATAATTCTCGACTAACCTCGTCCGCATTAGTTTTTCGTTTTTTCGATACATGATTTGTGGGTAAGGAGTTGTTTTCTGTCTCCTTGATAGTGTTATCTTTTTCCTCCGTTTCATTCGCGCTACTATGTATCACGGAGTCGGTCACGTTTTTCGGCCGATTCTCGCTGCTAATTAATGAAAATGGCGGAAATGAAACTTTCGATTTTACACTTTCTATACTATTTTTTTGAACAGTTTCCCCCTTTTCGACGTAATTCGCCACTACCGGGGTGAGTTTCGGAACTCTTACTTGAATGTCGTAATCATTCTCGTTTTTTAACGGGACAAAGATTTTTATGTCGTCCGCCGGAATGACATCTTTTCCTCCGATGTAGACGTTGGGATATATTTCCCTTTTTTCATTATATTTGACGCGGTGATGTTCGGGGACAATCATGTCCATCCATATTGTTTCGCGGGCCGGACATTGTACTGTTTGTTCCTCACCGATAGGGATTTGCGCGTCTTTCAAGATTAATTGGTCTCTTTTGAAATCGAGGACCATGTTGCTGCTACGGCAGAATTGCGCTCCTATAAGCAGGTCAGTTTTAATGGGGAATGTGTCCCGTACCACTACGAATTTTGCCTCCGCTTTCAAATCATCCAAATATAAATAGGTGGTCCCTAGTGATGCTACTCGGCTGTCGGTAATCCCTACTAAATTTGGGCAGTAATTAAAGTTTATGGTTTTGTCGGGTTGTAAAGCCGAAATTTTTACCACATTGGGCTGCGCGCCCGTATCTATCATTACCTCGGCGTGGTTTCCTCGCAAATTACGGGACCTAAGGCTAATGACGGGGATGGCCCCTGGCACGTTTATTGCTGTAATGCAAATTCTGTGTTCTCGGGGGACTCTAGGGTTTCCCTGGTTTCCAGATTGTTTACTGGACGGGCCGCTTTCTCTTTCCTGGCGCCGTCCTTCGCCGGGAGAGCTTGCTCGTTTTCCGTTGTTTTTACAGCTTCCTCTTTATTTTTGAGGAAAAAACACGTGTCTATGGCATGTTCTTTTCTTTTACAATACGCGCATGTTTTCGATGGGTCGCGTTGGGGTCTATCTTCCCTATTCTGACCTGGCTGCGCGGAGTCTCCCTTTTTAATATTCTCTGTATTATTAATGTTTTTAGTCCTGTCGTCGCGTTTATCATTGCCTCGCCTGAATTCTTTCCTATCCTCACGTTTCGTTACTTCGTTGCCGTGGTTTCGCGGGTCTCGATTAAGGAAATCCCCGTACATATTGTTCTTGCCGTATTTTTCCGAGTCGATATTGATACGTTTTTCCGCTTGAATGGCTTCGTTAAATGCGGCATTTAACGTCTCGACGCGCTGATTTACATAAAGGCGGTAAAATGGCGGTAATGCCAAGAAAAATTCTGTTATAACCTCCTTTTCTATCTTTTTTCGCTGCGACGGAACCAATTCATCAATGTCCTCATCGAGGCACGTGCAATCAATAATTGCCGTGTATATTTCGGAAACGCGATCAATAAATTTTAGTACCGGTTCGTTCTCTCCTTTCGCGAGAGTAGCAAGTTTTCCACGGTAGTAATTTCCGGAGTGTCTATTAGAAAATGTTTTTTTTAGATTCGAGAGGAAATCGTCGATTGTATCGAATTCGTCGTATTCTATAGCCACCGCGACATGGTCTTCTAATTTAAACTTCAATAGTCTCGTTATTTCTGATTGCGCGCGTATGGGGAACTGACTTTTGATTCTATTAACGGCGCGCACGAATTTGTACAGGTTTGTTCCGTCAAACCTGGATATCACGGCAAGACTTTCTTTTATTATGGCATTCGATGGCATCATTGGTCCGTGCGTTGCGCGGGATCCTACGGAGGACACGGGACTCGCGGATATTTCGCGAGAAGTTCTACGCGGGGTTTCGTTCGGCTGCGGGCGCTGTTGATTATTCGCATTTATCACGTTTGCTAGATTTCGCGTTCTTGCTTCTTTTTCGGCGTTCGCCCGTGCGATTGCTTCATTTGCTAACCTTCTTTCCCGAATTTCTGTAGATAATCTCTCCTCTAGTTGCATACGATGCGCTCGATCCTCGTTTAATAGTCTTTCCGCGTCTTCCGCGCGCGCGTGCATCTGCTCATCGATAGCGTCATTGTCTTCGCGTTCTCGTAATTGCCTAAGTCTCGTTTCTAATTCTACTTCGCGCGCGTTCAGTCGTCGTTCTTTTAGTTCTAATTCCCTGAGACGCATCTCTGTTTCAGGATCTTGACTATGTGCCATTTTTAAGTTCTGTTTGAAGTTTTTCGATTTCTGCGGCGACTAAGCTTTTAATTTTTAATATACTTTGGTATTCTGGTCTATCCCGGATTCCGTACCAATGTTTTAGTTTTAATACCGTTTTTCGCAAGTCTATCGTTTTCCTACTTTTGTCATGTAAATTCCAGTTATCACTTCCAATTTCTAATTGAAATATTTCACGAGAGTTTTTCTTTTTCGCACTGATTTTTAAAATTATGTTCCCTAAGAAAATTGCCCTGCGCTGGGTAAAAATCAGCACCGCTGTCACCAGTTGTTACGTCCCGATTCGTGTATAGATTTTAAAGGTATGATTTTACACGATCGCGCACTTTTAACGGAAGTTCTACTTAGCTAAGCAAGGTAGTTGAGCTGCGTGGCTGGCTTGTGGTCGAGGCGGCGGCCCTTAGGGTAGGCCCCGATGATGGCGTTACGCGCGGGCTGGCTGTGCGAGGATCGTCTCGACGGAGACGTGCGTCCTTTGTCTCGTGGGCTGCTGTCACCACTCCCTGTGATCGGCGGGCAGGAAGACCCTCGTTTGCTCGGCTGGCTGCCTCTCTGGTCCAGCGTCGGCCCGTGGTGGAGATTCCTTCGGTCGCGGCGCGGACGAAATATATTTCTTTACTTTGAAGAATTTTCTTTTGACTCTTTATGCTTTTAGGAAGACTGCGATACGTTTTTGTAGGTATTCCGTGGATAAATAATAAGACAAAAGACGATTGATTTTATGTTAAAATGTGGAGACGCTCCACGTATATTGAGAAAAATATAAAAGTGTAAAAGTATAAACGATCTTAATGGATAAAAATTACAGAGTGAATATATATCGAGAGCTCGTCTCACGAGTGGACTGCCCTAGTTGGATGGTGGAGGTTGACTGACTGCTGGCTGCTCCGCCCTGCTCTGCCTGGCTGGCTCTGGCTGCTGAAGGGGGAGCGAGTGGTGGGAGCGCTCCGGCTGTAGTGGGGCGTCCTTCCTATTGGTCGAGCGGTGGGCGTGGTTTACGCTGGTTGGCCCTCCCGCTCTAGGCTTGGCTTGGGGACGCCGTTGCTTGATGATGCCATTCAGCTTGGCGTGGGGACGCCGTTGCTTGGCATGGGTTGGTGACGCCATCATGTCGGCTTGCTTTGAGATTCGGCTTACTCCCGATATTTCTTTCTGCCTAAGCATTCTCATTCGATAATCAGTTGGGACACATCGTAATCACACTGATTACTTGGAAAGAGCATGCTTTCACAATGACGCTTATATCTAGAGTTCTGGCATTCGATGCTTTTGATTTATCTTAATGGACATTCTTTCGCGGAAAGGATGCCTTGGAGCATGTAATGCTTACAGTAGGTGTTTAGCTTATAGATTAGGTATGTTGGCGGTGCTTGAAGAGCGGACGTGCCTTTGTACTGTATATCTGATGATTAATTGCTCTATTTTACTTATGCGGCAGTTCGCTTGAGGAGCGGACGTGCCCGTTCTTATCTGAATGGTGCCTCGATGTGGCGAGAAAAGAATGTGTTTATAAGATTGCGAGTGCAATGCTTTGCACGAGGATTCTAAGAAATGGCTATCGTCACACGGATAATAATTCGGCAGTGCGTCTGAAGGGCGGACGTGCCTAATGTATTGCGATTATTTTTTTTGTCGGCGGATCGACTTTACATACGGCGAGAAAAGAAGGTGTGTACATAAGATAAAACGTGTTGCTCTGCACATGCGTTCTTGGAAGGCGTGGCAGATAATCCAATTTATTATAAGTTAATGAATTACGCATTCTTCTCCTTAAGATAATTAAATGTTAGTTAACTAAGATTGATTAATAATATGACGTGTGCATATGCGTATAGGAGCATATGTGCACGTGTACAATGAGTGTAGATATATATATATATATATATAGGTGAGTGAGAGAGTGCGCTCTCGAGACTGTGTGAATGCATATGGTAAGCTGTAGGCGGGCAAGTTACCGACGGGTGGTAAGTAATCGGCTCGAGGTAAGTAGAGAGGATTACGAGTGAAGGTAAATGCTTGAAAGGGTTGAGAGGCTGGCAACTGGTAATGTGCCAGTTTGAGGTAAAAGGGTTGTAGAGCCGGTGGCTGGTAAGGTGCCGGCTCGAGGTAAAAGAATTAATTAGATTTCTGCTCTTTATCTTGAAATGAAAAAGATCGGAGTGCATACTCGCGTTCAGACGTTACACCATAACGATTCGACTGCAACTACATCGATCATATTTTCTTTATTCCTTATCAATCTTTATCAATTCCATACTTTTACATAAATCTCACTGTTGCCTAACTTTTAATTTTCCCTTCCTATCTGCGGGGCGGGGAAACCTATAGACAAACCTCGTGGGATAAATCCTTTAGAAAAATACCGCCCCAAGATGACTCGGTGTATCTATTGGAAGAAATTCAGTATGGATATCTAGGTCACATTCCGTAGGCATAAACACCGAAACTGTAAACCGAAACCGCATATGCGGGAATAATGGAAATTAGCGGGAATAAAAATTTTTATTCCCGCTAATATAACATTGTCTATAATTGGCTACGTTTCCAGTGAATTTGGTTAAAACTAACATAATTATATGTCAAAAATAAAAAATAAATGATTTATTAGAAAAAACCGCAACCTACGTTATACCTTTAGGGCTCCGCCAGTGTCGCGAACCGCGACGTATTGGAATACGTTGTTTCATGGAGCTTTACTGTTTCAAGTATTTCAAGTCTATAAAATGGCCACAGTGGAGCTAGGAATAAAGTACTATATGTAACATGGGACTAAAGTCGATCATTCCCTTGGGTGATCACTGCCCGAGCGAGCGTAGCGAAGTGAGGGCAGTGAACTCACCCACGGGAACAATCAGCGACTTTAGTTACTTGTTACATAATGTATACTATTATTTTTAAAAGAATATATTTATTATGGCCAGTTTTTAGAATAAAGTATGAAGTATTTTTAAAAATCATAAATAAAAAATCAAGAAGTTTAAATTTAGAATTTTTAACCATAGAGAAAAGTGAATGGCGAAAACACTGTTTCCGTGGCCGATAAAATTCCATGGCTGCACCAAAGTTCTTTTGTGCATTTTTCTAATTATTAGTTAATTAATTGCAATATTCTAAAATAATTGGGAATTTTCACTATAAATGCATTACGAAAGCCGGCACCGCCGGCCTGAGTGCTTCGAGATGAAGGACAAAGCGCACCGCGCTGTGCTGCGCCGAGTTGTGCCGCGCCATAGCCAGCCTTCTGCCGCGCCGTTCCGTTCCTGTATTCTATTTATATTGGAGTTTTATACCAATATAAATAGATAAGATAAAGATAAGAATATAGGAACCGAACGACACGACCTGAGCAGGCACAGTACATATGCTGGTTCTACTACAACCTACCGAATTTTTTTGGCGTGTTCGTCAAAATAACTAGAGCGTATTGGTAACATTCACAGAGCTAACCTTCTAAAAAATAATCGCACGATATTGAGTTTACTCGTAAACACAATATTGTACTGTTATTCTTTTAGAAGGTTGGTTCTGTGAATGTTACCAACACGCTCTAGTGATTTTGACGAACACGCCAAAAAAATTCGGCAGGTTGTAGAACCAGCACAAGGCCTTGTTTATCTGTACGGAAAGGCGCAAGCATATAGCATGGCGCGGTGCGACATGACGTAGGCGCAACGCAGCGTGGTACTTATGATACCGAAATCTTCCCGGCGCTCGCGGATTACGTGGAAAGACACGATGCTTGGACAGATAACGACGCTAATAGCATACACAGAACAAAGCGCAGGCTGATGATCCACAGTGCGTCTATAATAAGCCAACGGACATGTTCTACTTCCTAGTATTGCTGAAACCGCTGTCGATGCACCGCCAAATCGAACAAATTTTAAGAATCTATATTATAAGAATAGAATACTATACTAAAATATATAGTGAGCATGTACACGCCACACACACACACACTTGGTAATAAATAGTATAGTACATTTCGACACGGGAGGGGAAGTCGATTATTTAGCTGGTATGACTTTTTGCAAGAGCGAAGCGAGTGCGAAAAAGTTACACCACCTAAATAATCGACTTACGCACTAGTTTCGAACGGTATTTTATACCACGAGCGCCGAAAAATCATATCAAAGTTGTGATTTTGAGGTTAGAGTGGTATAAAATTAATTAAACCATAGAACCGTTACTCACAATAATTGATTTCGCTTTCTCCATGCCCACGATTTCGAATAGTTGCGACTAGCCCTCTTTTTTGTCTTGCCCATCTTGCTTCACTAGATACTCTCTCCTTCGACAATTTAACACTTCAAGTAATTTTTGATAAAAAAGCGTGTTTTAAGACAACTTCCTTGTAAAAATAAGTGATGATCACTGCGTCTGGTCTACGTTCCCTCCAGGAGCAGAAGACAATAAAAAAAGACGTTGAAAATTAAAAAAGATTTACAGAGCCACTAGCGGACCAGACAAAAACTTTATTGTTCGATTCTAACGCATTTGAATTTTAATTATTTCAAACCATTCCTCTTACATACTAGCCAGTTCAGGCGCGCTTTGCGCGCTCTTCCTTTACCTCCTTGATTATACCTATACAACTAATATTGAAATATTATAAGGGACTGTCTTCAATAGGTGAATGATGCGTTATGCATGATGCATTATGCATGATGAAAAAAATTTTGTTGTCCGATATCTACTGAATTTGTAGTCAGTGGTTGAAGAAGAACACACCTTGTCTCTAAGCGGGTGTCATACATAACCACTGACTACAAACAAAGTTTTTGGTCACACCGTGCTATAAACCTTTTTTTTCATAAACATGTAGCACAACACATTTGTTAATAAGCTTGCTTTGTTGCATGTTTACACTTTTTCACCTAAACCTTATAATCAAACTCTACTGCGCATGTACGAGTGCAGAGAGCAACCTGCGATGACCGTTTAGGCCCTAGACACATAAGCGCGTTAGCTCGCGTTTGGCTGCGGGTGGCCGCGGGTGGTCGCAGTCGGCCGCGGTCAGCCGCGGTAAGAGCGCACGCGCTCGCTTCTCTCATCGGTCGTCATAGGCGTGCGCGTCCGTTGAGTCCGCTTCCAGCCAATGCGAGAAGCGAGCGCGTGCGCTCTTACCGCGGCTGATCGGCGTCTTAGGCGTACGCGTCCGCTAAGCTCGCTTCCAACCAATGGGAGAAGCGAGCGCGTGCGCTCTTATCGCGTCCGACCGCGGCCGACCGCAGCTGACCGCAGCCAAACGCGAGCTAACGCGCTTATGTGTCTAGGGCCTTAGAGGACTGCATCGTCGTCTCCTGACGATGTGCGTGGGCTTGTCGTCGGCAAAATCACTGTGCTAGCCGATCTACCTTCTATCTTATTAATCGAACACCTACGCTACCTACACATATGCATATACACACAGATTGACGAGGATCTGAACGAACAAATTGTTGGGTTAAGTACTGTGGTAGGTGATCGCGCGGCACGAGCTGCGATGCTTCGAAGAGCAGCTAGGTTAGCCGTAGGCGCCGAGCCGTCCTATCTTCAAAACTATACTATACTAACAACGTTGATTTAGAAATTACTCACCGAATACTTAACATGATACAGGACGCGGGCGTCTTTATAGTCAGCACGAGGAAATCACAGGCCACAGCTACCGAGAAAGCAGATATACGCGCGCGAAAGTAAAGGTTACACAGTTTCATATATATATGATACTTTTCATCGAAGCGCTCCCGCACCTGTTGATAAGTATGTACATCTCGAAGAAACAGCATAATAAACTATAAAAAATTGTAAAATCTCTGTAACTGTTAACAATTGATAATGACTAAATCACTATAAATAATTGTTATTTACGTCCCAATTTCGATATAATTTTAACTCTTTTTTACACTTCCTTTAATATTTATTTAAATTTTTTTAACAGTTTATCTCAATAATCGCATATTTTTTAACGATTCTTAAAAATAAATTTTTTTACTATAAAACATATTGTGCCTTGGTATAATTTTTCTTAAAATAAAGAATGTTTGGGCTCTATAAATGTTCATAACAGACGAAAAATGCTAATAAAAAAAACAGTGTAGCACGATCATACACGATATACGAATTTTCTACATTACTCAATATAAAACCCACATAGAAATTTATCCCACAGTAATTGACTCATATTATCTGCTTACGGACGCAGTGACTGGCCCACACCATTATACTTTCACAAATAACCTTTTCTGTCAATTTTCTTATTTTTCTCGATGATAGAAAACGCTTCTCTTTTTCCCTTTTCCATCGCGATGAAGCCATAACTTCTTATTGAGCTGAAAAAGTATATGAAAAATATATTATCAAGAAAATTAAAAATTTGAAATCAAATTATTCAGTTATAAAGAGCACCTACTTGACGGTTTTTGTGTATACGTGTATTTACTGTAGTTTAATTTAAGTATCGTTCAACCCGATACAGCTTGACCACTCGCTTTTTTTAGTTGTAGTTGTAATTCAAGTATACAACTGTAGAGGTTAAGTAAAGTATGTTTGGCGCACGTTGTTTTTAGTTTTTGTTTGTAGAAACAAAACACGAAATTAGTCTCATAAGTTGACCAATAAAGAATAAAGAACTATAGAAAATGTAGTAAACAATACTTGAAGCCAAGTAACGTTTCGAATTGATGTGTCGAATGAGTCTGTAAATGGACGTAGTTCTTCCTATTTCACCAAAGATGAATATGGAGATCGACACAGACCGAGGAAAAGATGGCGATCCACGCGCGTGTCGTGGACTTATGAGTGCAAAGGTTGGTAACATCGTGAGTTACCAACTTTTAACGTCGTGGGCAGGATAATTCTCCCGCATTGGACAACACTGGTCGAGGTCGAGAAGTTGGTCGCGCACGCTGTTGCCAACTTTCACATTGGTGAACTATGAGAAAAGTGCGGAGGAGAATTCTCCCGTTTCTTGACAACACTGCAGCACTCGTGGTAAGTAGGCGTGGTGCTATTACTCGCGGCTGCGTGTTGCGGCTACGCTCGCTCGTTCTCGCTAAAGGTATAGAGGTACTTATAAGTACGCACGACCGGCACATCCTTCTTCCTGGATTTATGGAAAAACCTGGCATCGAAGTACGTTGTAATACTCGAGGCTTTCAACTGGGTAAGAAGATAAACGCAAACATAATGACTGGAACTAGAGTTACTAGAGGGGATAAAAGTAAGTATAAAATTGTTTAACAAAAAGAATTTTTCATTCAAAAACATTAGGCAAAAATAAGTTGTAACAAATAGTACGATTGAGGCTCTGAATACGAAAAGGAGACATAATGTGTGTTGATTATATAGGTTATGTCCTACTTTGATATGTTACACAGAAAATATATTAAAATACCGCGATTACAGTGTTAAATAAGTCACACAACCAATTTATAATTGTTGTTACTTAGTCAGTTCAATTTATTTATAAGTTTATGACAAATGTAAGTACATATGATTATATAGAGTATATTACATTTTATAAATTATTCAAATAATAGTGAAAAGTGATGTGAATTTGGGTACCACACAAACCCTTTAGACACAAGTCATACATTACAATTTTAAGCTTTCTTCATGTAATGTCAACTATTCATGCAGTAACTGAAATTTAAATCTTGTCGAGCTATTTATCTTCTTCTAGTGCTATAATTGCTTTAGAGTAAGGTTCGTGACGTAATAATTTTGGACTAATTTCTTATTTTTTAGACCCATTAATTTCCATACATCCATCGCATAATGTTATCAGTTACTTTCAATCCAATGACATATTAAATTAACAATAATAAAATTTTTCTACTTTTGATGCCGAAAAATCAAATACTAAAAATGGACAAATATTAATTGTATATATTTTAATAAATGTATACATATTTAGATAAATAATAACATGAAATACTTATCCTAGATATAATTTTTTTAAGATTACTGTTAAAGTTAATAATTTGTACTATAACATTACTAAATAGAAATTGAGATGCAATTTCAACACAGTCCTTACCCTATTGATTTTTAATTTCACTCAAATGGTGAAATAATGCATTTGTAAAATGATTTTCTGTAAATTTATGCTGTTACAATCTCCATCCCCTTTACTTTGTAGAAAATAAGCAAACCTACAAATAAAAATATTTTCTTGTTTTTGTTTTTATTGCAATATATAAACTTTTCTTACAGCCAAACGTAAATCTGCTGGAGATATCGAGTCCATTTTAAGAAAGAGTACAAGACAGCAACGAAAAAATTCACAGGTAATCATGAACATAAAAATTAAAATAATTTTTTTGGTGGAAATTAGTCTAATATGTTTTACTTTTTAAGTAGAATGAACACTTTCTTATTGTAAAAATGTAAATTCATAAAGGTTTTAAGAATAAAATGTTTAAAATATGTACATGTACTAAAGATTAGTATTTTGCAGGACAATAACATGACAGAAGATGAGTTGAGGGGTTCAACTTTGCCTATAGCTCAGAAGCGGATACATGAGAAATTTATATATTTTCATGATCCCATAACTCTGCCACCATTTAGGCCAATTACCTCACATGAAACAGCAACCACTACCACAATCTCACAGCAAACAGCTATAACTGCCATACCCCTACAACAAACAGCAACAACTGCCATAACCTCACAGAAAACAGGAACAACTGCCACAACCTCACAACAGCAGATGCTACACACATCTTTACCCATATCGCAGATGCCATTAACCACATCAGATTCCGAGCAGATGCCATTAACCACCTCAGCCGCCCAGCAGGTGCCATTAACCACCTCAGCCTCCCAGCAGATGCCATATATAACTTTAGGCTCACAACAAATGTATACCTCGATCAACTCATCGCAGCCAATAATGACCACCTCAGTTTGGCAGCAGGAGGCATGCACAACCTCAGAGTCACAACATATACCATCTAACACCACCTCGACGACCTCACAGCAAGCGACAATGACCACCTCTGCTTCAGCAGTAACGCAAATACCAAATACAGGCTGCCCACCCATGCCACTCTATACAAATAGCGTTGGTCAGAGTGCCTCGACGTATGTTGTAACAGCAAATCCAGTTCATTCCGCTCAAAGACACTCGCTACTACATAATGTAATAAGAGAAGACAATCATGATGTAAATTTTCAACAACAAACATATGCTCAAGTAATTATGAATATTTAAACTAAATTAAAACAAGTTTTTCTAGTCCTTATATTTTTAACACGGTTTAGTTTTAAAATATAATTGTAAATACTTTCTTATCAAAATTTAGATAGTTTAAATATATACACACATTGAAGCTTAGTATATATTTTCAGGCTAACGAGGTTTTACAATATACATTCCCACAGCATATTCCACCAGCATCCTATGTTCCAAGAGCGCCACCATCGTACCCACCTAATTTTTCTATACCGCCACCAGGATTCGGCATGTCCACTCAATCTTCAGCTTCAGGAGTAAGAAATTTGCCGACGGGCCGATACCCATCGGGATCAGAGCAGAACCGGTTCAGAGATAGCGATTTACAGGCGGAATATGAAGCTTACTCTTCTTCTGAAGATGATAGAGTAAGATGTCTTACAAATATTCGTAATATCCACTAAGAATAATATTAATTTAATACGAATTTATTCATTTTTAGGACAATGAAGATAACTTAGTGGCGAATGAAGCAATTGGCCGTCTAAAAAAGGTAACAAATCACAAAAAGAATTTATTTAATTTTTATTTCATTTGATATGATTGTATATGTATTCAAACGTTAATGTAATCATTGTAATTATTTTTCAGAGAATAAAATTCTTGAAAACAAAATTAAAACGTGTAAAGTATTTGCTAACAACAAAAAATATAGAAAACGACCAATTAAAACAGGATCTAGCTCGGAAAGAAAATATGGTTTGTTCATTGTGTTAGAGTAAATATTTTATTGTAATTAACAAAATTAATTAATCCTTTGTTTTCTTATTTCAGCTATATCGCACCACTGGCAAGGGTTTCTGTTAAAACTAATTAATATTATAGTAATTAGATTTATATGTACTAACAAACATAAATTTTGTAATAAAACATTGTAAAAATAAATTACATATGTATTTTATAGATATAGTTACCTTATAATAATTATGTTTGGAATAAATATTTAAAATAAGATTCAAATAAAATATTTCGCTTGTAATAGGATAATTCTATCTCTAGAGCTTGCAATGAAGCACCAAACACAAACACTGATAGGCGACTTGTACTATACTAATGTATAGTATTACTACCTTTCTAAATTTGAATACGTGAAATTTTCACTTATTTTAGAAGTGAACGTCTTTTTTACTCATTAAATAAGTAAAAATTTAACATGTGAAACCCTATATCATTCACTTGTTTGAAAGTTAAAAAAGTCGTTCACTTCCATAATAATTGAATTAATTCTTTAATAATTTTTTATTCACTTATTCATAAGCGAATTTTTCAGCCATTAAATATGGTTTCACTTATTTTTTTAGTGAAATAATAGACTTCACTTATTTAATATGGCAATATTCACTTATTCGTAGTCAACATTCACATATTCGCAGTGGACGACTTTTTACCCTTTTATTTTCCAAATAAGTGAATATTGACATGCATTATGCAATAAGTGAATTTTTACTTATTCAAATTAAAAGAATACCTACAAAAATGGTATTGATTTTAAAGAATAAGCGCCTATATTAGCCGGTAGAGCCACTTATATTAAATTAAATCGCTAAAAATTTAGGAGCTCACATGAACTAATAAATGGATGCAAATAGTACTTTTCGAGATGGGCGTGAAAGTAGAGGGAAGCGAGAGCGAGAAGTCACATGAGGTAAATAATCTACTTTCCTACTAGTCTCGAACCGTGTGTTATACCACGAGTACCGAAAAATCATATCCAAGTTGTGATTTTGAGGTTAAAGTGGTATAAAATATTTTAATAATTTTTATATTCAAATTTTCCGCTTTATATATTCAATATAAACACTATATATATATATATATATATATATATATATATATATATATATATATATATACACACATTTCTCGAAAGGGGTTTATAAAGCCCGTTTTTTTATATATAGGGGTTTATGGAGCCCGATTTTGATTATGCAGCCCGGGCTTCATAATATTTCTAAATATAGGGGTTTATGCGGCCCGACCTAGAGTCTATAACCCCAGGGTCCATTATTTCTTTAGTCACTTGCCATAGGGAACTCTCGGCTTTAGGTACTAATATACAGGGTTGGGCTTCATAAACCCCGATAAGTGTATCTATATATATATATATAATGGAAATTATATTATAACGCCATCTAGCGTTAAACGTGTGAACAAATCTTTTCCAAGCAGTGTCGTCTGCTTTTTATTACACATAACAGCACCTCTGATTTTTCAAATTTTGTCGTCGTTTTAACACTTATTATTGTGTAATGTATTTTTTGTACCGCAAGCACGATTTTCGCGTTTTTTGAACTTATTAATAGAGCCGAAAGCGATCGCTTGCCGACCAGCGGGAAAAAGTTTTCCCGCCCGCTGTCGCTTTTGAATGGAGTTTTCAAGATTGTTTAAGAAAATCATCGATATTTTGAAAAAACGCAAAAATCTATACTTGCAATACAAAAAATATGGTGTGCACCAAGGGCTAAGTGGGTTTTTTGACCTCGTGTAGTTGCAGTACTCGTCTTCGGTTCGCAAACGCACTCGCCTTCGGCTCGTGCTAGCTCACCTTCGCCTCGTACTGCAACCCCACACTCGGTCTAAAAAAAACCCACTTTACGCCCTTGGCACACAATATACTATTAAATTATTCTCTGACAGCGTAAGATTGTGCGTCAACTTCGTTTTTCCGCCATGCAACTTTCGTTTTTCCATATAAAGCATAACAAGAGATCCGCGACAGGCGACCGCGTGGATATGTCTCATATACAGAATATTATTTTTTTTATCACTAATTTTCATAAAACTTGAGTGCACGCACAATCTTTAGATACTTATTTGTGATACCCTAAAGTTTGAAGTAATTTTAACAATTAATGAGAAATTTGAAAAATCAGAACGTCGGCAAAGTAGGAGGTTGTGTCGGTATAAGGCATCCCCTTATTATAATCTACTACTCTAAATGTAAAAGTTTATACTACTTTTATACTACTCTAAATGTAAAAATTTCATTTAAAAAATTCAAACATAAATTTTGTGCGCCTTCTTCTTATCGACCAATCAAAATCAATCCTTTAGATGCTTCAACATGGCCGCTCATCACTTTTTTAAGAAGGATTATTTACCACTCGAGTCGAAGGCGAGGGTGACAAATATGCGATCTGAGGAATTTTTTACTTACTTCCGTGGTGCATATACTAATTTTGTCCACGAGGAGTGTAAAATACGCAGGGTGTTTTGCGCCCACAGGGCGTACAGTAACCACACAGATGATGACGCCGCCTACCGACGACGACGCGAGCACGCGAGCGGCGACCGGCGAGCATCGCTTGTAGCGCATAATGCGCATGTGCAGAGCATCTCTGTAGACACACACGCACGAAACATCTATTTTATTTTTAATGTTTATGACTCTGTAGCAATGCTGCACATTACCCGTATGGTACAATAATCTATTTTTTTTTGCGAATTATGCAAAACGAAGAGTTCATTGCCCTAAGTTTTATAATGCTCTACCTTCCTGCAAAGTTTCAAGTCAAAATATCTATTAGTTTTTGCGTAAACTTTGACAAAAATTTTGACATTCACTCAACACCACCTCGAAATTTTTGTCAAAGTTTACGCAAAAACTAATGGATATTTTGACTTGAAACTTGGCAGGAGGGTAGAGCATGACAGAACTTAGGGCAATGAACTCTTCGTTTTGCATAATTCAGTTTATTTCTTTTTTTATAAAGTGAAAACCGCGGAACCGACTCGGTCGGTAAAAATTGAGTACGGCATCCCCTTAACTGCAGCACGCAATGAACTCAGCGGTTCAATCAAGCACCAGAGTTTCACCGGTATTCCTTAATTATGGCAGGCAGCCACTCCCGGCAGCCATGCTGATTAGATTGAACGGCAATTGCTGAAAGATATGGACCCGGACGACAAGTGGGCGGTGGCGGTAGCCAAGGCACCGAAGGTCCCTAAGAGAACTCCGGAGACATCCGGAAAAGCCACCATCGACGGCTCGGGGCCCGTACCGCTCTCACCGAACCGCAGAAGGAAGCGGCCAGCTGGAGGTAAGGCAGAGCTCCCACCGGCAGCATTAGCGGACATCGTAGCCATGGGCGAAGGTAGGGACAAGAGGGGGAGTGGGGCGAGACGCTCAATCAGGAGGCGGGGTAGGAGTTGCACCGGTGGTTGCTCCAGACGGGGACTCCCCGGCTACGCCGCTTCCGCCATATGACCGAGAGCGCTGCGCTCCATCCCCGCCATCGCCCTTGATCAACGCGGGGCTCGAGATAACTCCAGGACGTGGAAGAGGGGTGCGGCACCACGTCCTGGACCAGAGCGATTGCGAGCGGCGGTTTAAGACCCTCCTCTTTTCAGAAATCGAGACCTTTACTGACGAAGGCAGAGAATGGGATGAGGATGAGCCCTCTCCGGGGCCGCTCCAGGTGGTGGCAGTCTGGCCACAGGGAAGGGGACGCCATCAACGATTCAACCCTCGGCGAGTAGAGAGTTAGGACAAGGAATCGCCAGAACCCTATCCGAGTGGCAGACCCCCTACCCCCCACATCGAGGAACCAGCCGAAGGGCGAGTCGAGGAGCCGACAGAGGAGCCGGCCGGGGAAGAGAAGGCCGCGTCTCTTACGACCATTAAGATGGATTCTGAGCCATCCTCTCTCGAGAAGGGATCTTCGACAGAAGCGACCGGCGCTCCGGGAACCTCTATCAGAGGGAGGTCGATATTCAGCCGGCTGAAACAGCCACTTACCATCCAGCGACCCTCCCCGAATCGTTCCCCGACGTCCGCTCCCGACGTCCGCTCCTGTCCGACTCGGGGGATACTGTTCAGAGGTCTCCGCCCCGTCCCGTTGGACTCACTGGATCCCCCCCCGCCCCCTACGGTTTGTGCTTTAATTGCAGATGGGCCGGGAACAAGCGAGCAAACTGCCGCGAAACGCCCAGCCTGTTCTGCTGTAATCGCGGCCGGAGGGGCACGACCCTCCGTGAGTGTCCTTGGTGCGGGGAGGATAATCACGAGTTCCTCCACGAGCGGAAAGGAGTGGTAAGCCACGGCGACCGTGAGCGGTCTGTCCCCCAGCCACCGGCGATGAGACTACCGCGCAAGGACGTCCAGGAGCCGCCGTCGACGCCAGCCTCGACGAGGCTACGGAGCCGGTGGGAGGCTAGGGAACCCAACACCAAACAACCCCCAACGGAGGAAGCCAACGCCAAGCCCTCGGCAGAGCTAACGAACGCCGTCGGAGAGAGACCCACCTCGTCCACCCCGTCGCAGCCAACTCTCCTGGAGTACTTCTCCTCCATCCAGCACTTCCGGGGGACCTCCAGGAGAAGTTGCTGCGGGCATTCCTGGCCCAATAACTTGACGTGAGTATACCCATGCATAACTACCAAGATACTCGTAGGAGTGACCAGGGGTCGAGTAAGTCCCGATTATGGGATAATTGACGTCTTAGTGGGGGAGTATTGTGACAGAGCCACATGCAGCCGCCTCCCAGGCGTTAACTGGGAGCACGAGCACATGGCCAGCGTACGCCGCCATGTTGCTCTAGCTCGCGCCGAGGACGCCGAGCGGACGGCGTACGCACTCGCGCACACACGAACTGCACAAACCGAGTCGCGTGGCCGACGAGAGGGCGCCACGTAGACTCGACGGGGGTGAGAGAGAGAGTAAGTAGTGCGGGGGGGTCGAGCGACGTAGGGAGCGGCACCGGCAGAGAGTGCGAGGAGAGCGCGATGCGAACAGCAGTACAGCCGACGAGGACTGACGCCGCGCACCGGCGCGCGCGCATGGACGATAGTGGGGCGCGAGGTAGAAAGTGCGAGGAGAGCGCGATGCGAACAGTAGAACGGCCGGCGTGAACTGACGCCACCACCGGCACGCGCGCATAGACGAGAGTGAGGCGCGAGGCGGAGAGAGTAGGAGAGCGCAGCTATTGTCGTGAGTGCACAGCTTACCGAGGTAAGCGGGCGAGAGCCCAGAGAAGAGGGACGGAAGACTAGGCAAGAGAGCGCGTTACATCATATAATAAATATAATTTTGTGTATTTTAAAAAAAGATTCATGTTGATCGGTGCAGTTTTGGACTGCGACAGAATTTCGATCGTTTCTGCCCACTGTGCATCGTTACAGGTTGGATGTCCGACAGAGACTGGCGATCATCGATGCGAAGTGCAGTAAGAGAGTATAAAGAGAGTATATGTATAAAGTATATATGAAAAGTATATATTGCATCTTCATTGTCTTCTGGCTTCTCTTTGCCCATGCAGATTCTATTCGGAGCGATATGGAGGCTGGCTGGCCGATGCGTCTAAGTACCTATATGGTGACTCATATAACTTCTCCATGGCCAAGTTCAATGACGTCCTCGTCTTTGATGTCCTTATCTTTGGACTTTTTGGTAAGTTGCGGACGTTGTTTCTTGACTTTTATTTTGTATATTAAGTAAACCGAAGTAATCGTTATGAACAGCAATACTAATATAACTGAACTTGTAGACATGATGAATTCAGTTTTAATTTGAGTAGAAATTGGCATACTCAGTGTAGGTAATGTAAAAGTTCTCAAAGGCTCAAAATTTAACTGGTGTTCTTTGATAATTAAAGGTGAAATTTAATTAGATTGTTCCATTTCACCAAGATTTTCGTCAAATCGATATCCCTGTATTTGTACATTATTTCCTTGTATTTCATATGTTCCTCGGATCATCATTTGATCATTATCATGAGTAATCTTGATAGCATAATTACTTGATATTAACGTTAAATTTTCAGATAATATGTATGTCAGTATTAAAGGTGGACTAATTGAAATGATAATCAGTTTGACTTTTTCCGTTATAATTTGTTGACATAAAAAATTGTTTTCATACATCTGTCGGCACTTATTAGCAAATATTTTTATAGATGACCCGGTCAAACTCCATGGCGTGGTGATAACTTGTGTCTGATTGTTGTAATTGATTATAGCAAGTCTTCGATGGAGTGAAAATTCGATAGGATTAAGGATAGGGATCTTGATGGTGTATACAATAAAATTTTGTGTGAATGCAATTGATCCCTGAGCAAAGCAAAAATCTAGCAAATCATGGTAGTGTAATATTAACTTTTTCTGAGAGTAGATTGCCAATAAATGTACACGTATATCCGATATTTGGTCATATGTTAACAATTCTAAGTCGAATATTTGTTCTTTGAAAATAAATGATCTTTTAATCTTATTAATTAATCCGAGAAAATGTTGCCCCTGGCTTATGAGGGTCATGATCGCTTCAAATAGATTTGATTGCAAAGTTTGGTCATTTACAGTTTTCCACGTGTCTTTTAAATTTTTATTTATTATATTCGTGTTGTTATTTATTTGTTTACTTATCATATTTATTATGTTTATTGACTTATTTAAAGTAAATATATTTTACTGTTGTTGATTTTGTAGAGAATTTAAGTAGTTGTTTATCTATTCTAAATCATTTGCATCTGCGTTCCCAAAAATCTATTTTATAGCTGTGCCTAATCCGTTTATTAACCCTCTCTTCGTTCTTATGTTTGATGGCATTATTATTGGTAGATTCTGGTGTATTTCATTACATAGAATTTCGGCTTGTTTTAATAAACTTGATTCTCTTAATTCTCCATGGTTAGATAATATTGTATAGCTAGCTGTTATATGTTTAAAAGTTTTCAAAAGCGTAGTAACATCGATGTTGAAATGTAGGTAATGATAACTTCCAACTATTGTCCCAGTTCCTTATTGGTAATCATAATGCGTCTTATTTTGGTTGATTTCGCTACTCTCCGCGAGCAGAGCTATGATCAAAATTAGTGCATTTTTCATTGTCCTGCAAAGAAGAAGTTTTTCTTATTCTTTTGGCACTTCGTAAATTATGTCGGCGTTCTTGACCATGAATATAGCAACCTAACGATGGGCCTTGTTGTGTCTCTACAAGTAATTTTTGATATCATGGTGCGGTTTTGTCGCGTTGTTGTTGATGGGTTTTCATGTAAATTTCTTTATTTTCTAACGATTTGTCAGGACTATTGGTAACTTTTTTTGCTCTTTTTGGTTTCTATATAGCGTGTCATATAAAGGTAAAATTTAATTTTTTCTGATTTCATTATATCTTTCTATGGTATCGGCATCGGGCTCGATAATGTGTTTCGGTAGTTCGTCATAAGGTCCATATAACAGTGTAAAAGGCATATAGTTAGTTGTAGAGTGTATACTCTGATTGTATATTAAGAGAGCGGTGATCATAAGATTTTTCACTGTTTCTTTTGGATTTTGATTGGATAAAATACTTAATTTTTCCTTTAGGGTTGAATGTAGTCTTTCTATGGGTCCATTCGATGTATGTCTGTTTATCGTTGTTTGATGATATTGAATTTTATGTATGCGGCAAAACTCCTTAAATACTGTTGAGTTGAATTCACTTCCGTTGTCTGCCGTAATTTTATCCGGAAAGTTATGGTGTGAGGCAAAATGTCTCAATTTGTGTATCACGGTCGTGGCATTTCCATCTGGTAGATAATAGGCTTGAGCATATTTGGAAAAAATATCTATAATTGTTAAAAATGTATCTTTGTTGAAATGAAATACGTCCATGTGTATATGTTCGCGCGGTCTTCTAGCTACAATAGGGCCGTATGTTTCTGTTTCATATGGGTTTCTCTCATACTTATGCTCTAGGCATATCTCACATTGATTTATAAAATTTTGAATAAGTCGATCCATATTAGGTGCAATAACGTCTCTCGAATATCGATATGATTTTGATTATGATATGTCTCGAGTTCTTTTATGAAATTATTTTTATCAATCGTAGGTGTATCTGTGGTTGTTTTGATTAGTTTTAATTTTTCATTGAAATGACCCTTCAATATTCTATACGTAATTCTTTCCAATTCTTCGGTCGTAAAGTAGATACCATATTGCTTATCGGGTTTAATATTTTCCTTGAAAAACTTAAGTAAATGTGTTTCTGCGTTTGATGTATTCATTTTCACCGTGTATTGTACTTTAAGTTTATCTTTGTTTACTTATAAGTTGTAATCATTTCCTCCTTTTATGATAATGCTGTAATTAAAAGCGTGGATATTTTTGTTTGTTATAGGTAGTGAAAAAGTCGGATTTTCATCAGCTGTGTGGACTGTTGCCATGTCGTCGTCAAATATTTCGTCCATTTCTTCGGGTGTGACAGGTGCATCGTCAGGTGTTTGAGGCACCATTGAGAGTGAGTCTTCTTCTATTGTTTTATTAGCATTAATTTCAATTCGACTCAGTGCGTCGGTGACATAATTTTTAGAAGCCTTTTTGTATTTTATTATGTAATCATATTCTTCTAATCTTAGTCTTCATCTAATCAGTCTAGCGTTAGGCGTTTTTTAAAGAATAGAGCCAGGTTAATGGCTAATGATCTGTTTCAATCGTAAATTTCCTACCATAGATACATGGTCTAAATTTCTTGCATGCTTCCACTATGGCTAATAATTCTTTCTCTATCGCTGGATAGCTTTGTTCTGCCGAATTTGATGTCCTTGAATAACACGAGATAAGATGTTCTTCTTGGGATAAAACTGCACCTTTTGCTAAGTTCGAGGCGTAGGTTGTGATAGTGAATGGTTTGCTAAAGTCTGGGTAGACGAGCACTGGTGCGTTAGTGATCAATTCTTTGAGTTTCTCGAACGCTTCTTTATAGTCTTTATCTTCTGGATCTATTTTTTCTTTTTTCTTGAGTGCTTTTGTCATTGGTTTCCTCATTTTTGCGTAATTTTTTATGAACTTTCTGTAAAAGCCGGTTAGTCCTAAAAATCCATAAAAAAAACTTCTTTTTGGGTTTTAGATATCGGATATTTTAGAATTGCTTTGATTTTATCGGAATTTGTTTTTATTCCGTCTGCTGTTATTATATGGCCTAAAAATGGAACTTCTTTCCTTAGAAATTCACTCTTATCGAATTGAATTTTTAAACCGTATTGCTCTAGTTCTTTGAATATTAGCTTCAGATGTTGTAAATGTTCTTGGAGTGATTTCGAAAATATTACTATATCGTCCATGTAAACGAAGCAGAATATATGTAGATATTTCATTAAAATTCTATCCATTAGACGTTGAAAAGTAGCCGGAGCGTTTTTTAAACCAAAAGTTATTCAGACATATTCATAGTGTCCATTTTCTACGGTAAATGCTGTCTTTTCAATTGAATCTTTGTTGACGGGTATTTGGTGGTAACCTTGTGCCAAATCTAATGTACGAAAGTAAGAACATTTGCCCAGACTTTCTAGAATGTCGTCCATTCTAGGCAATGGATATTTGTCTTCGATGGTGTTGTCGTTTAATTTACGATAATCTATTACCATTCTCCATTTTTTTCTTCCACTTGCATCTTCTTTCTTCGTTACAACCCACACGGGGAATGAGTAGGGCGAGTTGCTTGGTTGAATAATTTCATGGTTTAACAGTTTTCTAATTTGAGTTTGAATTTCTTCTTTTAGATGGTATGGGTATCTAAAACTCTTTACATAGATCGGGTGATCGTCCTTTGTTCTTATATTGTGTGAAACGGCAGAAGTCGCTGATAATTTTTTATTTTCATTGTAGAAACAGTCTTTGTACTTCTTGCACAATGATGTAATTTTATCTCGTTCTTCATCGTTCAGATGATCAGTTCTTATCTGTAATTCTATTCCTTGATGATGATTCACTTTAACATTTTTATGATCGTCCGGTATATTTTTAAAGTAATTTATTTCAAATTTAGATCTGCTAAAAATTTGAGTTTTGTAATTAATATTCGCTTCCAAATTCTGCAAATCCTTATGTCCGATTAAACGTACGATTGTACGTACAGTGCCATGTTGCTATTAAGAAAGTTATAGGTGTGTCGTCACCGTATTCACGTAATATAGGAAAGGTAAGCGCATGAGTACCTTTCGTAGTTTTGTGCACAGATTTAATTTCGGATTCGTAAGGAAATATAAATTTTGAAAATAGTTTATATGCAATTTCTGGATTGATAATGGATGATGAGGCTCCAGAATCGATGAGAATTTTAAGGGGTGGATTTGTCGTTATTATGTGTGGTAATTCGGATGAATTGCTAATCGAATTTAAATTTATCACGTCGCACAGTGGGCAGAAACGAATGAAATTCTGTCGACAGGCCAAAACTGCACCGAACAACATGGATCTTTTTTTAAAATACAAAAATTATATTTATTATATGATGTAACTGCGATTTATTGATAAAATTGAAAAATAGAACCCCAAACACTATAATAACCCATACATTTTCAACAAATATAGCCTTAAAATACTGAATCCAATTACCAAACAATAACCCAATAACCAAATATATCCTTAAATCGCTTAACCCAATAATCAAATATACCCTTATACCCTAAAATCCCAAAAACTTAAACAAAAAACCCAATAATCCTTAAACAATTAATCCAATAACCAAACATAACCTCAAATTGCTTAATCCAATTACGAAATAATAACCCCAATAACCAAATATATCCTTACACAATGAAACCACAAATCCTTAAACAAAAAAACCAATAATCCTTAAAGATTTAAATCGCAAGATCTTAAATGCGAAATCCGTAAAGCCATAAACCGTGAACCCCAAGAAATTAAATACCCACATAATAATAATCCCAATATCTTTTTTACCCAATAACTTAAAACTTTAAACTCCAAACACTAAAATGCGAAACCCTGAAACGCGTAAGTCATTAACCCATAAACAACAAGCCTCAAACACTTAAACGTGAAACCCCTTAACACATAAATCCTTAAACTCTTAAAACCTTAAACTCCAACCCCTTAAACACGAAACCCGTTGATCCATAAATTCTCAAATTACCTAACCCATAAACCGAAAACCCTTAAACTCCAATCCCTTAAACGCTAAACCCATAAACCTTAAGGTTTATCTCCATACCCTTATATATGAAAACAATTAACCCAATAATCCTTAAACACTTAAACTCCATACCCTTAAACGCGAAACTCCTTAACCCATAAGCCCTTAATCCTATAAAGCGATAAACCCCTAAATCCATAAACCCTAAAACACTTAAACTCCAACCCTTGAGACTTAATAACCAAGTATACCCTTAAATCGCTTAACCTGATAATCAAATATACCCTTACACTCCAAAAACTTAAACAAAAAACCCAATAATCCTTAAACAATTAATCGAATATCCAAACTTTCCCCTAAAATTGATGAATCCAATTACCAAATAATAACCCCAATAACCAAATATACCCTTACACAATGAAACTCCAAACTCTGAAACAAAAATCCCTTAAATCCAATAATACTTAAATATTCAAATCCTAAGATCATAAATGCGAAATCCGTAAAGCCATAAACCGTAAACCCCAAGAAATTAAATACCCACATAATAATAAACTCGATAACCTAATAACTTTTATATCCTTAAATTCCAACCCCTTAAACGCTGAACCATTGTCGTTTAAATTGTGGTTAAAAATTCTTTAAAAGTTTCACTCTAATTTCTCGGAATTGTTTTTCTGTAAATGAATCAATTGTTTGTATGTAATGAATAGGGGCCTCTTCTTCGGTGACATTCGGATTGCGATTCCACAATTCCTCACATAAAGTCTCATTCCTGATAGATATATCCATAGTAAAAGTATATACGTATTAACTTGACGAGAATTCAGAATATAAAATATATAGATAATGGAAACAATTTTACCGATATAAATGAATATGAATGATTGAGAGTCACGTAAAGAGTTACTGCACTTACAAGAAGATTATAAAAATGAAAATACGATAATCTTTTCGATTCAGCTATAGCTATAAAGAAAACTAAGATTTTGTTGGTAGATAAACTGATAACTACTAATCAATAAAAAAGCACTGTTCTAATCGTTGAGTGTGTAGCGCAAAATATAACACAAATAAATCATACTTTATTCAACAGAAATTAAATCAGATTTTTTATTTCACTTTCAATTTATTTTGAGAAACAGATTCAATATTGAAAGCGAGTAGAAGTTCTATTACTTCAAACACGAGGTCCTCAAAATACAGTAAAAAACTAATTTTTTGAGTTACTCAAAATGCAGTAAAAACTAATATGGTTTATCAATGATTAATAGCTTTGAAAGATGATTCAGCATTAGTCAGAATTGATTTTGGATGGTAATAGAATAAATATCAGAAACCCAAAATCTTTAAGCAATTTTTTCTTGAATTTGGTGATGTGAAGCTGTAAAAATACATGGCATTTACTGAAATTTACTCAAACAGTCCAAAACATTTTATAGTAATATCTTCGATTTTAATTATTTTTCACTGAATGCGTAAACTAATGATTACTTATAAAATGAAAAATGTTATATTTATACTGCGGGTATATTATGCATACTTATACATATTGAACACCTGCTCTACCGTACAATTTCGATTTTCACCTAGCTAGTTAGAATTCTAAAAGTTTAAATATTTAGGATTCAAAAGTTTAGGCGATAAGGATTTACTATAAGGATTTACTATACAGGGTTACGCATTTCTGGGTTTAATGATTTAGAGCTTATATATTTAGCGTTTGTATATAGAATATACGTCTTGATATTTAATGTTTATAGGAGTATAATTTAAGGGATTAGAGTTTACGGTTTTCATTTGTAAGGGTTTCGCGTTTAAGGGGTTGGAGTTTGAAGGTTTAATGGCTTAAGTGTTTAAGGATTTATGGTTGAAGGACTGCCTTTCGCTCGGCGCTCGATCTTGCGCTCTGCTCCCCTCCCCCTCATCTACCTTCAACTGTTCTAACGCGATGCTCACTGCACAAACCTCAACACTCTCTCTCAGGGTATCTCGTTAATCAATACTTAAAACTATTATTATTACAATATGACTCTATTTTCAGTTTTCTTGATTCTGTGACATAACTTTTTAGTACATAAAATTGCTTGACCGCCTTTTTCAGTCTTCTTAGGAATCATTCGTCGTCCCAGTTCTCTTTTTCCTCCTTATCCCAATTCTCTCTTTCACCTGTGTACAGAACAATCAGTTACATATCTTTCGTATTAAGTATATTACAAGTTAGTTTTTTATGCAGATTTTTCTCCAAAGCCTTAGTAAAAATATCTGCCAACTGTTCTTTAGATTCTACCCGACTTATTCGTATATAATTATTATTAATACATTCTTTGACATAATGATGTATTCTGTCCACCATGTATCTTAATTTATTGCCACCATTTAACTTTGCACACGCTTGTGCTGCCATATTGTCACCAAAAACTGTTATGGGGTATAAGTTTCGTCCTATAATGAACTTAACTGAATTGTGCAATGACATCACATCTTGGCAAGCATCACTCATTGCAACATATTCTGCTTGTCAAGTGGACAGTGCAACATTTGCTTGCTTGTGAGTTATCCACGCTACAGCATCACCATAAAGTTTTATAACAAAACCACATGTAGTAAGTGAGTTTTTGCAATCAGAGAGACCAGCGTCTGAGTAAACTATCAGTCCTTCTGACTTGGCTTCATACGTTAATCCGTAGTGCTTAGTCCCAGACAAATACTGCATCACCCTCTTTACCATGTTCCATTCTAAGTTTGTGGGAGCAATTTGGTGTCTGCTCAATATATTTACCGCGTAGGATATATCAGGCCTAGTGCAATTTGCCAGATATAGCAGTGATCCTACCACTTCTCTGTACATTCTATTAGGGACCAGACTGAGGTTTTCTTTGTCCTCCTCTCTATTTTTCCTTTCTCTATTTGCTACCTGACTCGTTATCATGGGTGTTGTTACCGAATGAGTGTTTTCAAATCCAAATATCTTAAGCATGTTTGTTATAAACTTTTCTTGACTTAATATCAACTTTTGACTATTCTCATCTCTTTCTATCTTTATTCCCAAAAATTCCTTTGGCTGACCAAGATTTTTAATAACAAATGACTCATTTAATTTGTTTACAGTATGTCTGATATCACACTCATCATTTCCCATTATTAGAATATCATCTACATACAGTAAGATAAAGATCTGTCCCTTCGAATTAGACTTCAAAAACAAACGTGGATCAAGATAATTAGATTTGAAACCTAAATTTTCTACAACTTGAGTAAATTTATCATTCCATTTTTTTGGACTGATTTTAAGACCATACAGTGACTTATGTAATTTCCACAAATTGTTCTTTCTGATTTCGCTACTAATAGTCACTCCCTCTGGAATTTCCATATATATATATATATCATCATCAATTTCTCCATATATATATATATATATCATCATCAATTTCTCCATATAAGAACGCAGTTTCTACATCTAACTGTTTCATGTTCAACTTATTTTTGTTAGCTATAGCAAGAAAAGATCTAACTAATGGCAATCGAGAGACAGGCGCATATGTTTCTCTTAAATCGTAATTGTTTTTGTCTTTGTATTCCCTGATTACTAATCTAGCTTTATATTTTACATTGCCCGCTTCATCTATTTTTCTTTTAAAAATCCACCTAGAGTCTAAGAATTTGCTTTTAGTTTTTCCCATTACACAAAGAAGCTTTCTATTTTCATAAATTCAAACACTCCTTTATCCTTAAGTGAATTTAATTCTAAATCAGCCGCCCTTTTCCAATTTTCTCCCTCTGTCGAGTTTATCGCTTCACGATAAGTTTGTGGATCTCCCTGGATTTTAGCTAAAAGAGCGTGATATGCTATGACCCTCTCTCTCAGTTCAGAATCAGAGCTTATTTTTACACTAGACTCTCCCTCCGTTTCATGCATAGTATACAATACTTCTTTTTCTCTAGGTTCATCTGCCTTACTTGTTCTACCGGTTTTTCGTTTATCCACTAGCTCTGTTCCCCTCTCTTTATTTCTCCTGTACACTTTATTTTCCAGAAATTTCACGTGCCTACTCTCATATAGTTTCTTTTCTTCCGCTACATAAATTATGAACCAAGTGGGTTTATAGCCTACCAGATAACCTCTTAAAGCCTGCTCTCCGAATTTATGATTATTGTTTCTCGGTATTTTAAATATACTCACGCAGCCAAAACGTTTGAGCTGCTTTACATCAAAACTACAATTCGGTATTAACTTACAAAGAAGTATATTCATGTCTATAGAATGATGTGGGGTTCGATTATACACATACCCTGCCATTTTTACTGCTAAGTCCCACATGTTGGGTGGTAAACCTGAATCGAGCATTATTGACCTAACTTTTGTTTCTAAAGTCCGATTAAACCTTTCTGCTACCCCATTACCATTTATCTCTTTCAAGACTTTAATCGTCTCTTTACAAACAAACTCTGTACCTTGATCGCTTCTCAAGTAACAAACCTTATTATCTGTACCTATAATATTTCTCATGCTCGTGATACATTCTTTCAAGTGAGTTGGCACTTCGGATTGTTGCTTCATTGGATATGCTAATGCTACTCGTGAATAATCGTCTACAAAAACTACTACAAATTTGTAACCGCTCGGATGTGACACAGGACTCACTGGTCCCATAGTGTCCGCATGAATAATTTGTAGTGGTTTTTCTGCTCTTGTTCTAATTTTACTAAACGGTTGTTTTACACTTTTCGTTATCAGACACGTCTCACATTCCTCTATTCCCTTTTCCGCATTAACATCTACTTCTTTCAGCACTTCAGGGTTTTGTTTAGCAAACTCTAACACATAATTTCGTGACGCATGACTTAAACGCATGTGCCATCGCATGGCATTACTAACTTCTACATTATATACATTGTCTTCACTTAATGCATCTGCTTCCTCTATTTCAACCTGATCTAAATTGAAATTAACATTATGTACTTTCCTATTATTGCCTGTAGATACTATGTCTGAGGCTCCTACAGCTTTAAATTCTGACTTATCCTTTTCTGACTCGCTCGGTTGACTACTTTTGTTTGAGTTTAATTTACTTTTACTCCTAGTGTTATAGCCTTTTTCTTTACTTTCGTTGCTAATTAATGCGCTTGACATATATTTTTCTTTTATCTCATCTTTGTTCTTAATTACTTTTAATTTAATAATCCAGAAGGGATTTTTGTATATTCCTGATACTATTCTTTCTTTAGTCAATTATTATATTATCTAAGTAGATCTGCAATCCTTGATCAACCAATTGTCTTAGTGATAACAAATTCTCTGACAATTCTTCCGGCTGGCCAGATTGAGTCGACATAATAAAATTGCTCGTCACTCATTTTATGGTCGATCCTTACTATTTTCCGGTCCGAGAAAATGAAGTGAAGCGTCCTATCATCTTTCCTGATGACACACTTTCACCCCTGTGTTCCAGGTGCATCAGCTCCTCGTTCCACACATCTCCCAACACTCGTTGCAGTTCGTCAAACCAATATGAAAAACACAATTGTATTAGTTTTTAGTCATACTATCTTTCTTAGCTTTTACTCTCCAACTTTAGTTAATTCTTATTTCTTTCTCATCTCATTCTCATCTCTTATGTTTCATATAGCTATATGTACATCTCTCATCTCTTTACCGATTCGAATCGTAACGTCACTTTTCTCATCTCCTCATCTCATCGTCTACGCCTTCTCCAACAACACGGCTTTTGCTGTCAAACTACTCATCAACTATACAGCTTATCTCGTCATCACAATTCTTTTAAGGCGACTTACAATCTCTCTTCGAACTAGATGTGACGTCCTCGTCTTTAATTGCGCGACTTAAATAAACTGATCTCGGCGTGTGCACACTCTCATCTCTCTCGTCTCATCTCTCTCTCTCTAGTTCGAAACCGTGTTGTTTTGCGTCCTCTGCTGACACTAACACAATGCCGCTAGCAAGCAATTCGTCGTATGTTACAAAGGCGCTCTCTCTTTTCACGTACACTACACACCTATGGTGTGTTTATACAATATACCGCGCTGCGCGCGGTTCTTCTTCTGTCTCATAAAACGGTTCACTTCACTTTTCTATAAAAACTGCGCGGTGGAAGCGTTCCTACCGGCCCATAACCTGTTGGGAGTAGGTTCGTAGGTAAACGCAATAAACAACCATTCAGATGGAAAAGGCTTTTATTCACTCTCTTACACACGGGCACACACGTCTCACTAAGTGAACGGTCTAGAGCCGACTAACTGCCTTTCGCTCGGCGCTCGCTCTTACGCTCTGCGCCCCTCCCCTCATCTACTTTCAACTGTTCTAACGCGATGCTCACTGCATAGACCTCAACATAAGGGCTTAACGGTTTATGGGTTAAGGGGTTTCGCGTTTAAGTGTTTGGGGTTTAAGAGTTTGTTGTTTATGGGTTAACGAAATACGCGTTTCAGGGTTTTGCATTTAAGTGTTTGGAGTTTAAAAGTTTAAGGGTTTATGTATGTAAGGGTCTCACGTTTAAGGGGTTGGAGTTAAAGTGTTCAAAGGTTTATCGGTTAAGGGGTGCAGCGTTTAAGGGGTTGGAATTTAAGGGTATAAAAGTTATTAGGTTATCGAGTTTATTATTATGTGGGTATTTAATTTCTTGGGGTTTACGGTTTATGGCTTTACGGATTTCGCATTTATGATCTTAGGATTTGAATATTTAAGTATTATTGGATTTAAGAGATTTTTGTTTAAGGGTTTGGAGTTTCATTGTGTAAGGGTATATTTGGTTATTGGAGTTCAAGTGTTTGGGGTGTAAGGGTATATTTGATTATCAGGTTAAGCGATTTAAGGGTATACTTGGTTATTAGGTCTCAAGGGTTGGAGTTTAAGTGTTTTAGGGTTTATGGGTTTATGGATTTAAGGGTTTATCGCTTTATAGGATTAAGGGCTTATGGGTTAAGGAGTTCCGCGATTAAGGGTATGGAGTTTAAGGGTTTAAGGATTATTGGGTTAATCGTTTTCGTATATAAGGGTATGGAGATAAACCTTAAGGTTTATGGGTTTAGCGTTTAAGAGATTGGAGTTTAAGGGTTTTCGATTTATGGGTTAGTTAATTTGAGAATTTATGGATCAACGGGTTTCGTGTTTAAGGAGTTGGAGTTTAAGGTTTTAAGAGTTTAAGGATTTATATGTTAAGGGGTTTCGCGTTTAAGTGTTTGAGGCTTGTTGTTTATGGGTTAATGAGTTACGCGTTTCAGGGTTTCGCATTTTAGTGTTTGGAGTTTAAAGTTTTAAGTTATTGGGTAAAAAAGTTGTTGGGTTTATTATTATGTGTGTATTTAATTTCTTGGAGTTTACGGTTTATGGCTTTACGGATTTCGCATTTAAGATCTTGCGATTTAAATATTTAAGGATTATTGGTTTTTTTTTTAAGGATTTGGGGTTTCATTGTGTAAGGGTACATTTGGTTATTGGGGTTATTATTTGGTAATTGGATTAAGCAATTTGAGGGTATGTTTGGTTATTGGATTAATTGTTTAAGGATTATTGGGTTTTTTGTTTAAGCGTTTGGGATTTTAGGGTGTAAGGGTATATTTGATTATTGGGTTAAGCGATTTAAGGGTATATTTGGTTATTGGGTTATTGTTTGGTATTTGGATTCAGTATTTTAAGGCTATATTTGTTGAAAATGTATGGGTTATTATAGTGTTTGGGGTTCTATTTTTCAATTTTATCATAAATTCGCAGTTACATCATAAAATAAATATAATTGTGTGTATTTTAGAAAAAGATTCAAGTTGATCGGTGCAGTTTTGGGCTGTCGACAGAATTTCGATCGTTTCTGCCCACTGTGCGTCGTTACAGGTTGGATGTCCGACAGAGACTGGCGATCGTCGATGCGAAATGCAGTAAGAGAGTATAAAAAGAGTTTATGTATGAAGTATATATGAAAAGTATATATTGCATCTTCATTGTCTTCTGGCTTCTCTTTGTCCATGCAGATTCTATTCGGAGCGATAAGGAGGCTGGCTGGCCGATGCGTCTAAGTACCTATGTGGTGACTCATATAACTCGCGCGCATGGGGCTAGGTACGCGTGCTGCTATTGAGGCCTATCATGGTTCTAATGACATGCAAGTCATGGGAAAAGATTGATGATAGGTGATAAGGGGGGGGGGGGGGCCAAAACAAAATCGGTAACGAGCCATAAAAGGGACGTGACCGATGTGATGAGTCAGATCGAAGCAGAGCGATCGCTCTCTCTGATCCTGGCTCGCTTATAGTAAGCGCACTGAGGAGATCACCCAATTGAAGAAATAAAGAGTCTACGTAAGTTGAGAAGAGTGCTGAGTAACGTGGTGTTGAGGTTATAGGTAGAGATCGTGCGGGTCGTGGTCACTCCTTTTCTTCTTTAGGACTATTAGTAGCGGCTGTTCCCAGTGAGCGTCGGAGCAAATGTTACTCGTGGTCGTTGGTTCTAGAGGCTTTATTGTGTTGCAGGTACCAAGTCGGAGCCAATGGATTCTACGGAGCGGCATCCGCCGTCAACGACAATTACTTTAATAAATTACTCTATTATTAGCTGTCGTATTTCAATAGCGAGTGTAAGACCTTTGTGTGTGCATGTCCAGTCCCACCTTCTCCCTACACGTTTTCAGAGCGATTAAAAGCGGTCATAAGTTGTCGTGGGTTGTCGTGCCGGAGTTCAGCTGGTCGTGCAATTCGTTCGAACCACCCGAGAGGATCGAGACTCAGCAGTCGGCGGAGAATAAGTAATAGTGGCGTAAGTGATTGGTTTAAGGGTCAAGGTCCAACCCTGGGTAGTAGAATAAGCAGACACAACGTCACATACGACATAAAGTAAACGAATGTTTCACTTTCATAAATTTTAATTTCTTGTTAAAAATCAATTCAAATTGCAAAGAATCTAATTGTATGATTTGTTTACGTGTATTAAATATTCCAGATTCAATAATAACCATATTATATATCAGGATATTTATTATTTAAAGAACTTCTTATTAATTTTTTTTAAGACCATCCCCCTTCTGTTCCAGCCTTCTCATCGCAACTTCCGACTATCGTTTATATTAAGGGGGCCGAACACCTTTAAAATGACGAAAAATTAATTTTTTTTACTACATATTTTACTAAAAAAACACTTATAGAATATGTCCCAATTAGTTTTAAAGCATTATCTATTTTTTTTAAGAATATACACAAAACACTGATAAAGTTTTTCATTTGTTTTCTTGTTCAAATTATATTTTTCCCCTTGTATACATATTTATATAATCGTCTATTATTTCTACTATTTCTTTTTATTTCCCTGTTCTCAATATATTTAAAATGCTCACTCTACATATCCTTATATACTTTAAAAAATCCGAAAATAACATTTTAAACATTAATATAAAGATAAAAAATAAATAATATAATTTATGGACGGTATTTTTGACAAAAATAAAAATTTTAATTTAAAACTTATAGCAGTTAAGTTGGCACCGTAACAACCTGACCTACAGCAAATCCACGTGCCATGTGCGCTGTGAGTGTGCCATGTGAGGAACCGAAAAAAGTTGTTGTTCGACATCTGTTAAAGTCAGCGTCTAAGGCTACAGTAGAACAGACCTACTTGTTTTGGAGTACAAAGGAGAGGTTATGTACAATAATTACTTATTGGAATGCACAGGTCTTTCAAACTCATCTTTCTTATAAAATAGATATATTCATTTTCGTCCATTCAGACTGTGAAGAACAAACTTCAGCAATACAGTCACTGCATGCTTACATTATTTCATTGATATAAAAACTTTTCAAATATATCTTTATATGTAAAACCTTAAATTTTGTCTTCCAAAATTCACTTTTTAATACAAATAATTAAACACTCAGAAAAATGTTCTATTTCACAAACTGTTAAAGTCGAATGGTTGATGGCTATGTAACCCGGCTTATATGAGTTATCAGCTCTGCAACTGCTGTGTAAGACTGACAGCTTCTATCTCACTCTAGCTGAAAAAATATAAAATTCCACAATCATGTCTATATTAATTAAACGTGATAAAAGTGGAAAAGGTCATACTTATCTGATTATCAAAAGATCCTCATTCTTGTGTGTATTGTAACCTCCAGCTTCATCCACATTTAGACTTCTAATTGCTATTTTATAATATTAAAATTAATTCAATTACATGAATAAAAACATTTAATATTCTATACTTATTAACTAAACTGAAAACTCTGCATAGCAATGACAGCTGAGCAGAAGTAAATATACAGTCTATACACATACATACACACACACACACGCACACACAGTGCTCGGAGCCAATCAGCTGCTGCTATAGAGCGAAAACGAGAGAGAGAGAGAGTAACTGTGACTGTGAACGTATATGTATATGTTCAATTTACTTCTGGTCAGCTGTCATATTGCTATGCATGGGTTTTCAGTTTAGTTAAGTATGGGATATTACATGTTTTTATTCATATAATTGAATTAATTTTAACATTGAACTTTTTTCTGTAAAGTCAGTAGTTTTTTTGTAGCAGTCGAAAAACTGTTTTTCCGAGCATTCAATTGTTAATTAAAAACATTTCCCATGTAAATTTTTATACTCATTTACCGGGTTATTGTTCCTGATGACCTCCCCAATCATAACCCACTTGATAAGGTCGGCTTACAATTAGGTTTCAAAACAGGCAAAAAAAAGACTAATTTGACTGGCCTATCATGTGATTTCCACACTTTGTGAAGTTTTGCTGAAATTGGATAGATATTATCTTCAGTATGAAAATTAAACCCAGATATTCTGACCAATGGCAAAACAGTAATTATTCTGAACAGATAACAATAAATACATCTATTATATAAAAAAATATGAGCGATTAGAGAAAATATACAATTTAAAAGAGTTATGCATTACAATGAGTTTTAAGATACATCTGCATATAACAGCCGCAGATACACTTAGAACACAAGAAATACATAATAAAAACTGAAGATATATATAAAATGCAATACATGTAATCAAGTGATCATGGAAACAATGATGTGATCAATTGTTACGACTTTGTATTTCTCAACGTCAGTAACATTTTTCATATTCATCTTAGTATTATAAATAATAATGAAACTCATTCAATGTTTCTATTTTAACCATTTTATGTAAAAGAACTGATGTAGGTACATGAAAGTGAGTCTCAAGAAAGTGAAAAATGAAGAACTTGATTGCTAATCATTTTGGAAGTTTTATGGGTTTTATACCACTCTAACCTCAAAATCACAACTTTTGTATGATTTTTCGGTGCTCGTGGTATAAAATACCGTTCGAAATTAGTGTGTAAGTCGATTATTTAGCTCATGTGTCTTTTTCGCACTCGCTTCGCTCGTGCAAAAAGACACATGAGGTAAATAATCGACTTCCCCACCCATGTCGATATGTGTTATTTTCTGTCCAAGCTTATTTCTCAAAATGTTTTCTTTTCAAAGTTTTGAGTATCTTTTTTACAGGGCCTAAATTAGATGAAATTTTGCAGGTATGGTATAAGCAGTTGAAAATATAAAAAATATTTAATTAAATAATTTCTAAATACTATGAACTACAAAAAAATATAAAAATTTATAAAATTGATAAAGTAAAACTAGTTTATTCCATAAAAAATATTTGCTAAAAGAAATTCCATGTTTTTAGTTCTTTCAGCAATAACTGCATACATTTACAATTTAGGCCCTGTTGAATGAAAATCCGTTGAGTTTTATTTTTTTCAAGAAGATACGCTACAAAAAAATTGAAACCGTTATATTTCTTAGTAAATTATCAGCTGATAATCAGCTGGATATTTAGAGTAGGATGTGCATATAAAATACTTACATGTTATCAAAGAAACCTGGAATATAGTTACCTTTTTTCTGATTTTTAATTCTTATATATTTGAATTCATATTAGAGAATTTTATATTAGAGGCTCAGAATTAACCATCATAAGAACGAGGTAATTATTTCAGATTCCTACGATAATCTTGAACATTGCTAATTTTTGTATACATCGTAGATATCGAACAAAATAAATGATATGATATGAAAAAGAAACCATTCAATTTATTTGGAGTAATTTTCAAAGTATAAAAGTTGTACTTTTATAATCAAGTAAAAGTTACACACTCTATACAAAGACACATAGTATATGCACTTTACACAAAAGGAAGGACAAAAACACAAAGCTACAATGATATAAATCTGATATGGAATAATGTTTAAGATTTTGTTCAAAATGTAAACATTGTAACGCGTGCGCGAGTTAGGTAATTCGAGATTCGAATTACCTGCGCCGAGCAGGCATGCTCACTGGGGGCGCGAGCGCGCGAGCATTCCGACCGGATTAGAACGGTCTCACGACGCGTAATATGCCCGTCGCCTACCCGCGAAGCTGCTACGGCTTTATACGAGTCACGAGAGCCATCCTCGGGTCTGCCATCGTGCCGTGAACTTCTCTCCAGCGTGCCTCTCGAAAATTACCTCGTCCGCGCCGTCCTCTCTTTTTATAGTTACCGCGAGTGTAGTGGAGGCGCCGAGCAGAGTGTATGCGTGTGAAAGCTTTCTGTACCGTGTACGTGCAGGTGTGTGTCAGCCCACCGTACTTTAACACCGCGTGCGAGCGTAGCAGCTTCGCCGCGCGCCGTATCGTTCGCGCGTTTGAATACGCTATTAACTGTCGCTCGCGAACTAACTTATTGTTTTAACCAGCACTCGCGAGGTGCCTGTAATTATTATTGTTTTTAATATACTGTGATATCTAGTTACTCGTCGCGTTGTTCATTAAAACCTGTCCTTCTACCGGATACGGCCGCCTCCACGGGAAGACGACTACGCTGGTCGCTTTCATATCTGAACGTAGCGGCCGCGCGCTTTACTCTTCGAGCGCGCGCTTTTCACTCTGTGATCCAATTAGTTGGAAAGAGAAGTTCGTGTGCGATCTTCGCGTTGTTTTCGGGATTCCAGGAGCAGATCCCCGGGCAAGTCATTTTAGTCTGACACCTGCGGCACCGTGTTCTAGGCCATCGCTGGCCTGTGGCTTTTTGGGATTTTCCCTCATTAGCCATCCCGTTACAACTGGCGTCACAAAGTTTTGCGGGTGGAGAAGGACCCGCGGCGCGTACGTGATTCGCGGCGAACCTTGGCGCGAAGAAGCTCAGCAGCGTAGCTGAGCGTAAGCTGCAAAGAAAGGCTCTTCGTGTCGCAGCTCGTAGGCGCGTGTGTGCGTGTGCATGACACAGCCGGGCTGTTGCGAGAATGCGTTCGAGAGGTTAGGCGAGCGATAGCCAATAATGCTCGACCTAGAGTGCCGACGAGGAGAGATCTTGATCGCGAAATTTTTGTGTTTTAGGTAATTGCTTTTAATAATTAAAAATTTTTTTAATAACAATTAATTTTTTTTTAACGACAAAAATTTTTTTTAAGCGATAATTAATTTTTCTTAATTAATTTTTTTCTTGACTCGAAATTGGTTTTCTCCTCTCGTATTTCCGATACGAATTATTGTTTTTTGGACGAAACATAAAATTTTTTTTTCCTTTTCTCGTGCGGTTAGTAGAAAATCGAGAGAAAGTCGGCATGCACTGTCGGAACAAAAAGTTGACTGTTTGCCCGAGTAAAATCTCAAGCGCAAAAATCCCCTCGAATTTTAAAATTGTTTTTTATTTCATTTTACGTGAAAATTGTATTTATTTTTTGTGTTTTTTGGTGATATCGTCCGTTTTGACATGTATATATAGACACACTTATCGGGGTTTATGGAGCCCAACCCTGTATATTAGTACCTACAGCCGAGAGTTCGCTATGGCAAGTGACTAAAGAAATAATGGACCCTGGGGTTATAGACTCTAGGTCGGGCCGCATAAACCCCTATATTTAGAAATATTATGAAGCCCGGGCTGCATAATCAAAATCGGGCTCGATAAACCCCTATATATAAAAAAACGGGCTTTATAAACCCCTTTCGAGAAATGTGTATATATATATATATATATATATATATATAATCATATAAACATGGACTTATGCTGACACCAATGTATAAGACCACGTGACCTGTCTGCATAAGTGTAGTACCGTTTATACAAGTGTCTGCACAAGTCTAGCGTGACTAAAGAAATAATCTCTCTACTTATGCTGACGTCTGCATAAGTCGGTCTCTGTCTGCATAAGTCTATTTAAATTTCGGAAAGTGTCTGCATAACTAGCGTTTCATATATTTATATATATATATATATATATATATATATATATATATATATATATATATATATATATGGGGCATTCTGTCAACGCGACACCCCCTCTGCCCAGAACAATTTTGATCCAAATGAGGTCTACCTAGGCTCAAATGAAAGCTCTTGATTTCTACTTTCGAACGCCGTCTGGCGATTCCGAAAATTCAAAATGGCGGATCCAATATGGCGGCTGAAAGTCTCGGAATGATGGAAAAACAAGTATTTCTTCACTCTAATAGCGAATCTGATACGAAAATTGTTATTTCTTGTCACTAATATGAAGTTAGTGACATATTTTCTTATTACTACCGTTCAAACCGAGCGGTTAAAATTATATTTCAAGGTCATTTTGAAGGTCAAAAGTTATTTTCTGGATTTTCGGACTAGTATTCCACGAAACTAGTAGAAAACTTGATTGCGATCATAACTAGACTTGACCTTGGATCATTTTTCAAGGTCATGATTTCTGTCTCTGCATAATTAATGTTTTGTTGAACGTAACCTCCTATGAGACATTTGTTCCTTTGTGCATATCGTGGGACCGGCGATCTAAAAATTTCATGTATAAAATTCTTAGAGAAGGTAAAGTTCCACAATAGAACTATCAAGTAGTTTTAGCATAACCCATTCTGAACCACGTGGAGGTACTACTTCTCTCAGAACATAAAAAAAAATTAAAAAAAGGAGGATAAAAAATAGAAAAACTTGAATATTATAAAAAAAATTCAGTATATTTTCCCATTGAAAATTAAAGTAGAACAGATACAGACTTAGCAGCATTCGAGTACCTTTTCATGATAACTTTCCCGTCACTTGATAATTGAAAAGAATGATGTTTAAGAATCTGTGGGACAGGTAATGCATCTTAAAACCTACGATTGAGTTTCCTTTTGAATTTATCATGTTCAGTCTGCGTAAAATAAAAAATCCTTATATTTTCAAAATGATTTTTAGCCCACTTCACAAGAGATGTGTGCGTCAGAATAGCATCTTTCGGTTTCGCCTTCAAGCTAGCTCTATAAGCTTCTCTTTTAAATATTGCACCAAGACCATCATAACAGCTTTTACCATGAGCAGTGGCGCAAAAATGCCACTCTGCCTCAATACCAAAATCCTTCTCATGATGAAGAAGATTTGCTATCTGAAAGCGGTTCTTGAAATGCTGTTTTGCTCCATCTGTCACGTAAATAATCTTTTTAAGTTTTTTTACTTTTCTCTTGATTTCTGGAATCAATAAATTCTGAATAGTATAGACAGAAGAAGTGTCATGCTTCAAACTATTCGACAAGAATACACAACTTCCATGCTTCAGCTCTGAATCTTCTTTATAATAGTAAATAGCTGGAAAAACAGTGCACTCGTCATTATTAAAATGGAAGGCTTGAGATGCATCTTGAACTGCAAAAGAGTAATTCTCAGAATAGTCGAACATTACCAGAACTTCTCCATTGCCTAGATTACTTTTTGTTTGAGCAATGAAATTACCTTGTTCTTTGGCAATATATGAGTGGGGTTTGAGTATCGCCAATTTGGCATATAATTCATCAACAAATTCTTCAACTGGTAGAGTTAAATTCTGCAAAGTTGATCTATCCGTTCCTGACCACGCACAGTACTCAATTTGTGAGATATTTGCCCCATCCAATATTTCAAGTAAACGAGACGTAAGATTTTCAGAACCAGGGCACTTCAAACATTCATCCAAGTGACAGTCAGGTGTAGGATTCTTACACATAATTTGCTGTAAGGCCGAATCCATCTCAAATCAGACAGCCCGCGTATGCCTATTTCACCTATCATGTTGAAATAAAAATATTTATGTTCTACTCGAAAAAATATTTTACACGTGTTTTTTTATTTTTTTGTTTCATCAAAATTTCATGCGTTCAGCGATGCCGAAAAATTCCGAGAAAATTCTTTCATTGAGAAAAAAAATTTTCAATGTGATTTTCAGACTGCTATTGTTTCAGCAGTTTTTCGAGCTTTTAAACGTGTAACACACAATTTCACTCAGTTTTGAGCCCTCTTTAAGGGCCTTAATGTCATTTTCAAAAAAAATAAAAAATCCACGAGCTATGCACTTTTTACTGAAAAATTCATTTTTTAGGGAAGTGCCTTTTTCTCGAAAACCCCATGTTTTTTTTGCACAATTTTTGTTGTCGTGATAGAGGACGGTAATGCCTAGCTAGACGTATTTGTGAGATTCGGTACTTTTTCCCTGGGATAGCGATCACTAATGAGATAACACACAAACAAATTTTTCACGCCTAATGCTTATATATAGTCAATGATATTAGAGTCAATGTAAAGGTATTTGTCTTTGTGTGTATGTAATATACAGGTACACATAACTATGTATTTATTTGTTATTTGCGTCTTTTTGATTTTTTATTTTTATACCTTTTTTTCATTTGTATACCTATTTTACTACCTTTGTTTTTCTGCTTCATTGTTCTTAATTCAGTAAGCGGACGATCAGCGGTCTTTGCTGTCAAACAATGTATTTTATCGTCACATGTTTTTTTAACCCATATATGAGTTTTTTGAATTCCAGGATACTTTGGAGTTGTAAGCCAATCAATATTTTTTTCTTTTCTGAATTGTTCTATTTCAGCATCTTGTAAATGTATTATTTTAATAGCATCAGTATATTTTTGAACATGTATTGCAAAATCATTTGCGTTTTGAATAGCTTCTTCAAGGGGCTCTCGAAGATTATGCGAAGTAGCATAATGCTTTATAAGTCCACCCACACCATCTACAGCTCCTTTGCCGTGCCCAGTAGCAGAGAACAACCATTTTATATCACACGGTGCTCGTTTTAGTTCATCTAATTGAAAGCGATTTTTAAAGTGACTCGCAGCGCCGTCTGATACGATGGTAATTTTTTTAATTGAATCACAACAATTTTCTTTCAAGAATTTTATAATTTTTTGTACTGCTAGCAAAGCATACGCTGAATCATGTTTTCGGTCATCACTTATAACTGCGAAACTTTGTGTCGAATCCCCTTGATAAGAGACTGCTGTGAAAATAGAAATTTGATCATTAACCCAATTATTTCCTTGAACAGCTTTATTATGAATCACAGCCCAGTTTTCAGCGAAGTCTATTTGAAGAACTAAATGATGTGAGTCTTTTTTAGCACTTTCTCTTTCTGTTTTTATAGCTTTGCGTTGTATATTTTTTACATACATGTGAGTACTAACCCTCATGGTCCAAACCGAAAGTTCATCTTTAAAAGCAGAAATTGATAGTGTCTTTTTAATCAGGTTTCCATTATCCCACAAAGCATATGTAATTTCTTCTGTGCCTTCTACATCTTGCAGTTTTAAAACATGAAACGTAATTCCCTTAATCCCTGGACATAGTTTACATTCTTGTAAATAACATAAATCAGATGGCTCAGAACACATTGTTGCATTTATTATTTGTGACCGACTTTCATCCAACTCTGTGACGTTACTCCCTCTAAAATTAATTAAGCTCGTAAGAAATAAATCATAATTTGCGCAATAGATACAGAGACAAACTTCTTTGATGGGGCTAAGTAAGACATACTTTGGTCGCAAACTATAAAATTTCGATTTTCCAATTCTCAATTCTGTATAATCATTTTTAAATACTTTATACGTCTCTTTTAAACTTCGAGTAAGAAAACGCTTAACTTTTTTCTCTTTTTTATTGTTAACTTTAATTGTAACAACGTCACATTTATTAGGACTTTGTCTTGAACAATTAAAATCATCATTTAAATAATATTCCATAACAATTTTTTCCATGTTTTCATCAATCGGATGGCCTGAATATGCATCTGGTTCTGAATAAATTCCTTTTTCTTTAACAAGATTTCTCGATTTGTTGATCATATACATTGTTATTTCTGGAAATAAAGATAAAATTTCATGTTTTGTAAAGGATGAAGGTAGCAAAGTCAGAATTTTTATTTTTTCTGATACCGTAGAACACTTTTGCAAGGCTAGACCAAGATTTTGTATCCATTCTGTACAATGGCATGCAGTTGATTCATTTGCTGTTATAGAAACGTCATAAACATTGTTCAACTTCACATCAAGGGTATTAGACAATGTTGAAAGTATTTTTTTTTTCTTCTTTGTTACGTAATTTTCAATTGATTTTTCATGTATAAGATTTTTTCTTTTAAGAGGCGATACAGAACCTAAGAAAGATGTACTTATTTCATTATTAAATTCTTCAATGCGTTCTGGAGTACTTGGTAAAAAATCTTCATCTCTATCAACTACGTTATCGGTAACTTCATTATCCGTTATAAATTCATTGTCAGTACTACTCACCAATTCTAAAGCACGATTGTAACAATGTTGACACAGATATGTAGAAGGTGTCAAAGGTAAATGAGGACAGAGGTGCTTCAATGGATGAGCAAGATTCTCAAGTTGTTTTAAACGTACGGAACTAGATTTGTAAATAATTTGTTTGTGTTTGTCTAAAAAGTCTGCACATTTGATTCTCTTTGTTGAGTAATATTGAGACATCGTAGTTGAGTTGATAAGGTGTAAATATGTAATAATTTTCCAAAAGATGATGGTTTTAAATAAGACGAGATGTGTGATATATAGCAGAAACCGAACTTTTCTTTGTAAATGCTAAGTCAAACCATATCCATCTAGCGGACAAATGTACTAGTACATATACTCCTATAAGTAGGCGCACGTACATGTATATTACATACGCACAAAGATAAATACCTTTACATTGACTCTAATATCATTGACTATATATAAGCGTTAAGCGTGAAAAATTTGTTTGTGTGTTATCTCATTAGTGATCGCTATCCCAGGGAAAAAGTACCGAATCTCACAAATACGTCTAGCTAGGCATTACCGTCCTCTATCACGACAAAAAAAATTGTGCAAAAAAAAACATGGGGTTTTCGAGAAAAAGGCACTTCTCTAAAAAATGAATTTTTCAGTAAAAAGTGCATAGCTCGTGGATTTTTTATTTTTTTTTTGAAAATGACATTAAGGCCGTTAAAGAGGGCTCAAAACTGAGTGAAATTATGTGTTACACGTTTAAAAGCTTGAAAAACTGCTGAAACAATAGCAGTCTGAAAATCACATTGAAAATTTTTTTTCTCAATGAAAGAATTTTCTCGGAATTTTTCGGTATCGCTGAACGCATGAAATTTTGATGAAACAAAAAAATAAAAAAACACGTGTAAAATATTTTTTCGAGTAGAACATAAATATTTTTATTTCAACATGATAGGTGAAATAGGCATACGCGGGCTGTCTGATTTGAGATGGATTCGGCCGTAAACAATCTTTATAACTACAAATGGGTTCTTCTTGATTTTTCGTGAGCTTCTGAATATCGATTGCATCCAACATCAATTTACAATTTTGATGAATGGTGCAAAGGCAGACGCTATGCCTTCCTCTAGCACCAGCAAGAACACAATGTTTTGGTCGTAATTTCGCGAAAGTACTGAATGCTTCTTGCACTGTTGGTTCTGCTATTTTGAATAATTCGTAAAGTTCTCGTAAATCGAAATATAAAAGACGTTTCTGCACCTGAGTCCGCTTTCCATCAATAATAACAGAGACAGTATCTTTTGGACCCGGCATCATCCGACTGTGCAGATCGTTATTATAACATTCAACAATGACTTCTATTACTGCCTTTGACAAAGGTTTACCATGTTTAGCCGTTGTTGTAGCTAAAATACCTCCATCGGCTTTGAGTTTTTTCGACTTTCTTACTAAATGTCTTGATGTATTGAATTCACGGGAAATTCGACCAATATTCCAAGTTGATGGGGCGATTGTAAGTATAGTTAGTTTCAAAGGGTCATTAACTGCTAATCAGAAAACTTTTCTTTTAATTCTGAAAACATGTCTTCCAATTCGATTTCTCTAGCTGATCGTGTAGCTTCTTGAACAGATTTATCAATACCAGTGTTTTCTGATGTCGTCTCTATATCCATGTTTTCATATTCGTTGTTGCCTTCGTTATCTCTTGCACCAATAGATTAAATGGGAGATCCACATAACTTTCTACACTTACTACAAATTTTTGAATTATCTGGCAAATCTGGAAATCTTCGTTTTAAGTTGTTCGAAAATAAGCGTAAATCATTACATATGTGACCCTTACCATTGAGAGGGTTGATACAACGATCGGACCGTGCTACAGTAGACATATTCAATCCATCTAAGTAAGTGATAATACTCGAATATAATAACGTAGGAATGTTAGAACAGATGCTGTGAAAAATGTCTTCGAATTAATTTGAATCCTCTCGAAAATCGATGGGAACTATATGTACGAAACGTTTAGGAAAGATAATGCACGAAATATAGAACCACAGATATACCAAAGAGTTAGAGTAACAGCCGCACTAAACTTTTAGAGAAGCATCGGTACTTAAAGAGTTTCAAAAGAGGAATAAAAAAAGTTAGAGAGATTTTAGAAATGTTCTATTGTAAAGTTTAATTACAGGGTTATCAAAAAGTATAGGGCCCCCGTATTTTCCCAGAAACGATATTTTTTGAAAAAGCTAAGGTCATACCGTAAGTAATTTTCAACGAGGATTTGTCTGGTCTGATGACCTTGAATCTGACCTCGTCGTTGACCTTCAAAGTCAATTCAAAAATTGCAAAATTCAAAAATTTTGCAATTTTTGATCGCATTGTATACGTGTATAGTCACACGTCTTACACCAACTATAGCATCCACGGCGTCACGTCGGTTTTTTTCTCTCAGTGCGTATACTGCACGATTTTTGTGCAGGAGGAGCACCAAATCAAAAAAGCAGTAGCAGAACAAAAGTGTTGTGCCATTGCCACACTTTTTAATGCTTCTTCTGCCCTAAACTTTTGTACTCCTGAAGAACGATGAAATAGATTAAATGCGGAACAATTTTAGTGCAACATTTGCTCTAAAATGGGAGAGTAAAGGACTTAATGTTTAGTTACGAAACAATTCTTGCATTTGGTACTGATACTCTACGCTAACGTGTTTCTTCTCCACCAAACTTTTTTCAGTGATTCTGAAATGTTTCAAAGTGTGGATATAACCTCAGTTTTTCTGTTACTGTTCCGAATTAGAACCGATTGATAGCATGAATTGAAGAAGTATAACTGCGAAAGAATCGGTTTATTAAAATTAGAACTCACCATGAAAATGACCTTGAGAAATGATCCAAGGTCAAGTCTAGTTATGATCTTAATCAAGTTTTCTACTAGTTTCGTGGAATACTAGTCCGAAAATCCAGAAAATAACTTTTGACCTTCAAAATGACCTTGAAATATAATTTTAACCGCTCGCTTTGAACGGTAGTAGTAAGAAAATATGTCGCAAACTTCATATTAGTGGCAAGAAATAACAATTTTCGTATCAGATTCGCTATTAGAGTGAAGAAAAACTTGTTTTTCCATCATTCCGACACTTTCAGCCGCTATATTGGATCCGCCATTTTGAATTTTCGGAATCGCCAGGCGGCGTTCGAAAGTAGAAGTCAAGAGCTTTCATTTGAGCCCAGGTAGACCCCATTTGGATCAAAATTGTTCTGGGCAGAGGGGGTGTCGCGTTGACAGAGAATGCCCCATATATATATACATATATTTTTTTTCACATATATTTATTTTAAAATTACAAGTGCGAGTAGTTGAGCATAATTAATTACAAATAGTAATTAATTACAAAAATAGCTTTTATTTTTTTAGAACCGCATACGGGAAACCCTCGTGCGTTATCGAGGTTAAGAGCAACCGCCGTAGCTCTTAGAAAATAACCCGAGTTCGCGTTGAAAAAGCTAGCTCACGGGTTGAAAAAGCAAACTCTCTCTGCCATCAATCCGGTTACTACTCGCGCTAGTAAAATAAGTTCGTGGGGAAGCGCACAGCCAATTGATACCATGCCCCGCTCATCGCAGTTTGCGGAATCGGCACTACTCAATACATGCCCGAAGAGGAAATAAACGAGGCCATGCAAGCCCTTGGTCTACAGCAGTCAGATCTGCAGTCAGTAAATATACTGACAGCGATCAAGTGGCTTATGGGCGATTACAGTGCCACCGATTTCGTGCCAGACCCGGAGCTGTCGGAGCAGCAAGGGTTTGCCATACGCGAGCAGTCCCGACGGGCTTTCATCGACTTAACGTTGATGAACAAGTCTGGGTCGACTATTGTGGATCCCAATACCGACCTAGACCACCCGCACCCGTTCATAGCGCTCCTTGATTACCCGTTAGTGATGCAGAAACTCTCGGAGTCACGGAGGATGAACGCTCCACAACAAGCACATAATGCAGTGGTGGAGCCAGCGGAAGAGAAAAACGGCCAGGAGGGTTCCGGGATAGAGCTATTGAGCTCTGCAGCACCCACCGGGACATCTCCAGTCGAAACCGGGGGACAGCTTCAACAGCAACAGCTCCAACAGCAACAACTGCATCAGCAACAACTGCAGCAGCAGCAAATGCAGCAGCAGCAAAAGCAGCAACAGCAGCTGGAGCAACTGGAGCAGCAGCAGCAACAAAGGCTGGAGCAGCAGCGACGGCAGCAACAGCAACAACAGCAGCAACAGCAGCAGGAGCAGCAGCAGCGGCAGCAATTCCTCCTGGAAGAGCAGCGCAGGCAACGACAATGCCAGCGCAACTTCGAAGAAGAGTCGTTAGCACGAAATGGGCAGCACGAATTCTGGCAGCAATCGCGAAACCCACCATAGTCGCAAAACCTGGAGTGGCCGCGGCAGCGTGAGTCGCAAACCACTGGGATAGCAGTCGGAGACAGCATATTATCGGAGCAGCTACTGGCGGTGATCAAAACACTCGTTGAGGAGGTTGAAGAGCTTAAAGAGAATGTATGAATACTGCAAGGAATTCGTCATCCAACCTCAAGTACGCACTTGGAGGGAGTTCAACCCCCAAGCACGGGCCGTAGACGAAGATCACCGCACGTGAACTTCCAAGACACGTTCACGGATGCGGAGTTTAACAGCAGCAGCCCGAGTCTCCAGTCCCCAACAGATGCTGGAAGGAAAGATACCAGAAATTCTTCCCATGACTCGTCTGAGAGGCATACGTATTTGTCTCAGCAAACGAACCGTGATGTGGGCCAGATAGTCTGAAAATGGCACATCAAGTTCCCAGGGTCCTCAAAGGAGCAGAGCTTTGAGCTATTCCTCACGAGAATAAAGGAATGCAGAACTCTAGCTAATCTGACACACGACGAGGTACTTTCGTCGTTGTCACAGCTCCTAACGGGGGTAGTAGTCACCCGATATCGGAGTAACCGCCACACATGGCGATCGTGGCCAGATTTCGAACAGGCCATAACGTACATGTATCGCGGGGACAGGGGACATCAGCAACGCGTCCTGGTGGAAATAAACGCGAGGACTCAAGGCAGAGATGAACTTATGCGTGATTACGTAGAAAATCTACAAGCCATGATCCTCAAGTTGGTTCCGGTGCCTAGCATTGCTCAACAGTTAGACATGTTGCACCGGAACATGCGGTCAGAACTGCAAAAGATGGTAATGCGAAATCAAATTACAGATTACCGAGGGCTCCTGGACCTGGCCCGGGAAGCCGAATTAGCGCTCGCGGCAGATAAGGTGTATCACTCGCCACCACCGACCGAGCACACGTACATGCCCGAATTTTCCTACGTGCCGACAGAGCCGCCCACGGATCAGCGGAAAAAGCAGAATCCAAGCGTGGCGGCGATGGGGCACCAACAGCACGAGCCTCGAGAGAGCCTCGAAGGCTATGTTCCGTTGGGTCATGGCCGATTGCTTAACGGCCTTGACAAAGAAAGGCTCCGACGAGAACAAGGGGCAAAAGCATAGCACGCCGCCGACCAGAATACCTAAGAAGAAGGGTAACTGGGAAAATAGGCGGTGGGACAGTGGGCAAATAACAAACCAGCCTAGTGGGGGTAGTAGCTCGACCCACCAGGCTAGGCCGTAAAGTCCGAGCAATAACGGACCTCCACAAAGTCCCAGAGTACCGAAGAAAACCCGGATATGAGCAAAGGGGAAGCAACAAGCCCAATGCTGCCGGAAACCATCAGGGAAACGGCCAGGAGGGCAGCTAAACACGGCCACATATCCGCCCCCAGCTCTCTCACCAGAGACCGAGGCTAACTCGGTCCAATCGTCTGGGGTGGAGAGCGAAGTGCCCGTGATTCAACCGAATGAAGTCAACCAAGAAACTTGCTCGCGATGGTGGCTTCAAGTAGGTGTAGCCGGTTACAGGCTACGTGCACTCTTCGATACAGGAGCTTCCTGGACTGGGATGAATTCGCGGAAAAGAGTTAATCCCAGCAAGACCCATTAAACAGAAGTACTACCCTGTATCTCAGAAACTCGAGAAAGAGAGGCACAAACTGGTGGTGGAAATGCTAGTCGCGGGAATAATAGAGCCCTCGACAAGTGGCTGGTCAAGTACAGTGGTAATGGTATGCGAGTCCAACGGGAAGTTCCGTTTCTGCATGGACTTCAGAAAAGTGAACTGAGCGTCAAGGCCAGACGCGTACCCGTTACCATACATGAAAAGTATCTTGCGCAAAGTGCAGAAACCGCGATACATCTCCACGTTGGGTTTAAGCAGTGCGTACCACCAGATACCACTTAGTGCGGAGTCCAAAGAGACTACGGCTTTCACCGTGCCAGGCAAAGGGCTTTTCCAATTTGCGAGAATGCCCTACGGTCTTTCGTATGCCGGAGCGTCCTTTCAGAGGCTGATGGACAAAGTCATCGTCCCCGAACTCGAACCTTTTGCTTACTCGTATCTCGACGATATAATAATAGTCACAGAGACATTCGAGGAGCATAAAGAGGTTCTAAAAAGAGATCTGGACAGGATACAGGACGTAGGCCCCACAATAAATCGCGAAAAGAGCCTCTTTCGTCGCGATGAGGTCCAATACCTCGGGGTCATAGTAAATAGAGATGGTTTTAAGCCAAATCCCGAGAAAATAAAGCCCATTATGGAGTATCCGGTACCGAAAAACCTCCGTCAGCTGAGACGTTTCTTAGGAATGGCCTCGTGGTATAGAAAGTTTTTATCGAACTTCGCCACAATTACTGAACCACTGACCGAATTAACGAAAAAGGATCGGAAATATGAGTGGTCAACAGCACAAGAAGCCTTCCAAAAGCTAAAAGCGCTAGTAGCTTCTGCGCCGATTCTACACAGACCGGTATCTAACGTGCAGTTTGTGGTGCAAACTGACGCGAGCGATATAGGTCTGGGAGCGGTGCTATACCAAATAATCGACAGCGATGAAAGAGTCCTAGAGTTTGCAAGTCCAACTCTTAGCGCAGCCGAGAGGCATTATAGCGTGACGGAACGAGAATGTCTAGTAATTCTCTGGGAAATTAAATAGTTCCGTCCGTATATAGAGGCGTACGACTTCAAGGTTATCACGGACCATCGCAGCTTGTAGTGGCTCTGTGACCTCGAAAACCCGACCGGCAGGTTAGCTAGGTGGGCTTTGGAGCTACAGAATCACAGTTTCACGGTCGAACATCGAAAGGGCTCGTTGAACAATGTCCCGATGCCCTTTCACGGATGTTCGAGGAAGAAGAGCCAGCGGTAGCCGCGTTAGAGCTCGAGCGTGATACAAACGACCACTGGTACCTCAAGATCGTAAAAGATGTTCAACAAAAGCTGCTAGACTTCCCCACGTTCAAGCTGGCGGGGGGAAGTCTGTACAAGTACGACCCTAATGAAGTAATAGACGAATCTCTCGGCGACGACGATCCATGGAAGTTAGCAGTCCCTCACGAAAAGCGACGCGAAGTACTGACAGGATACCATGACTTTCCAACTGCTGGGCACTTGGGCCACGAGAAAACTCTAGAAAGAGTAAGGCGGAAGTATTATTGGCCACACATGTCTCGAGATGTAGCCAGATACGTGAGCCAGTGCAAAATTTGCCAGCAGTGCTTAGTCGAACAGCACGCTCCAGCAGGATTCATGGAACGTCGTATAACACAGCGTCCATGGCAAATCGTGGCCAGCGACATTATGGTACCCGTTCCTAAAACGAAGCACGGCCACGAATACATTCTCATCTTCCAGGACCTGTTCACACGCTGGATCGAAGTAATTCCGATAAAAAGGGCAGATGGCAAATCGGTGATAAAAGGGCTCAACAAACGAGTATGTCTGCGGTTCGGAGTCCACGAGATGTTTCTCTCCGATAATGGGACTGAATTTAAGAATGCACCCTTGGATGCATTCTTAAAGGAGAGAAACGTGCATCGCACGTTTACACCACCATATCACCCTCAAGCAAATCCTGTCGAGCGTTTGAACCGAACGGTGAAGACCATGATTATGTCTTACGCTGAGGAGAATCACCGGTCCTGTGATGAGCATCTGAACGAGCTGACGTTCGCGTATTATACGGCCGCACATAGCTCTACCAAGTCAAGTCCTGCCATGCTCATTTACGGCCGACAGCCTGACCCACCGAAGACACTAAGGCGGGATGCAGACAGGTTAGCAGAAGAGCAAGGGCTGTAAGAGGCGATAAATAATTGGGTGTCGTCCATGGACAAGCTCCGCGAATTGCACTTGTGGAAATTCCACAATTCCTCCAGAATTCTGTCTAGGTAATCGTGTATGGAGAGAGAATAAGGTACTATCTTCTGCAGATGAGGGGATTTCTGCAAAATTAGCCCCGAAGTACACGGGGCCATACAGGATTGTGAATATTCTAGGCGAAAACACCTATGAGATTCAATGTGAGGATGGTCGAACGATAAGTCCCGTCCATGCGCAGCAACTCAAGCGATACGTCTCCGCAGGAGAGCCCAAGGACCACTTGGACAAAAGTAGTCTGGAAATAGCCCAATCGCTACCACCGAGGGAATCTTCAATCGAGCGTGGCAGGCCAGCGGACAATAGTGGTAGCCAGGGGAATTTACAGCCTCGGGCGACGGCTAAGAGGCGCGGCCCACGTCGTAAGACCGCGCTATTAGTTAGGCCAGGAAAGCGTGAGAGCGACGGCTGACCTACGCGTGTGGTTGGTCCAACAGAATCCAAGTGAGACCCAGGGAGGCCAAAGGGCTCGAAGAAGAAGCCTGCACCTGTTGATGTCGGGCCAATTAGTCTCCATCGAACCCGAGCGTCCTAAAAGCGCTAACTGTGCCGTCCAAGAACCTCCTTCTCCTAAATCGTACCACCATACGTATAGGTACGACGACGGTCATGGATAGCAGAGCTGCTCATAGGTCCCCTAAGCAGCGTCTGGCGGCGGGGTGTAACGCGTGCGCGAGTTAGGTAATTCGAGATTCGAATTACCCACGCCGAGCAGGCATGCTTACTGAGAGCGCGAGCGCGTGAGCATTCCGTCCGGATTAGAACGGTCTCGCGACGCGTAATATGCCCGTCGCGTACCCGCGAAGCTGCTACAGCTTTATGCGAGTCACAAAAGCCATCTTCGTGTCGACCATCGTGCCGTGAAATTCTCTCCAGCGTTTCTCTCGAAAGTTATCTCGTCTGCGCCGTCCTCTCTTTTTATAGTTACAACGAGTGTAGTGGAGGCGCCGAGCTGAGTGTATGCGTGTGAAAGAGAGACAGAGAGAGAGCAATCCCGACCCGCGCGAGCCACACGAGACAGCGAGCGAGGAGCCGGCAGTAAGCCCGCCTGCCGTCCCGATACAGCGAGTAACAGAGAGAGAGAGATAGCACGCAACTACTGTGCGAGCGAGAGAGAGCGAGAGAAAGTCGGGTGCACCGGCTGCTCCTTCCAAATGTAAGTCTTATACTCTCATCTCTCGCGTTACATGTAAAGGTTTGAACGGAAATCGACCCGTACAAGCTTTCTGTACCGTGTACGTGCGGGTGTGTGTCAGCCCGCCGTACTTTAACACCGCGCGCGAGAGTAGCAGCTTCGCCACGCGCCGTATCGTTCGCGAGTTTGAATATTAACTGTCGCGCGCGAACTAACTTATTGTTTTAACCAGCACTCGCGAGGTGCCTGTAATTATTATTCTTTTTAGTATACTGTGATATCTAGTTACTCGTCGCGTTGTTCATTACAACCTGTCCTTATCCCGGATGCCGCCGCACAGTGGTCCGAAACGCTGAAAAAATGGACAAAAATCAGTCTTCACGCGGAAAATGATTATTATGGGAATATCATAGTGAAAATTGATAGTTCATACCCTAAAGTATAAGATAGGCTACCGCTTTTTTGAATATTGTTGTTACATTTTTTTATACAGGGCGTTAAACAACAAAAAAACGGGAATCGGAAAAAAGACTTTTACACAAAATTCTCTGAATTTTCAAAAAAATATGGCGCTAGAAGTTTTCTTTTAGGTAAAAAACGACGAGGAATCGATCTACCGGATCAGATTTTGAAGAAAAAAAAATGGGAACCACCTTAAAAATGCATTTTTTGTCAACTAAAAATCCCATTTTTTATAAACAATTCATTTTTCATTACCATAATTGTTTCTAATCGATTCGAAAATATTTTCATCAAAAAGCTGACATTTTTTTACGTTGAAATGTATATATTACAAAATTTTTCAGGTCATTTTTTGGGTATAGAAAATATTAGCAAAATTTAAATATAATAAAGTAGGTTAAAATTTGTATCACAGGGATTGATGATTTCATCACACCGCGGATTTTGGGACCAATCGATGACTTTTCACAGTTGTTTCCTATGTAAAAAATTGCTAGAAGTCAATTGGAGGTATCTAATTATGAAAAAATAACTGAAAAACTGTCTAAAAAGTGCATTTTTAGAAAAAAAATATGATTTTTTTTTTTTTTTTTTTAATAATTGCATTTGTAACTACTTTAATCGTTGCGAATCAGAGCAGCAACAATCTTGTCGAACAGCTCAGGCTCTTTTACGTGAAAATATATGTTTTGAAAAATTGTGTTGATCAAATTTTAAATGGTAATAGTATGTGATTCTTAAATATTTGAAATTTGCACTGTAAATAACCAGAGATGTTGAATCAATCAAAAATTAGTTTTAAGCGAAAAACTTTATGGAATTATAACATTTATAAACACAAATTTTATAATTTATCATTATAAATCAGTATTATCACTATAAATCTATCTGTAACATATGTACATAACATTTTTGGATTTAAACAAAATAAACTCATTATTATTATTAAATATAAATAAATTAATTTAATAAAATAAGACTTTAATAAATTCATTCTTCTGTATCGGTATCAGTATCAGAAGAACTTTCATCTAAATTATCTAAATCACTGATGATCAACAATGGCTTCATTTCCTCAGTAATTTTTCTTTTTTTCTTATTTGTGATGATTCTGCTTAAAGATATAAATGGATCTGATCTCAATAATAGACGTTGAAACATATCAGTATTTGTATTTATCCTATTGATTTAAAATAAATTGTTAGTTATATTAATTTTACTATTTCAAGATTGATTTTAAAGTTTATTCATATATTTTGCCTTGAAGATTTTCGAGAATGATGTTCTCGTGATTTTTTAACATCTTTATTACTACATTTGGCTGCCTCTTCGGAGTAAAACCCAATCGGGAGAATCATATTATCGATGATGCAATATCCATGTATTAGAATCAAATGCATGGATGGTGGCATGTAATACCATGTATAAAGCTTTATGAAACGATGTGCTACCTCTTTGCAATATAATTTGAACACTTGAATATTAATTCTTTCCCCAGATGACAACACGGCAAGAATAACTTTGAAATTATTTAATAAAATTTCATCAAATCCTGTACATACAAACTTAAAATATAACATCTTGTTACTTTTAAACAATGCTTAAAGAAATCTAAATATACCTGTTATTTCTGCAACGATCTTCGGACTATCAAAAAATGTTCTGGCAGTATTGCCATCGTTGGTGCTATCGTATCCTTGCTTCGGAGAATCAACTTTTATGCCAAGTTCTTTATAAAGAAGCTTTTGAATCTTTTTTTTCTTTTCTTTCATAGTCGCTTGAAATTCTTTTGGCACCTGGGTATTTCATAAAATATAGGATAAATTGAAAATGGATAAAATTATTTTTTATGACAATAAAGTTATGGAAAAATCAGAATTTTTCTAGAATTACAGAGCTATTGGCATCGATATAGCAACCCATTACTCCCACCAACCAAAATCCCGAATAAAATGATAACATAACAAATCCATCATTTTTTAAATATAGGATCATCACTATTCTCTTAAAATTTATATATAATTTTGCGAGTAACTCTACTTACTCTCCATTTTTTGAATTCTAAGCGATAGGATACGTGCATAACACATTCTAAAAATCGAATTTTAGCATGTAATACAGGGATTCCATAGCTTAAAGCAGATTGATTGATTTTCCTTTTTTCAAGTGAATCGAGTTTATTCATTTCCGAAATGGAAGCCCCACATATATGGCAGCATTGGCTCGAACTCTTATTAAGTACACTGCACACCTAAAACAAATACATTCATCATCACTAGGAATATAATTGATCAAAAAAATGATTCTTTGAAGTGTGAGATTTTTTAATTTAAACTTAAATGTAAAAAAAAAATTACAATATTCTAACGAAAATGTACTTGTATATACAAAAGAAATTGACGGATTGAATAGAATTATTGTTATCTGTAATTAATGATGCGAATGTTATTAATTTATGGGAATGTAAAATTCTATTTTTTGCTAACCTTGCCATCGATCATTGTAAGTGATAATTTGAAATGAACACGGAATCCATTATAATTAAAACTTTTTAAATTTTTTATCTGATCTTTCATAATCTCTTCTTCTCTTTTTGTCAACTCACTCGTTTCCTTTTCAAATTGGATACGAATGGGACGACAAAATCGTGTGGATGAGGGAAGGGGATTGGTCCAAATAACATTATTTTTCGCGTTTTTTTCAACTAACTGCAGTGGCACAAATGATGAACAGAACAAATATTCATCGCTACTACTTTCCCCATTCCATTTTTGTTTGTAGGAGTTAGATGATGTACCGTCAAATCCGTACTTGACCATCAAACAAAATTCTCTTGTAACAAATTTTTTTTCAGGAAGATTTAAAAATTTCAGTAAGCGCTGTGTGGTATGATTTAATAAATCTTGCAAAGGAACTTCACTCATTTTCTCGCTAACTGATATGTTATTTGGATAAACTTCTTTTTTAGCTTTTAAAATCTAGATAACATAAAAATATAACAAGTATTAATAGTATATTGCGATACTAGTGCCATAAGTGGTCCATCATGGAACGACATGAAATTAGCGCCCGAGCGCAGCGAGGGTGATAATTCACATCCTGCAGTGGGCCACTGAAAGCACTCGTGTCGTGCGATATTTTATAGCACGTTTACATTAATCCACTGTCACGCCTATCCGCCTTTCTCGCTTACGCTCGGGCGCTACCGTACGGTACTATAATGGACTACTTAAGCCACGAATAGGCGTGACATAAGTGTGAATTTACGAATGTCACGCAGTACTATAATAGTACATTTCGACACGGGTGCGGAAGGTGATTATTTAGTCCGAAAAACGTCACATGAGGTAAAAATCCTCTTACGCACCAGTTTCGAACCGTATTTTATACCACGAGAGCCGAATAATCATATTAAAGTCATGATTTTGAGGTTAGAGTGGTATAAATTTAATTATCCACTCGATTAAAATAAATATAAAAAACATCGCGTTATAAGAGTATAGAAATAGGTTAATTTTACATTGCTTTTTATTGTTTACTTCGTTACGAAAACAGAGGTGTGTGAAGTGCGTTTAAAGAGTTAGATATAAGTTTTCTTTTATTTCACTAGATGTTAACGAGATAAAACAGTTTATTAAAAAGAATGATAAACCTTTTTTTAAATTTGCAACTGTAAAGCACTTAATAAATAATTTATTGGATGTTGATTTAATAAAAATTTATCAAAATATAAAAAAAATCAGCGAAATATTTAGCAAGCTTTAAATCATCATTTAAATATTCAATATAATTTATGAGTTAATTCAAAACAGAATACGTTCTACATGTCTGCCAAGACAAAATAAAAACAAATGAAGGAGCGCAGGAGCGCTCCAAAGGCAAGTGGATACTCACTTTGTAATACGACGGATACAGATTATGATTATGTTCCTGTGCTGATTCCCTGACTTGTATGTACGCGCCTTTAGTCATGTTGGTGTTGATCATTAAAGCGAGTGATTTTTCTGGCGTCATTTGAGAGGCTTTTTTTGTGTCACAGTCATAAACTTTAGATGTAGAAACTTTGTCGGTTGCGTCGACATCTCTGTTTGGCAAAATATTTTTAGTAGCCTTATTGGCTATTCTTTTTTTAGTTTTCTCAGACGCTAACTTGTAGGGTGCATTAGGACGACCACGCTTGATTGCTGAAAAGTATATTATTATCTATTGAAAAAGTTACTATAGAAAAAGAAACGTTTTTCAAATACAAAGTCTAAACTTATATTATTCAACACTGATAGTTCATTTATTATATTTGAAAAAAATAAGATAACCAGCACTTATACCTTGAAGCTTTCTCATGACAAGTGCCTTTTCAACGCTAAACTATAGCTATATGCGTTTGATACAAGTAGAATCTTTATTTGTGCTGGAAGGACACGAAACTATAAACGCATATGATTTTTTATGGCATGAGCCGTCTAGAGCTATATCAGTACTTATGACATTTGAGCACTTTTCCGTTTACAATTATAGTCTGCATTTAAATTATTCCCGAATTATGTTGTGCTTTTTCTCTCTTATTTTTATAGTTGAAAAGGAGGTGCCATAACTCAACATTAACCGACTTTAATACAATTACATGGTAGAAAAATACTTGAAACTAAATAAATAGAATGAATTACGCAAAACCAAGACATAGTTGCCCTTCCTCTTGGAACTATCTATCATTATGCCAACAGTTCGAATGAAAATTTAATCGCACTAATAAATGACATTAGAAAGAAAATCAGTAGCTGCAGCGTATCCCTGATAAAAAAAACAGGTGCGATCTCAGCTGTGAAATCAGATGCGAAATGGGGCCAAATTCGCAACTGCTTTCGCAGCTGTGATCGCATCTGAGATCGCAGGTAATTTCATAGCTGAGAATGCACCTGATTTTTTTTACCAGGGTATACATAAGAAATTTCCAGCATGTGTACGCTGCAGATCCTGATTTTCGTTCAAATGCCATTTATTGGTGCGTTTAAATTTTCATTTGAACTTTTGGCATAATGATAGATAGTTCCAAGAGGAAGGGCAACTATGTCTTAGTTTTACGTAATTCATTCTATTTTTTTAGTTTGACGTATTTTTCTACCATGTAAAAGTTGAGTAAGACATCCCGTTAATATATAAATGTACAAAATTACAAATAACTAATAAAATGTATTTTCAGGATACAAATTTCATCATATTGTTACGTCGCGCGCATGCATGTATGCGTGTGTATATGTATGTGTGTCGCGACAAACGCGTATCTCGCTGCTCTTGTAAGATGGACTCGTCCGTGTTAATTCGAGAAGCAAAATATAGTTACGGAATACGGGTTGATCGTGTAAGGTAGTAACTATAATAAGTACATATTAGTTTATGTGTATATACAAGTGTGAATGTTTTGAATTTCTTCATAATCAACATTATTAAAGATCAAAATTAAAATAATAATAATAATGATATGAATGTTAGAGATTTACCTAAACTCCGTAACTTAAATAAATATATTTAAGTATCAGTATTTTTAAAACTAACAGCTCATATAAAAATCAATAAATACATAAAACAATAGAATTGCAATACTACTTAAATACTACTGCAATACTACTTTAGGACTCAACGACTTTTCGAATTATGTTATGTTTAAACTAAATGAATTATTAAAAAAATATATTTTACTGATTCTTCGAATTACCGTCTTAAAAATATAGTCATTTACCGATCAAAATGAAAATTTTATCTTACTTCGAATTTGAGTATAGCAGTAGAAATAAATATCAGATATAAATAATATAATATGAATTATGTATATGAAAAAGTATATGATGTGTGTGTATGCGTGCGTGTGGTTGTGCATGTGCTTTCATTTTGCTACAGTTATATACACTTCTCTACGTTTATATACTTTTTCTGTTTTCATCAAGCCTGTCAATAATTTATATTGCTATATACACAAAAAAGAAGAAAAAGAGATGAGAGGCATTTCCAGGTATTTGGTACGAATTGGGTGTACTTTGTTGCTCGAATGTCATTCCCATGTTTTGTAGTTGCATTGAATATCCATTCAAGTAAATGTACATAAATGCTTTTAAATTCAGATACGCAAGTGTTAAAAATATGTTTTGCAGACTTGGGTACAGATACTTTGATAAGGTTAGAATAGAACAATCGCTAGAAAATATTTAGAAAATATAAAATTAAAAGACTTACCTGGTTCGTCCGAATTTTCATTAATTTCAGTACTATAAGAAATTTCTAATTCGCTGTTTAACCAGTTTGCATATTTTCTTTCAAAAAGGCTGTAACTCTTTTTCTGCTTTTTCAATTCAGATAATTTTTTCTTATAATTGTTGTAAAAGCTTTTATCTAATTTAGCATTGATTTGCGAAATGATTTTTTGACTCACTGTAATATGATGTTTATTTAAAATATGTTTAGCGACATTTACCTTCCGTTCAGTTTCATCAAGTGAATTCGTTTCTTTATAAAAATAAAGAATCTCTCGTATTGAAACATTTAGAATATTCATTTTGCTGTATTAGCTTATGCTGTACTGAATAACAATTTCAGTTACTTTTTTAAAATATCCGAATCATCTCGACGTATAATACTACGTGTAATTTACGTGAAATACCAACTTGTAACGATAAAATGTTTTGACATACAGAATACAACCACACAAAATGCATACTTTTAAAAGATAAAATATTGTAAATTTTTTGAAGGGTAACATTAACGAATATACGAAACTGCTTACAATATCTTGATAATGTATATATATGCATGATCATCTTCAATTCGTTCATAGGTTTGAATTTTTAAGTTCATCGAACTTCTTGCACCTTATTATAAATATTGTAAGTTTACATCATATGTTATGTACACTCGACGGACATTAATTCATTCCAACCTAGTTAGATTTTTTTGCATAAAAATATCCATAAACGACAATTCTTTTCAATGCTCCTAACGCAACCTTTCCTTCGCCCCGATTGCACTTCAAAAAATGTATTAGGGGGAACTAATTAATGTCCGACGAGTGGACAGGAATTGAACGCAGAGAAACAGTATTTCACACTAATTTTTGATTGATTCAGCATCTCTGGTTATTTACAGTGCAAATTTCAAATATTTAAGAATTACATACTATTACCATTTAAAATTTGATCAACACAATTTTTCAAAACATATATTTCCACGTAAAAGAGCCTGAGCTGTTCGACAAGATTGTTGCTGCTCTGATTCGCAACGATTAAAGTAGTTACAAATGCAATTATTAAAAAAAAAAAAAAAAAATCATATTTTTTTTCTAAAAATGCACTTTTTAGACAGTTTTTCAGTTATTTTTTCATAATTAGATACCTCCAATTGACTTCTAGCAATTTTTTACATAGGAAACAACTGTGAAAAGTCATTGATTGGTCCCAAAATCCGCGGTGTGATGAAATCATCAATCCCTGTGATACAAATTTTAACCTACTTTATTATATTTAAATTTTGCTAATATTTTCTATACCCAAAAAATGACCTGAAAAATTTTGTAAAATATACATTTCGACGTAAAAAAATGTCAGCTTTTTGATGAAAATATTTTCGAATCGATTAGAAACAATTATGGTAGTGAAAAATGCAATTGTTTATAAAAAATGGGATTTTTAGTTAACAAAAAATGCATTTTTAAGGTGGTTCCCATTTTTTTTTTCAAAATCTGATCCGGTAGATCGATTCCTTGTCGTTTTTTACCTAAAAGAAAACTTCTAGCGCCATATTTTTTTGAAAATTCAGAGAATTTTGTGTAAAAGTCATTTTTCGATTCCCGTTTTTTTGTTGTTTAACGCCCTGTATAAAAAAATGTAACAACAATATTCAAAAAAGCGGTAGCCTATCTTATACCTTAGGATATGAACTACCAATTTTCACTATGATATTCCCATAATAATCATTTTCCGCGTGAAGACTGATTTTTGTCCATTTTTTCAGCGTTTCGGACCACTATGCGCCGCCTCCGCAGAAAAACGACTCCGCCGGTCGTTTTCATATCTGAGCGTAGCGGCCGCGGGATTTACTCTTCGAGCGCGCGCTTTTCACTCAGCGATCCAATTAGTTGGAAAGCGAAGTTCGCGTGCGATCTTCGCGTTGTTTTCGGGATTCCGGAGCAGATCCCCGGGCAAGTCATTTTAGTCTGACACCCGCGGCACCGTGTTTTAGGGCATCGCTGGCCTGTGGCTTTTTGGGATTTTCCCCCATTAGCCATCCCGTTACAACATATTTCTGAAGAACTTTGAGTTTAATTAAGATATGATTATAGCTATATTATATTGATAAATATATTTAGAATTCAATGACTACACAAAATTTTGAATACCATAAACAGTAAATTGAGAGATTTTTTTTCAATATTATATACAATTTCAATATTAACTTTTGTATGTATAATATGATCATTGAACAAAGTATTTGCAGTGTTGCATGTATTAGCACGGTTATCGAACAAAGTAAATTGACGTATTATTTTATGAATATTACATCATTTACTGAATTATTTTATGAATTTTAAGACGTTGGAGAAATTTCAAATACTCAGTTTGCTTTTCTAATTCTCAATCCTCATTCTACTTTCATATAATGTGTATATATATATACACGCACATACCACAAATACAGACACACATATGTTCAAAATTCAATAAATATCTAAAAAACATTTACCTTTTAATAACTCGACAGTCTTAGACTCAATTTTTCTTGAGAGCAAATATGTTTTTAAAACATCTGGATCGTCAAAAAACCCCTGTAAATAAAACACAAATACTCATTAATTAATTTGTACTTTTCTGCGTCGCTTTTTGTACTTTTCACTTTAGAGTGTATTATTGAATATTTACACTGAATATGTACATCAAACTCGAGCAACCGATCTTGAGGAGCGCTGCTGCGATCTTCTATTGGCGCAATGTTTACATTTCGTGGTTTGAAATTTCTCCCAAAACAGACTACTGTCTCTACCAACAACGAGTATAGAGTACTGAAATCAGCCGGCGAGAAATGTCAAATCCCTTACCTACTTCAATCTGTGAATTCTCGATTTGAGATCACACTGAACATTTCAGTCACGGCAACCGTTGTACAAGGTAGAATCGTGAAAGGTGAGGAGAGGGGAGTGAGACGGAGAGAGAGCTGGAGTATACTTTTTCGGCGCGCGCGCGTGGCGGCACTTGGTCAGTAGGTATTCGGGCCAATACAGCGCCACCTTTATAAACTGAAAAAAGAAGAGCGCCAAGCGCCAACGCGGTTGCAGTTATAATAACAAGGACTGCGCTTTCGCACGTACAAGCTTGTTGTAGTTCGGCTTTTGTCTTTCTGCCGGATAAGTGTAGCGACTTGTTTGTATAGTTCTTGCTACCTGATTTCAGAAACTGTGCCTAAAAACGTTACTAAGTACTTTAGAATTGCGCGTGAAATTTTATTTTGAAGACTGCAATTTCGACGTACGTGATTTTGTGTATGTGCAGAAAAACCGTACAGAATATGGCTTTAGAAGACAAAGGTACATGGTACATTGCTGAATTCGCAGAAGATGGTTCCGCAGATATAGTTCCGGATTTCTGGCCACGCAATGACGGTAAAGATATCGCATGGCCACCTTTTGTAAATACTGCAAAATTGCTGAAGGCTGTACGTATTAGAGCAATTCCAGAGGTATCTTGGAAATTGCAGCCTCTAAAGAAAGTATACTGGAATACAGGTAAATGTCTAATAATTGCGTTTATCGACTCTCTTTCAAAATTTTTAATAAAATTATATGTGATAAATAAAAATAATAAAAGGAAATAAAAAAATAAAGTAAAACAATTAAAATTATAGTAGCTGTTGTGAGATTCAAGATTTATCATTAAAAATATTAGTTATGTCGACTGCAATTTACTATCAACTGACAAGAATTTTTCCATGGTCTTACAGTCTTCCAAATTAAATTAAAATAATTAATATTTATGGCAGTCAGATTGCCCTTGCTTATAATCACCCCCGCAGAATCTGAAATAAAAACTTAATTAAAACCTGGAAAAAACATTGTTAGCAAAGGACGATCTGACTGCCCCCCCACCACCAAATTGCCCAACGTTTCGAGCCCGCTCCGGCTCCTCCTCAGGGACTGAAATGAAACCCGCGATACACCTCCTTATATACCCCCATACCTTCTTCTTTTCTCTTACCCCCACCACCATCCACTTTCCCCTCTCCAACTTTTCATTCTCACTTAAATTAATAAAGAATGATAAATGTTATCTAATTTACTTGACTCTATCATTAAATTTACATTATTCCGATTTCTTAGAACGTGAATACTTTCAAGGCTTTCCCTCTTATATTTATTCTTAATCCCCTGTTCCAAAATATCCACACTCCCAAAATCGAAAGGATGCAAACTATTTAAACAATATTCTTTCAAACCAGATGTACAACTTCAGCTGCGTAAACTATATTGATGTTCATATATTCTCTTTTTCAAATATCTACCCGTTTGACCAATATAACAAACATTACAATCCTTACAATTAATTTTATAAACTACTCCCGATTTTAAACATTTAACATCCTTGTCTTTACAATTACTAAATAAAATTTCTAAATTATTATCGTTTCTAAAGAAAACTTGAATATTATGTTTGTTAAAAACCCTTCTAATCCTTTCCGACAAACCTCTAACATATGGTAAACTAAAATATGCGTTCTTTCCATTTCTATTCCTTGTTTGATTATCTACCCGCTGCTTAAATCCACCATTATAAATTTCCCACGCTCTCTCATCAATCATTTTATTAATAAATTTTACCGGATAACTATTCTTAATAAATGTTCCTCTAACTAAATTTAAATTCTTTTTCCTAAAATCTTTATGTGACAATTTAATCGCTCTGTCAATGACACCCTTGATCGCACCTGTCTTGTTTCCGAATTGGTGGTGAGAATCAAAATTTAAAAATCTACCTGACCATATCGGTTTTCTATACCAAACTAATTTCACTCTATTATTATTAACCCTAATGACTCTAACATCTAAAAAAACTCAATTGATTATCTTTCTTAACTTCTTTTGTGAATTTAATTCTATCATGGATGGAATTAAACACATCCACCATTTCATCCACAAAACATTCAAGTATAACTGCAAAAATGTCATCAACATATCTTTTAAAAAATAATTGGCTGAAAAACCAACTTAGACAAAGCAACACTTTCCAATTTTCCATTACTAAATTCGCTATAACAGGTGACAAAGGTGATTCCATTGGACAGCCATATCTTTGCTCATAGAAACTATTATTAAAAGAAAAAATTGTGTTTTTAAAAACCAAATTAAGTGCCTTTATAAATTCATCTTTTGTTAAACTAGTATGTACTTTAATTTCAGACCATTTATTTTGTATAATAACATTCAACAACTTTAAAGGTATATTTGTAAACAAAGACACCACATCCAATGAAACCATCCTATGATCATTCGGAATACCAATATCTTTCATTATATCATAAAAACTCCAACTATCTTTAATATATGAATTTGTTTTACCCACTATCTTGAACAATATATTAGGCAAAAATCTAGCAAGTCTATACGTCGGAAAATTTATCGATGATATTATTATTCTATATGTCAACTGTTCTATGTGAATCTTAGGATGCCCATAACATTTAGCTACAGTGCCATTTTCACATTTTAAATATTTAGACATACTAATATAAGCTTCTGTTTTCCAATGCATCAATAATTCTTTCAATTTATCTTGGAGTCTATTGATATGTGGATTCCTAATTTTCACGTAAGTTGTATCATCATCCAACATAAGTTGAATTTTATTTATATAATCCCTTTTATCTGAAACTACAGTTACATTTCCTTTATCTGCTTTTTGGAAGATCATATTCGGATTCTCTCTCAAGAATTTCTTCGTTACTTTTAATTCATGCAACAAATTACTGTTCAAATAATTATCAAATCTATGTTCTCTTTTAAAATTATCAATAACTTTAACTAAAGAACTTCTACATTCTTTTTTAAACTCTAGATTAAAACTACTCATACTACTTTCCACCTCAGCAATGATTTCAAGATTTAATACGTTTTGAACTTATACATCTTTCAGTAGTAATTCAGTGATATATTTTTACAGAATATAATAATTTTTACTAGAGTAAACAAAGAGACTTTATTACTATTAACATTTTTTCATCATCACTATATGCAGCAATGAATAATCACATGATTTTGAAAAATTATCAAACAGTTTAAGGCAAAATCTAAGTGTAGTAACAAAAATAGAGAAATATTAGTTTTGATATATAGAAATATAAAACTATAAACTTATATTATCCGATGTGTTTATCAGTATACGTATAACAAGACATTTATAAATTCAGTGTTTCACTTCTACGTAATTTATTAATGAAACATTTATATACCTTTTAGAATGGGAGTCATATAGATATTATGTTGAGTGATACATAAGCTAAGTAAGCAAACCATACTATAACACAATAGAAGTAAAATACACAGCTGATTTGGCGAGATTCAAACCTCTTGAACGCCAATTTATTTGTTTATAAAACTATAAACAATATTTAGTGTATTGTTTGCACTTGTACATTGTTTACACTACAACACAAATATACCCGATGACTCATATTGTTAAAGTAAATATAAATTGTTTAATATATAAAGAATCAAGTGAAATCATTCATTAAAAAATATTATTACTTGAATATACTTAATTTCTTACATAATCTCTTATAATATTTATAAGCACATATCTTTCTGGCATTTAAAAATTTTATTTTATATTGGATTGGTAAATATCACAAAATCTAAAAAATCCATTTTTGTAGACAAACTTCTCAGTGCGTCTCAATGCTATTGCTGCTGCTGTATTCCAGAAGAAGTTGTTGACTTCTATAACGTTCTGAAACAAATAAAAGAACAAAGAATCTATTTTTCAATTAAAATGTGACGCATTACATATTGAATAAGTTTCCTCAAAAACTGTTGAGGTTACTGATACTTATCTAACAAATACTGCCGCAGTGATGCAATTTTTTGCTCTCTGACTTGTATAAATTGATTACTTCTACAGTTATTTATAATAACAAACTATATGAATATTTTGAATGTACTTTTATATATATAATATTTCTTCTGTGAGAAATGCATCTTGATACTTTCTACAATGAATCAGAATTATTACTGATTTTTCCTTAAAACACTTATAACTTCTTAAATCTTGACACTGCATATTTTGCTCATAATATCTAATTTTCATACAGCATTCCTCTTTTGAACTGAAACTATTTTTTAAATTTTAATAAATCTGTCACTGCACAAATATTATATCTTCACATACACTTCACATATAATATATTCAATTTTCACTATTAAATTTACTTATATACTAATTAACAAAAATCACATGATGATTTCGTATCTCTGTTTATATGATTTCATAAATGCAACTGTATTTACACTGGTATGAACAGACGTACATGATAATATGATACACACACAGAAGCGAGTATTAAAATTTTATATGTATATGTGTAATACTATATATCCATATTTACCCATACACATACACACTAAAATAAAGTATCAACATTGGCAATGGGTTTTTTCAGGCTGCTATACGTGTGTGGTGATAAAGTAAGACCACGATAGATAAGACCTAATGGCCTTTCCACATGAAGTGCGTTGCGTGTCGTGCGCCGTGTTTTGTCACCTGTCATCCTCTAATTCTTATAGACCGTGTTACTGATAAGCCCTTTTTGATAATACCAAAAATTCCAACCAATCAGCAACGCGGTCTACAAGAATTGGAGGATGACGGATCGTGAAACACGGCGCATGGTGCACGACACACTCCATGTGGAAAGGCCGTAAGACACTTCACAGAGGTCTGTTGTTCTGAAGGAACGTAGGATTAGATAGCCAATGGTATACAAACGTCAGAACCCGTATAAGGCTGTAACTCTGCATCAGCTGCTTCTCACTGCATATACATAAATACGTGTATCTCTGACATCAAAACTCTATAGTGTTTTAATATAAATAATTGTAGAAGTAATCAATTTAATGTATTATAGGTGAAATGTATGTGAAAGTATACATGAAAAGCTTTCGTATCGGCATTAATATACAAGTGTGCAATGACATTTTTATTAAAATTTAAAAATAGCTTCAATTCAAGGGAAGAATGCTGCATGAAAATTAGATATTATAAGCAAAATATGCAGTGTCTAGATTGAACTAGTTAAGTGTAAATACATCTATAGTTTATATGAAAAATAAAAGTTAGTGTGTGTGTATGTAAATACGGATATATACGCACACATATATAAAATTTTAATACTGCTTCTGTGTGTGTCATATTCATCTGTTAATACCAGTGTAAATACAGTTGCATCTATGAAAAGTCATATAAACAGGGATACGAAATCATCAACCATGTGATTTTCGTGAATTAGTATATATATTTACTTATAAGTAAATTTAATAGTGAAAATTTAATATCGACGGCTGAGCGGAAGAACCACGTATTTCGGCGGAACGTTCAAAAACCACGCATTTCAGGGATGCGTTGAAGAACCACGTATTTCAGCGAAGCGTTCAAAAACCACGTACTTCAACGAAGCGTTGAAAAACCACGTATTTCACAGGTCATTTTTTTTCTTGAAATTTGTAGTGGTAGCACTGAATCATTTAAAGATTAACTATTCTGAATACGCTTTGAAATAAAAGTATAAAAGTATAATAAATAAACCGTCACCGAGTAGCGAAAATTTTTTATAAAAAATATGCGAGTGCACACACATACACACACACACACACGCACACGCACACACACGCACACGCACACACACACACACACGCACATACACACACACGCACGCACGCACACACACACCCATCCACACATACACACACGCACACACGCACACACGCACTCGCATATTTTTTACAAAAATTTTCGCTACTCGGTGACGGTTTATTTATTATACTTTTATATACTTTTATTTCAAAGCGTATTCCGTATAGTTAATCTTTAAATGATTCAGTGCTACCACTACAAATTTCAAGAAAAAAAAGACCTGTGAAATACGTGGTTTTTCAACGCTTCGTTGAAATACGTGGTTTTTGGACGCTTCGCCGAAATACGTGGTTCTTCAACGCATCCCTGAAATACGTAGTTTTTGAACGTTCCGCCGAAATACGTGGTTCTTCCGCCCAGCCGTCGATATATTATATGTGAAGTCTATGTGAAGGTATAATATATGTGCAGTGACAGTTTTATTAAAATTTAAAAAATAGTTTCAGTTCAAAAGAAGAATGCTGATTAGATATTATGAGCAAAATATGCAGTGCCAAGATTTAAGAAGTTATAAGTGTTTTAAGAAAAAAGCAGTAATAATCCTGATTTGATAAAAATAAAGACATCGATAGTATATATGAAAAATAAATGAGATTATTGAGCTTAGTTTAATAGTGAATGTAATTAAATTAAAAAATGTTCTTCATTGTAGAAAGTATCAAGATGCTCCTGCACACAAAAGCGACAAGTCTATTTAGCACAGAGACATTCAAGATATTCATGTAGAATGGAAGATCTATAATCGAATGATCATAAAAAAATGGTTTAGTCGACTCTAAATAACTACTTTACTATTATGAATAACTAGAAATAATCAATTTCTACAAGTCAGATGTTTTGCATTATATAACCTTTTCAATGGTAAATTTATTTTTTTTCCTCTTTTGGCATGAATGTCACTTGTAAAATAATTATGTATCATAATAGAAAATAATCATTTTAATATTAAATCTTTGTTGGTAAAATAATTAAGCACGGTGAAAACCAAATGAGAATATTTCAAAGCATTAATTGAACATAACTCATGAATTTTGTAACTTTCCATAGCATTTTAACACTATTTATTTTTTAATGACAACTAATGAGAGTGAACTACTGGAAATATGCTGAAAATTATGTGTGTGAATTACATTTGCTTAATTATGAATGCCTTATTCAAGGGATAATTGCATGTATTTATTAATATAATCAAAATTTTCAGACTATCCGGCTCTACTAAAAAAAAACCTTTGAGTGTTACACTCTATGACTTGGGATTTCTCTTTTTTATAGTGAAAGGAAGTGCTACGCTTAAGGACATGGAATTTCAGGACCCGAAGGTAGAGCACTCTCCTGATTAGTTAAAAAATAGATTCTCTGTTCTTTTTCTCAGAACGTAGAAGTCAACTTCATATGGAATATAGCAGAAATAGCATTGAGATGCACTCATGAGAAGCGAATAGTCTACAAAAATGGATTTTTTTGATTTTGTGGTATTTAGTTACCAATCTAATTGATTTTTCTTTAACACCAGTTTATTCTATTTCCAATATAAAATTTGAATATAAAAAGAATAATATTAATAAATTAAATAAAATTTTTTTTTTTAAATTTGGAAATAAAATTTGCAAATGTCAGAAAGAAATGCTCTTGTGAATAGATAAACGAAGCTCTAGGACTTGACTTGAAATTGGAGGCAGAAAACATTATAATGCAAATATTGTAAGAAATTAAGTATATTCAGATAATTGCAAATTCCTTTAAAATCGATCAGCACGATTATGTTGATATATTGTTGAGCGATACGAAGAAATGCCAACTTCTAAACTCGCACGAAGAAAAGCCAGTCTCGCACGAAAAAAGCCAAAGTATGGGCACATTTTTGACTCTTTTCGCGCGAAACTGGCTTTTCTTCGCCTGTAACTTCAAAGTTGGCTTTTCTTTGTACCATACGTCGATATTATCTCCGATGCTATTGAAATTTGCGTTTATTGTTTTTCTATTGGGATGATTTCCTACGCATTTTCTTATGTTTTCTAACTATTCTTAGATAATTAATCTAATTAATTCTAATAGAATTAAAATTGCATATAATCAGCATTGTTCAAAACTGTTGCAATCCTATGAGTTTACAAAATTTTGATTACTTAGTTTGAAGAGACGTTTCACCATCTGAACGCAAGTTATAAACTGAATTAAGAAATGCATTAAATATCCAGTTATTACTGAAAAATGCACTTTACAGTAGGATACAGTTTCCTGAAACTCCGAGTTTTTTATTTTTTGTAGTGATAGGCACTCAATCGTGCAAGTATCTACGCAACAATTAATTTGTTATTCTGTAACTTTGACTTTGGAGAGAGAAAAAATAAAATAAAATACAAAAAAAAATTGATTTGACATTAAAAAATAATAGACATGTATTTTTTTGTCCGTGCTGATAGACACTTTAAGGGGGTGAAATCTACCGCTAAATTTCATCCTGAAAAACAGTTTTTTTTTCTAATATTTCAAAAACAAATAAAGCTAGCTTAATGAAACAGACGCCAAAAATTGAAGAATAAAAAAGGTTTCAAAATAGAATCACTTTCAATTTTAAGGATAGCAACCCCTATTTTTTTTTTTCAAGAAAACTAAGCTTTTTTCATCATTTCTCCGCTATATAAATTACAATGAATTATATATCGCCTTAAAACTGATTCCATTTAAAAGAAAATTAAGAAATAAAATTGACGTGTTTCGTGATTTTGGCCAAAATTATTTTTTAGCGGATACCTTATTTATATTTTTTTCATTATTTTAGAAACAAATAAAGATACCTAAATAAAACCAACGCTAAAAATTTTAAAATTAAAAAGCCCACAAATCTGTATCACTTTCAATTTTAAGGGTAGCAACCCCTATTTTTTTCAAGAAAACTAAGCTTTTTTCATCAATTTTCGGCTATAAAAATTACAATAATTTATATATATCTCCTTAAAAATCATTCCACTTCAAAGAATATTAAAATACAAAGTTGATCTGTCCCGTGGTTTTGGCCAAAATGTATCTTTTTGGGGGGTACTACCCCCTTTTGTTCTTAACTAAGCAATGGAAGATTAAATATAATTTTTTTTAGAAAGTTTTTTGTCTACATGTTTCTTTACGGTCACATGCATTCTTCAAAAATTAAAGTAGACATTCTTAACTGGTAAGAACCACCCCTACATAACTTAACATGCTTGTATGTCCAACTTGAGGAAGATATACCTCTTTTAACCACGCCTTAAAGAATTCTACAAATTTTGATTTTATTTAAATTTGTCTTGCGAAATAATTAACGTTTTAACTTTAGAAATTAATAAAACATGATTTTACCTGAATTAAGTTTTTCAGATGTCGAGGATGTAACATATACGTTTGTAGGCACAAACAAATTTTGTGAGAAAATTGGTCCGAATTCTCCGCTTCGTTCCTTTAATACCAAAAATAATGGCGATAGTAACTTTCATTTGGCTGAAACTGTCGGTTGTACAGTATAGCTATGAGTTGTTGTTGTGACCGACTGTACAAGGCACTGTACTTTCTTTCCTTCTTCAAAAGCATGAGATCGACCAGAATGCATTTCCAACTGAAAACCACTTTGGTCTGAATTATACGGATTTCTTTTTTATGCAAATGATTTCTAGTTGTTTTATGACTCTGATGGCCATACTACCAGGTGTTTCTTTATTTAATGAAATAAAACAATTGGTTACAACGTTTCGGACATTTTTTTATATTATGTCCCTCTTCAGGTTCTAACAAAATACAGAAAGTACAAAATTGAAAAAATTGTTACAAATCACAAATGTTTCCGCAAATCAAAATTTTTAAGACTTAAAAAATTAACTTACAATTAACGTCTAGTCAAAATCTTGATTCGGAAGAATATTCCGTTCGTCAATGAGGACTATTACAAATTTTTGGCTTTTATACATAAAGTTTGTGAATAAGTGTGTATATATGTGAGAACGAGTTTAAAGGTGGGGATGCCGTTAACAATAAGAGGCAGCAAAACGGGAGGGAGATACCAAGACAGCACGTATTAGTGGGAGGTCCCCGCCGATAATATGACAAATACATTGTCTGGTTTCGAAAAGTATAATTGACTTAGGAGTGGTTACTCTTTTTGAACGTGCGATCCTGGTCTCACTTACTTACTGGTTTCGGATCTCATACTCTTATAAGCCCATGAATTGACAATTTTTTATTAATGACGCATATTCGTTAGATAAACTATTAATTTCGTATTGTTTATTCATATACTTTCTTTATGTATGAATGAACACCACTTCCGAGAAAATTCTTTTTCCCCTACCAGATTCTGTGTCAAGAAGTTTTACATTGGTAAAATCTATCTTATGGTTATACTCTTTTGTGTGCGCATACAGTGATGAATTTTCGTCTTTCATTGTATATTTTTTGGTATGTTCTTTAACTCTTATATTTAATCGTCTGCATGTCTGGCCAACATACGAGGCGTCGCAATCTTTACATTTAATTTTGTAAACTACGTTCACATTATCACAGATTTTGAATTTATCTTTTCCTAATATTATAATACTGTTTTGTTTATTCTTTGTGCTATATATAACATTTGTATTGTATTTTCTGAAAAGTAAATATATAGAATTTTCCAACACCTTTACATATGGCAGGGTGATAAACCTTGTTTTGTTATTATTATTATTGTTAAATGTATTCATATTTGTACTTCTTAGTTTTTTCAGGCGTTTATATATATATATATATATATATATATATATATATATATATATATATATATATATATATATATATATATATATATATATATATATATATATATATATATATATATATATGCGAGCGCCCAGCAGAAACGGGCCACCGAGCGCGCGCGGTGCCTTTTTTCGCGTAAAAGGCGCTCTGTTTAACTCGCTCATAATCGTATGCTGCGCCTTTGAAAAATAAACCAAGCACCTATATCGATAGATTTTTTTCTGCTCTTTCCAATTGCGCCATTGTTTTTATTGCGAAATGCGTTCTTCCGGACGAAAACTCGAGTTGAATATTGAAAGCCATTTTTCTCAAAGTATATCATGTTTTTTTTTTCAAAATAAACTACACCATTGGAAAGTACAACCCTTAAGCTTCAAAACCGTATCTTGGAGAAGTTGGAGAAATAAAGGGTTTATAAGTAACAACATGAGAAAGACAGCGCCGAGGGTCCGCGCGAGCCCCTCGCGCCCGTGCGTACGGCACGTTTAAGTGCACGCTCTATTCAATGCGCTAATAATCGTGTACCAAGTCTCTCAAAAAGGAACTAAGGACATATATTGATACATTTTTTCCTGCTCTTTCCAATGGTGCTATTATTTTTATTCCGAAATGCTTCCTTCTAGTTGAAAATTGCATTTGAATGTTTGAACTCTATTTTTTCAATAAAATATCAGTCTTTTCTTCAAAATGAATTATATTCTTCAAAAGTACAAGTCTTAAACTATAAAATATTATATTTTTCAGTTGAAACATGAAAAGTTCAAAAATAGTAAGATCAAAAAGACAGCGGCTGCCCGAACTTTTTACGCCATGCTCAAGGGCGGATTAATACACGCGATGTGCTATTTCGCCCTTTCTTTTTTGTAAATATAAAATGTTTTGTAACGTACAATGCCAATGCGTGGACATAACTTTGTGGATCTAGTTGTAACAGTTAGTATAATATTACAATGAACTTTGTTCATTTATATAACAAAATTTGAAAAACATAATATATTAAACATAAAAATATCCATGAACGCACTGAAAGCAGTGAAACAGAAATTTAAAATAACCTTATAGATTGTTTAATCTGGCATAACAATATTACCTTTTCCTTTAAATTCTAATTTTTTTTACATTTTTATGATTGTATAAGAATTGCCCTTTTTGCGACATCCGCTTCTTTCTTTGTTTGAGTTTTAAGTACTTTTTCTTTTTTGATCGGTGGATATAATTGAGAATCTTCTGAAGCTGAAAATCTTTTAAATTCTAACTTTTTGGCATCATTTAATAATTTAATACAATGAAACAATTGAGTTCCAGGTATTGTCTTAGCTGAGGCTAGCCTGTTTTGTAGCTTTTCGGTAGCGCTTGGTGCTTGCCATCTAGCGGGCACTTCGGGTACTAATCCCGAACAGAAACATTTCGGAATAAAAATAATAGCACCATTGGAAAGAGCAGGAAAAAATCTATCGATATATGTCCTTAGTTCTTTTTTCAGAGACTTGGTACACGATTATTAGCGAATTGAATAGAGCGTGCAGTTAAACGTGCCGTACGCACGGGCGCGAGGGGCTCGCGCGGACCCTCGGCGCTGTTTTTTTCATGTTGTTACTTTTAAACCCTTTATTTCTCCAACTTCTCCAAGATAGGGTTTTGAAGCTTAAGAGTTGTACTTTCCAATGGTGTAGTTTATTTTGAAAAAAAACATGATATACTTTGAGAAAAATGGCTTTCAATATTCAACTCGAGTTTTCGTCCGGAAGAAAGCGTTTCGCAATAAAAACAATGGCACTATTGGAAAGAGCAGGAAAAAATCTATCGATATAGGTCCTTGGTTCTTTTTTCAAAGACGCAGCATACGATTATGAACGGGTTAAACAGAGCGCCTTTTACGCGAAAAAAGGCACCGCGCGCGCTCGGTGGCCCGTTTCTGCTGGACGGTCGCATATATATATATATATATATATATATATATATATATATATATATATATATATATATATATATATATATATATATATGTTAATTTTATTAACATTATTTTGTACTTTCTGTATTTTGTTAGAACCTGAAGAGGGACATAAAATAAAAAAATGTCCGAAACGTTGTAACCAATTGTTTTATTTCATTAAATAAACAAACACCTGGTAGTATGGGCATCAGCTTCATAAAACAACTATAATATAATATTGGCTTTTTAGGGAACTAGTATCAAAATTTGAATCTGATCTCGAAGGTATGGAGAAAGTCAATCAGATGAAGTCATCAAATTAAAAGGAAAAATCGAGAAATTGATAAAAAGAAATTTTCTACCTAATATTTTTTTTTTTTTTTTTTTCAAACAACCCACAAGACATTCTATAGAAAAATAATATATGTAACTCAGATTTTCAAAAACATTAATTACAAACAAAGTTTTAATTACAATTCATTGTTACTTATTGCCATTGTCAATCATCGAAATTATATTTTCATGTTTTTTCGTCATACGTCAATGTTTTATTTAAGGCCGAATCCATCTCAAATCAGACAGCCCGCGTATGCCTATTTCACCTATCATGTTGAAATAAAAATATTTATGTTCTACTCGAAAAAATATTTTACACGTGTTTTTTTATTTTTTTGTTTCATCAAAATTTCATGCGTTCAGCGATGCCGAAAAATTCCGAGAAAATTCTTTCATTGAGAAAAAAAATTTTCAATGTGATTTTCAGACTGCTATTGTTTCAGCAGTTTTTCGAGCTTTTAAACGTGTAACACACAATTTCACTCAGTTTTGAGCCCTCTTTAATGGCCTTAATGTCATTTTCAAAAAAAATAAAAAATCCACGAGCTATGCACTTTTTACTGAAAAATTCATTTTTAGGGAAGTGCCTTTTTCTCGAAAACCCCATGTTTTTTTTGCACAATTTTTGTTGTCGTGATAGAGGACGGTAATGCCTAGCTAGACGTATTTGTGAGATTCGGTACTTTTTCCCTGGGATAGCGATCACTAATGAGATAACACACAAACAAATTTTTCACGCCTAATGCTTATATATAGTCAATGATATTAGGGTCAATGTAAAGGTATTTGTCTTTGTGTGTATGTAATACAGGTACACATAACTATGTATTTATTTGTTATTTGCGTCTTTTTCATTTTTTTTTTTTATACCTTTTTTTCATTTGTATACCTATTTTACTACCTTTGTTTTTCTGCTTCATTGTTCTTAATTCAGTAAGCGGACGATCAGCGGTCTTTGCTGTCAAACAATGTATTTTATCGTCACATGTTTTTTTAACCCATATATGAGTTTTTTGAATTCCAGGATACTTTGGAGATGTAAGCCAATCAATATTTTTTTCTTTTCTGAATTGTTCTATTTCAGCATCTTGTAAATGTATTATTTTAATAGCATCAGTATATTTTTGAACATGTATTGCAAAATCATTTGCGTTTTGAATAGCTTCTTCAAGGGGCTCTCGAAGATTATGCGAAGTAGCATAATGCTTTATAAGTCCACCCACACCATCTACAGCTCCTTTGCCGTGCCCAGTAGCAGAGAACAACCATTTTATATCACACGGTGCTCGTTTTAGTTCATCTAATTGAAAGCGATTTTTAAAGTGACTCGCAGCGCCGTCTGATACGATGGTAATTTTTTTAATTGAATCACAACAATTTTCTTTCAAGAATTTTATAATTTTTTGTACTGCTAGCAAAGCATACGCTGAATCATGTTTTCGGTCATCACTTATAACTGCGAAACTTTGTGTCGAATCCCCTTGATAAGAGACTGCTGTGAAAATAGAAATTTGATCATTAACCCAATGATTTCCTTGAACAGCTTTATTATGAATCACAGCCCAGTTTACAGCGAAGTCTATTTGAAGAACTAAATGATGTGAGTCTTTTTTAGCACTTTCTCTTTCTGTTTTTATAGCTTTGAGTTGTATATTTTTTACATACATGTGAGTACTAACCCTCATGGTCCAAACCGAAAGTTCATCTTTAAAAGCAGAAATTGATAGTGTCTTTTTAATCAGGTTTCCATTATCCCACAAAGCATATGTAATTTCTTCTGTGCCTTCTACATCTTGCAGTTTTAAAACATGAAACGTAATTCCCTTAATCCCTGGACATAGTTTACATTCTTGTAAATAACATAAATCAGATGGCTCAGAACACATTGTTGCATTTATTATTTGTGACCGACTTTCATCCAACTCTGTGACGTTACTCCCTCTAATCAACTACGTTATCGGTAACTTCATTATCCGTTATAAATTCATTGTCAGTACTACTCACCAATTCTAAAGCACGATTGTAACAATGTTGACACAGATATGTAGAAGGTGTCAAAGGTACATGAGGATAGAGGTGCTTCAATGGATGAGCAAGATTCTCAAGTTGTTTTAAACGTACGGAACTAGATTTGTAAATAATTTGTTTGTGTTTGTCTAAAAAGTCTGCACATTTGATTCTCTCTGTTGAGTAATATTGAGACATCGTAGTTGAGTTGATAAGGTGTAAATATGTAATAATTTTCCAAAAGATGATGGTTTTAAATAAGACGAGATGTGTGATATATAGCAGAAACCGAACTTTTCTTTGTAAATGTTAAGTCAAACCATATCCATCTAGCGGACAAATGTACTAGTACATATACTCCTATAAGTAGGCGCACGTACATGTATATTACATACGCACAAAGATAAATACCTTTACATTGACTCTAATATCATTGACTATATATAAGCGTTAAGCGTGAAAAATTTGTTTGTGTGTTATCTCATTAGTGATCGCTATCCCAGGGAAAAAGTACCGAATCTCACAAATACGTCTAGCTAGGCATTACCGTCCTCTATCACGACAACAAAAATTGTGCAAAAAAAACATGGGCTTTTCGAGAAAAAGGCACTTCCCTAAAAAATGAATTTTTCAGTAAAAAGTGCATAGCTCGTGGATTTTTTATTTTTTTTTGAAAATGACATTAAGGCCGTTAAAGAGGGCTCAAAACTGAGTGAAATTATGTGTTACACGTTTAAAAGCTTGAAAAACTGCTGAAACAATAGCAGTCTGAAAATCACATTGAAAATTTTTTTTCTCAATGAAAGAATTTTCTCGGAATTTTTCGGTATCGCTGAACGCATGAAATTTTGATGAAACAAAAAAATAAAAAAACACGTGTAAAATATTTTTTCGAGTAGAACATAAATATTTTTATTTCAACATGATAGGTGAAATAGGCATACGCGGGCTGTCTGATTTGAGATGGATTCGGCCTTAATTAAAAAAATAAATTTTGTTATTATCTCTCTTAACAACTGTAAAGTTTCTTTTCGAGAAACAATAATGACATAATATATTTTAATAAGAAAAATGATAAGTTCATCCAAAATTTATATGCTAACAAAAATAAATTATTTTATTATCTCTAAACCACTGTTAAGTCGCTTTGTAAAAAAACATTCAACACACCCTCACCCCCCTTCTTCTTTCGTCTTTTCTTACTCAACAACTGTACAAGGACTCCATGAAAAACTTTGAGAAGATCATAAATATTTCCTTAAAACAGCCAACAAGACAGTCTGTACAAGAATAATATACTAACAAACTTTATTTTGAAAGAACTACAGAATCTTTGAAAAATGATTTCTCTAAAAAGAAAGTATTAACATTTTTTTCTCGAAAATATTTTTTGATGTATACATTTACCTAAATTAAAATAGAAATAAAAATAATACTACCATTTAATAATTGTATTAAAAAGTCTCTTAAAAAGTTGTGATATCTATCTATCTGAAAAAACATTTTACAAAAGTTTAAACTAAGGCAAGTATTAGTCTCTAACCCTCTCCCACCCTCCTTCCTCCCTCTCCCCTTCCTTCTCTCTCTCCCTCTCTTTCTCTCTCTCTCCCTTCCTCTTTTTCCCTCCCTCCTCTCTCTCTCTCTCTCAACATCCATCAAACTGAATAACAAAAACTTTAATGAGAGCTTAAATATTTTTTTAAAACCACCAACACGTTTTTTATTATTTTCTCTTAAAAAGTTGTGAAATCTATCTTAAGAAACTTTTTACAAAAGTTTAAACTAAGGCAAGTATTAGTCTCTCCCTCACTCCCTCCCTTTCTCCCTCTCTTTGCCTCCCTCTCTCCCTCCCTTTCTCTCTCACCCTCTCTCTCCGCCCCTCTCTTTCTCTCCCCTACCCTTTCCCTCTTTCTCAACAACCGTCAAACTAAGTACCAAAAACTTTAATGAGAGCTTAAATATTTATTTAAACAATCAACATGTTTGTAAAAGCTAATTTTTTAAGTACGTTCTAACAACACAATTTGTCTAGTCTTTTTATTGCTTCCTCCTAGAGGAAGCTTTGTGATAGTAAAAAAAAAAGTTTGTGAGATAATGTCTTAGGAATGTTGTATAGAAAATTTGGAATCGAAATACACCATTTTTAGAAAATGTCCGTATGGATGTGTGTGTGTGTGTGAGTGTGTGTGTGTGTATGTATGTCCGTATACTCTGATATCTCATGATCTACTCAACCGATTTTAACGAGAGAGTGATCATTTTTTCAGATTTTGCTTCAACAATTGGGGTCAATATTTTATTTTTGTCAAAATCGATTTTTTTGTTTTTTATCGCCATTTTTAAATTTTCAAAATTTTTATTTTCAATTTTTTTTATATTTAGAACAAATATTATTTATATACGATAAATTCTCTGTATGCAGAATAAAATTTTCTACAATTTAAAAAAAAAAAAAAGCCGTTAGCTATATTTCGTGATAAGTTATTCATGAAAACGTCATTTTTAGTAAATAGGTTATATTTCAAAATTAAAAAAAGATATTAACATGAATATTTTTTTGGTTATAAAGAATACTGAGCACTATAACTTACTAAATTTTTAGGTTTTTTTATTCATTATTTTTGGAGAAAAAAAATAATTTATAAAAAAAAGTGTTCTTTTTTGTCGTTCAATAACTAGAGTAAAATTGGCTTAATCAGTTTGAAATTTTTTTTAGTGGTACATTTCGTATCACAATCGATTGAGTTCTTTGGGCAAAAGGATTGATCCATAAATTTCGGAGATATTTGAGGTTAAAATTTTTTTCACTTTTTTTTTAAATCGTAATTTCTCGAGAACAGCTTTATGTATTTGAATCGGGTGGGCGGCATTCGAAAGAGAATTTCAAGACCTATATTTTCTAAAAAAAATTATTTGTCTAGCTATTACGGTTCTTTTGTTATTAATAAAAACGTAAACATTGGAAAATGAAAAAAATGAGTTTGGTATGTCCAACTATTGCGGGAGTAAAAATTGACTTAAGCGCTTCAAAATTCCTCGTAGAGGTGGATTTTGGATAGTTTTCGGTCGAGTTATTCGGGCAAAATGATTGGTCCTTAAATTTCAAAGATATTTAAAAAAATTTCAAGTTAATATTTTCCATAAAATTTTCCCAATTTTTTTTAAATGTATTGAGGATGGCTCTATGTATCTGAATGTGATGGGTAGCATTTGAAAGAGAAAAGCCGTTTACATCGTACAAAATAAAGTATGAAATTTTAAATATTGGGAGTAAAAATTAATTAAAGGAATCAGTAAATCAAGTTTGAGGAAGCTACGTGCTTCCTCAAACTTGATTTACTGATTCAGGAATTGACAGCGGTTTCTTTTCTAGTCGTATTTATTAAATAAGAACTCTCTACAAATGGTAATATTTTTTTTCATGACTGTACAAATAATAATAGTGTTATTATATAAAACTTTCTATGAAAGTATAAAATAAGGCAAGTATCGACGTTTTTTCTGTATAATCTATAAAATAATAATATTTATAATTTTTTAAAAGAAATCAAATGAATACCAGTGAAAAAGTCTTTTATTTCTTTGAATCATTGCCTCTCTCCCTCTCTCTCCCTCCCCCTCTCTCTCCCTTTCCACCCTCTCTCCATCCCTTTCCCCCCTCTCTTCCTCCCTTTCCCTCCCTCTCTCTTCCTCTCTCCTCCACCCTTTCCCTCTCTTCCCCCCCTCTCTCTCAAAATCTGTCAAACTGAGTACCAAAAACTTTAATGAGAGCTTCAATATTTATTAAAACAATCAACATGTTTTTAAAAGCTAATTTTTTAAGTACGTTCTAACAACACAAATTGTTTAGTTCTTTTATTTTTTCTAGTGGTATCTATTAAATAAGAACTCTCTACAAATGGTAATATTTTTTTCATGACTGTACAAATAATAATAGTGTTATTATAAATCATGACTCTACAAATAATAATATTGTTAATATAAAACTTTCTACGAAAGTATAAAATAAGGCAAGTATAGACGTTTTTTCTGTATAATCTATTAAAAGAAATCAAATAAATACCAGTGAAAAGTCTTTGAATTATTGTATGCTGAACAAATTATACGTAAGTAAGTACATTCAAATTGTTCACTGCAAATCAAACAAATGAAAGTTGTGAAATCAATTATCGATAGTCAAGTAATGCAAACAACTACCAGAACCTACTGTATGACTGTTCTTAAAAATGTATTCAAATTTGTTCATCCTTCTATACAAATTAAACACAAGAAAGTACTGAAATCAATTTTTTGTAGTCATTGTAACCCATAAGTTAACTTGACTGACATAATACAACTTTTCGTACCTACCTAAAAATATTCAGTCAGCGGACATAAAGTCCTACTTAACGCCCAAGAGGCGTAATAGCTTACATACTCCAACAAAACTTTATAGAACCTACGCACTTTACGCCGGTGTGAACAAAAATTATTTTAATTATATAACTATCTTTTACTTCTTTGAGTCATTGTATGCTGAACAAATTATATGTAAGTAAGTACATTCAAATTGTTCATTGCAAATCAAACAAATGAAAGTTGTGAAATCAATTATCGATAGTCAAGTAATGCAAACAACTCTCGGAAACAACTGTATGACTATTCTCAGAAATGCATTAAAATTTGTTCATCCTTCTATACAAATTAAACACAAGAAAGTACTGAAATCAATTTATTGTAGTCAAGTACCCATAAACTCCCTGACCCCCTGTGTGCCCCTTGACTCTCTGTACATACTCCTACAAAACTTTATAGAACCCACGCACTTTACGCCCGTGTGGGCGAAAATTATTTTAATTATATAACTATTATGCCTTCTTTTTATTTCTAAAATTCATAAGAATTTTTTCAGATATTCACGAAAAGTCAAAGCCTATATAAAAAAATTACAGTTACCAACACACCCCTATTTTTCATTATTCTTTCTCAATTTTGAACTTTCTATAATATTACGCATCTTGAGAGGACAAGAGAAGTCTAGAGCTGCTCTAGCAGGGGTGGTCCTTCAATCTCCCACACATACTTGGCGGGCCCGACTTTGCAGTTCAAGGTGTAGACATGGTCATTTTCATATAAATATTAATATCTTTAATGATCAGATAAAATGTATAAATGGGTTGCTTCTACATATTAAATACTGATCCGTGAATCTATTACTCTGTTTTCAAATAAAAAGTGCAAACCTGAGTGCAAATACCATGAGATCTCATATGAGAATATCGGACACCAGATCCCATAATATATAAAATTGTAGATCACATCACATTATGAGACCTCATATGAGATCTGGTTATGTCTGAAATACTCATATGAGATCTCATAAATATTTACACGCGGGAAAAGGATAAAAAATAGGTGGCTTATAAAATGCTTAGTAAAATCTAAAGCACTTTTGAGTAGACTATAAATTTATATGCAATTTTTATTTCATTCCCGTTCAAAAAAGCCGGACAAAAAGAAAAATATTTTGGGTAATGAAAATAAATCATGAGATTCTGCACATGTAGGCATATTACTTTTAAACGGTATCAATTAACAATTAAAGCCAATGTAATTATTTATAGTGGACTTATAGGTATAAACATTGTTAATGAATATATATAAATATTTAGTATTCTACATCAGTTACGAAGCCCACCGCCAAACTACAAAGTCGGGCCCGCCAAGTATGTGTGGGAGATTGAAGGACCACCCCTGCTAGAGCAGCTCTAGACTTCTCTTGTCCTCTCAAGATGCGTAATATTATAGAAAGTTCAAAATTGAGAAAGAATAATGAAAAATAGGGGTGTGTTGGTAACTGTAATTTTTTTATATAGGCTTTGACTTTTCGTGAATATCTGAAAAAATTCTTATGAATTTTAGAAATAAAAAGAAGGCATAATAGTTATATAATTAAAATAATTTTCGCCCACACGGGCGTAAAGTGCGTGGGTTCTATAAAGTTTTGTAGGAGTATGTACAGAGAGTCAAGGGGCACACAGGGGGTCAGGGAGTTTATGGGTACTTGACTACAATAAATTGATTTCAGTACTTTCTTGTGTTTAATTTGTATAGAAGGATGAACAAATTTTAATGCATTTCTGAGAATAGTCATACAGTTGTTTCCGAGAGTTGTTTGCATTACTTGACTATCGATAATTGATTTCACAACTTTCATTTGTTTGATTTGCAATGAACAATTTGAATGTACTTACTTACATATAATTTGTTCAGCATACAATGACTCAAAGAAGTAAAAGATAGTTATATAATTAAAATAATTTTTGTTCACACCGGCGTAAAGTGCGTAGGTTCTATAAAGTTTTGTTGGAGTATGTAAGCTATTACGCCTCTTGGGCGTTAAGTAGGACTTTATGTCCGCTGACTGAATATTTTTAGGTAGGTACGAAAAGTTGTATTATGTCAGTCAAGTTAACTTATGGGTTACAATGACTACAAAAAATTGATTTCAGTACTTTCTTGTGTTTAATTTGTATAGAAGGATGAACAAATTTGAATACATTTTTAAGAACAGTCATACAGTAGGTTCTGGTAGTTGTTTGCATTACTTGACTATCGATAATTGATTTCACAACTTTCATTTGTTTGATTTGCAGTGAACAATTTGAATGTACTTACTTACGTATAATTTGTTCAGCATACAATAATTCAAAGACTTTTCACTGGTATTTATTTGATTTCTTTTAATAGATTATACAGAAAAAACGTCTATACTTGCCTTATTTTATACTTTCGTAGAAAGTTTTATATTAACAATATTATTATTTGTAGAGTCATGATTTATAATAACACTATTATTATTTGTACAGTCATGAAAAAATATTACCATTTGTAGAGAGTTCTTATTTAATAGATACCACTAGAAAAAATAAAAGAACTAAACAATTTGTGTTGTTAGAACGTACTTAAAAATTAGCTTTTAAAAACATGTTGATTGTTTTAATAAATATTGAAGCTCTCATTAAAGTTTTTGGTACTCAGTTTGACAGATTTTGAGAGAGAGGGGGGGAAGAGAGGGAAAGGGTGGAGGAGAGAGGAAGAGAGAGGGAGGGAAAGGGAGGAAGAGAGGGGGGAAAGGGATGGAGAGAGGGTGGAAAGGGAGAGAGAGGGGGAGGGAGAGAGAGGGAGAGAGGCAATGATTCAAAGAAATAAAAGACTTTTTCACTGGTATTCATTTGATTTCTTTTAAAAAATTATAAATATTATTATTTTATAGATTATACAGAAAAAACGTCGATACTTGCCTTATTTTATACTTTCATAGAAAGTTTTATATAATAACACTATTATTATTTGTACAGTCATGAAAAAAAATATTACCATTTGTAGAGAGTTCTTATTTAATAAATACGACTAGAAAAAATAAAAGGACTAGACAAATTGTGTTGTTAGAACGTACTTAAAAAATTAGCTTTTACAAACATGTTGATTGTTTAAATAAATATTTAAGCTCTCATTAAAGTTTTTGGTACTTAGTTTGACGGTTGTTGAGAAAGAGGGAAAGGGTAGGGGAGAGAAAGAGAGGGGCGGAGAGAGAGGGTGAGAGAGAAAGGGAGGGAGAGAGGGAGGCAAAGAGAGGGAGAAAGGGAGGGAGTGAGGGAGAGACTAATACTTGCCTTAGTTTAAACTTTTGTAAAAAGTTTCTTAAGATAGATTTCACAACTTTTTAAGAGAAAATAATAAAAAACGTGTTGGTGGTTTTAAAAAAATATTTAAGCTCTCATTAAAGTTTTTGTTATTCAGTTTGATGGATGTTGAGAGAGAGAGAGAGAGGAGGGAGGGAAAAAGAGGGAGGGAGAGTGAAAGGGAGGGAGAGAGAGAGAAAGAGAGGGAGAGAGAGAAGGAAGGGGAGAGGGAGAAAGGAGGGTGGGAGAGGGTTAGAGACTAATACTTGCCTTAGTTTAAACTTTTGTAAAGTGTTTTTTCAGATAGATAGATATCACAACTTTTTAAGAGACTTTTTAATACAATTATTAAATGGTAGTATTATTTTTATTTCTATTTTAATTTAGGTAAATGTATACATCAAAAAATATTTTCGAGAAAAAAATGTTAATACTTTCTTTTTAGAGAAATCATTTTTCAAAGATTCTGTAGTTCTTTCAAAATAAAGTTTGTTAGTATATTATTCTTGTACAGACTGTCTTGTTGGCTGTTTTAAGGAAATATTTATGATCTTCTCAAAGTTTTTCATGGAGTCCTTGTACAGTTGTTGAGTAAGAAAAGACGAGAGAAGAAGGGGGGTGAGGGTGTGTTGAATGTTTTTTTACAAAGCGACTTAACAGTGGTTTAGAGATAATAAAATAATTTATTTTTGTTAGCATATAAATTTTGGATGAACTTATCATTTTTCTTATTAAAATATATTATGTCATTATTGTTTCTCGAAAAGAAACTTTACAGTTGTTAAGAGAGATAATAACAAAATTTATTTTTTTAATTAAATAAAACATTGACGTATGACGAAAAAACATGAAAATATAATTTCGATGATTGACAATGGCAATAAGTAACAATGAATTCTAATTAAAACTTTGTTTGCAATTAATGTTTTTGAAAATCTGAGTTACATATATTATTTTTCTATAGAATGTCTTGTGGGTTGTTTGAAAAAAAAAAAAAAAAAAAATATTAGGTAGAAAATTTCTTTTTATCAATTTCTCGATTTTTCCTTTTAATATGATGACTTCATCTGATTGACTTTTTCCATACCTTCGAGATCAGATTCAAATTTTGATACTAGTTCTCTAAAAAGCCAATACACATGTTGAAACATTAAAATTACAAATATATTTGTATTATGAAAGTTGTGCTAATATTTACCTGTAGCCTTCTATTGCATATTCTAAAACTGGAATTCGTTCGCTAAGTAAATTGCGAGTTTCATTATTTTAGTATCCAGATATTTTTCATATATATCAAGCTGTTGCCTATGGCTATCTCTTTCTTTAGTAGCATATTTTTCTGTAGCCTAGTTATAAATCTCTAGATAGTCTGTTTGGACCTTAAGTTATCTTTTGTTCTGCTGTTAACAGCTGACATCTGAGTGTTATCAGAGATTAATTTCTGGTTGAAGCACAATAGAAGCGCCACTAATTCCAATATCTCATATAAGCTATTTTTGTTAGTGTAATCTTCAAATGAATTTAAATCGAAAATATTTATTTAAAGTTATTTGATTAAGATATAAATAAATAAAAAATTCTTTGTTACTTACGTTGTAAAGTTGCCATCAATGCCTGTATTTTATCAGTTCAGCTGCTTTATGCAGTTCTCTTTCGAGTATAGGTGCTTTATCTGCTTTAGTTTTGAAGTGTTTCCCTTCTTCCATTATAGACTTTTCTGATTCAAGAGATTCAAGTTTGAGTTTTAATACTATATACATAAAAGAGATAAGAAATATTTAAAAATTCTTTTTTTAGTCATTCAACTAAATCTGAGGCATTTTGTCTGAAATGGGCTTAAAAATATAAAAATTAAGTATAAATGTTAAATATATTGACTAGAAAAATGAAAAGACTATTTTGACAGTATATATTTCGTTTCGTTTAAGAAATCATAAATTTGTTTTATTATTGACAAGAGTCACCACTATTCATATAAGATTATACTAAGCTAATTGAAGTATTAGAATCAATAATATCACAGTTAAAATCACAGCACTTAAAAAATACGGTATATCACAGTCACAGTTCGAGCATACTTATACTTGTAATATTCATTCTACAACAGGAAATAATCAACATCTATTGATAATTTTATATAAAAATGTAATAAATATGGTATTTGAATCAATATCATCACAGTTAAAATCACAGCTGACTTCAAAAATACGATATATCACAGTCACAGTTCGTTAATACTTATGTTTATATTCATCCTATAATATAACACAAAATAATTAACATCTATTGATAATTTTATGTACAAATGTAATTATACTCGTTCTAAGAAAAACAGATATGCGTCTTTAGCGCCCTTTGGCCATGGCTTTTTACAGAAGCTCGAATCACTTACCTTAATCCAATGCTTATCTTTTCTTAGCATGTTTGTGTAATGTCCTAATTCAACAGAATTACCATGATGAAATATACCACTAACAACTGTATAACGTTGTTTATTAATTACAATAATTGTCTTTGGTACTTCATTAATTTTATAATTGGTAATTTTAGATGTTTGACTATCTTTTATTGTAAATATTGATAACTGTAAGATTAAAATTGTATTCTTTATACTTACTTTTGTGTTTTGCATTCTTTTTGTTTTACAATTTTTTTTAAAACTACCTTCAATTTCAGGCCATCTTCCTATATTATAATCTATAATATCTTGTAATTTAGGAGTATAATTAAGTTCAGGAAGAGATAGAGTCAAAATGTAATTATCAGTCGTAATCTGCGTTCTGTCACTGCAGCCAGGACATCTCGTCGTTGTAATTAATTCGTGTCGAACAACATCTCGTAAAGGCGTATACACGTGGCACAGATGCAGTAAAAATTCTGCTACGTCTTGTTGTTCCGGTAATTTATAGATTAAATTCACAGATGCTCTTAATTCCTTGATGTTAACAGGAGTTTTTGATCTGTATTGTTTAAATGCAACTTTTAAAAGATCAGAGTCTCTACTATATGTTAAACTTCTTCTTATCGTTGATGAATGGAATAAACTTTGCATACACGCATTAGCATAACACGAGTTACCATCATTTGGTAATCCACAAATATCCCAGCAGCTATTGTAACGTCTGAACGCGAGTATGCACTCCGATCTTTTTTCATTTCAGGATAAAGAGCAGAAGATCTAATTAATTCTTTTACCTCGAGCCGGCACCTTACCAGCCACCGGCTCTACAACCCTTTTACCTCAAACTGGCACATTACCAGTTGCCAGCCTCTCAACCCTTTCAAGCATTTACCTCCACTCGTAATCCTCTCTACTTACCTCGAGCCGATTACTTACCACCCGTCGGTAACTTGCCCGCCTACAGCTTACCATATGCATTAACACAGTCTCGAGAGCGCACTCTCTCACTCACCTATATATATATCTACACTCATTGTACACGTGCACATATGCTCTTATATCTATACGCATATGCACACGTCATATTATTAATCAATCTTAGTTAACTAACATTTAATTATCTTAAGGAGAAGAATGCGTAATTCATTAACTTATAATAAAGTGGATTATCTGCCACGACTTCCAAGAACGCACGGGCAGAGCAACACGTTTTATCTTATGTACACACCTTCTTTTCTCGCCGTATGTAAAGTCGATACGCCGACAAAAAAAATAATCGCAATACATTAGGCACGTCCGCCCTTCAGACGCACTGCCGAATTATTATCTGTGTGCCGATAGCCATTTCTTAGAATCCTCGTGCAAAGCATTGCACTCGCAATCTTATAAACACATTCTTTTCTCGCCACATCGAGGCACCATTCAGATAAGAACGGGCACGTCCGCTCCTCAAGCGAACTGCCGCATAAGTAAAATAGAGCAATTAACCATCAGATATACAGTACAAAGGCACGTCCGCTCTTCAAGCACCGCCAACATAAGCTAAACACCTTCTGTAAGCATTACATGCTCCAAGGCATCCTTTCCGCGAAAGAATGCCCATTAAGATAAATCAAAAGCATCGAATGCCAGAACTCTAGATATAAGCGTCATTGTGAAAGCATGCTCTTTCCAAGTAATCAGTGTGATTACGATGTGTCCCAACTGATTATCGAATGAGAATGCTTAGGCAGATAAAAATATCGAGAGTAAGCCGAATCTCAAAGCAAGCCGACATGATGGCGTCACCAACCCACGCCAAGCTGAATGGCATCATCAAGCAACGGCGTCCCCAAGCCAAGCCTAGAGCGGGAGAACCAACCAGTGTAAACCACGCCCACCGCTCGACCAATAGGAAGGACGCCCCACTGCAGCCGGAGAGCTCCCACCACTCGCTCCCCTTCAGCAGGCAGAGCAGGGCGGAGCAGCCAGCAGTCAGTCAACCTCCACCATCCAACTAGGGCAGTCCACTCGTGAGACGAGCTCTCGATATATATTCACTCTGTAATTTTTATCCATCAAGATCGTTTATACTTTTATACTTTTATATTTTTCTCAATATACGTGGAGCGTCTCCACATTTTAACATAAAATCAATCGCCTTTGTCTTATTATTTATCCACGGAATACCTACAAAAACGTATCGCAGTCTTCCTAAAAGCATAAAGAGTCAAAAGAAAATACTTCAAAGTAAAGAAATATATTTCGTCCGCGCCGCGACCGAAGGAATCTCCACCACGGGCCGACGCTGGACCAGAGAGGCAGCCAGCCGAGCAAACGAGGGTCTTCCTGCCCGCCGATCACAGGGAGTGGTGACAGCAGCCCGCGAGACAAAGGATGCACGTCTCCGTCGAGACGATCCTCGCACAGCCAGCCCGCGCGTAACGCCATCATCGGGGCCTACCCTAAGGGCCGCCGCCTCGACCGCAAGCCAGCCACGCAGCTCAACTACCTTGCTTAGCTAAGTAGAACTTTCGTTAAAAGTGCGCGATCGTGTAAAATCATACCTTTAAAATCTATACACGAATCGGGACGTAACACTATCAGAAATATAATTAAGTTCACTATTCCCATGCGTTACATCTTTGAAATTAGACCAACGATTATCGTAAATTTTGTAACATTTATTTGCATTTTCTTGTATTTTAAAAGGTAAAAGATCTGGTCGATAACTTTTTCTTAACCGATTATACTCAAGAATCGCTGATTCATCATCCATGATACAAGAAGGGCCAAATTAATTAGATGCAACCCTTCAATCGTCGTAACTCTCGATAAAGCGACGTAAGTTTGACCACAACTAAAGATAGAATTACCAGCTTCAACTACAGCATTTTTTAGACTCAGGCCTTGGCTTTTATGAATAGTAATACCATCGCTAAGACATATTGGAAATTGTTTTCTTAATATATATATTGTTTTCATAATTATAAATTTATATTCGAGTGGCTTTATAGAATATTCATTACCGGACTGTAATTTAATACATACACCAGATATCTCGTCTGATTTGTCTCTGGATACTGAAATAACTGTTCCTATTGTGCCGTTTACTAATCCAATGGAGACATCAATGTTTCTTCTTATCATAACTTTAGAACCAATTTTGATTCTTATAACACGTTCGATTCCACAAGCATTATCGTCATCTTCGTTTAACATTTTTGAGACTTTCTTTTCTAAAGTTTTTGGACATTTAAAAGAATCTTTAGCAATTAGAATTATTTCTTCTGTATCTAATTTACGTAGCATAGCATCATTCAAAGTGTTACACATGCGTCTAGTTGGTAATAAACACACGGTATCAGCAGGTAAGCTACTTAAGTACGAACATAATTCTTCGATTACCTCTGCGTTATCTTCCGTATGAAATGTCAATTTTCTTTTTTGTAAACTTTCTATATCTGTATTAGTTACAAAACCTAATCGCACTCTAGAAAGAATTTCACTGTAACACTTATCATTTTTTTGCCTCATATTAATAGTTAACTCGTCATAGTCAAATAAAGTCCATAAATTGTAAGTATCCATTCCTCCTATATACTTATTGATTTGATCTTTTGTCATTTCCGTAAATGCAAATCCTTCATGAACTGGTGGAAGTTGAAGCAAGTCACCAAAAACGACAATATGTTTCTTTCCAAACCAGCCATCATCACAATCTGAAGTATCAAATATTTCTGTAAGACGCAAATGTATATACATAAGCATAACATTTGATATCATAGATATTTCATCGATAATTATCAAATCAACATTTTGTAGACTTTGTCTTGTTGGTTTTAAAGCTACCGAAGATAATTCTTTATATTTAGCTGGGCAGCCATGCTCTACTGGTAGTTGCAATAATCTGTGAACCGTAAGACCTTCAACATTATACGCTGCAATTCCTGTAGGTGCTGTAACAGCTGTATCTTTTTGACGCATTACTTTATTCCACGAAACTAAAGTTTCAATGATAAAACTTTTACCTGTGCCGCCAGGTCCACTAATAAAAATCCTCAAAGTTTTGTCATCAGATTGTAAAGCGGATGAAATTTTATGAAATACTCTAGATTGATCTTCATTAAACTTGTCGATAGAATTTTCAACATCTTTTTCAGTTATAACTTTTTTTTCGGCAATATCTTTAAAGTCCTTCATTGCATTTTCTGTTTCAATTGGAACACAATCTTCTGGTAGATTGTCTGAATTTGAATGACGATTATTTTCTTTGTCACTTTCTTCTTCGTGTTTTTTAACTTGTTCCTCCATTCTAAGCATTCCTTCTCGTATGATGTCAAGTTTGTCGTGATACTTCATAGCTTCAACTAGTTCGTGTTGTTTTTTAGCAAAGGCATCAGCATATGTTTCTTCGTTTGCTTTTAACTCGGCATCGTCCCTTCAGGGCTGGAATAGCAGCAGCAAAGCATACAAATAACATTCTGGTTGAGTCTTCGGGTCATAATGCCAGTGCTTTATTAAGAAAGGTTTTGACCTTTTCTTACAAAAAACATTTGGAGCTATTTCGTAATACTCTACCTTACGAATCGGCTTCTTCTTTATTATATCAAAATATTTAGCGAAGTCATATAAGCATAGTGATTCTAGTTCTTTTGGTCTTATAGAATAATAATCGATAAAGGAGTCATAAAATATATCTGTTGAATCAGGTGGAAGTTGCTTGATTTCATTAAATGGTTTCAATTTTTTGCTCTTAATCATTCTTACATCCAACCACCTAAAAACAGTGTCTGAATCTGTAGCATAAAGAGGATGTCCTAAAAGTGCATCAGCGGCTTCAATAGCACCGCATTCTCTATGATTTAATGCTTTCATAGAGAACGACCATAGTTTACTACATACCGATTTATTTGATTTAATATCTGAAAAATCTACCACACATTTTTCTCCTTTGGTTCCATAACTCGATACATACTTTGTTAAAAGATATGATGACTCACCAATAAATTGAGCATCCATGTTGCCTTCCCAAAGTATTAAAAGATTTGGCATATAATCATTAATATTTTTTTCTTCTAGTCTTCGAGGTAAATCATAAAATCGAGACTTATTTTTTAATTTCCTTTTGTTAGCGATTGCTATGGAAACGCTTCTTAAAATGAACTGTGATGTTACTGGACGTGGAAATCCAAATCGACAAGCACTTATAAATCCCGTTTTTGTTTTCTTTTTACGCATACAGTAATTGTTATGTTTGTGTTGCTGGTATGCTAGAACACGTCGATTAAGTTCAGGAGAAATACGTTTGTCAGGTATGCGACACGTAATATGCTGTAAAATAAAATCTTGTATTTCTTGATTACTTGATTTACCATAGATAGGTGCATCTTTAATCCAAAATAAGCAATGAAAATGTGGCAAACCTCGACCTTGATATTCACAGCAATAATAATAATGTATAACCTTTCCTATTAGATTATCAGAAGAAAGAATATATTTTAACATTGCTTGAAATTCATTGTGTATATACCTTGAAGCTGATACTGGATCTAAAGCTATTAATTCACTTATAGATCGTGAGTCATTTTTCCCGCTACTTACATCACGAATGTACTCACCTAGAGACGACCACATCCATTCACCAGGACTTAAAGTAACAAAAAAAGTTGCTGGTCCATATTCTTTCATCATACAATCTAAATCACTCCGTGGTCGTTTCCACTATGCCTCCGTTCCTCTCAAACGAGCAAAAATAGTTTCCATATTCGATTCTAGCTGATTTTTTTCTAATTCTTGTAGAAGCTCTTTAGCTGTATATTTCTGACGAGGATTGACAACGTTTAATTTGTGAAAAATTCCAGCACTGATTTGCCGAATGTTATTATCATTCAATAAATAAAAGAGATATTGTATATTTTCTCGATATTGAGAATGTTTAGAAATTAATCTTGATCTAATAAAATCATAATCTCTCAATCTTACAAGTCTTTGTTCATGTTGTCCATACATACCAAAAGGATATAGATCTGGAAAACATTTTAAATCTAAATCCTTACCGCGGACATCTAAGGCTGCAGCAATTAATTTGAGCATTTGGTATAATTCTGTATCAGTATTATTCATTTTCTTATCATGCAAAGGATAAATAGAATATTGCTCATAAAACGAGTTTAATTGATCCTTTTGAGTCAATAAAGCATCTGGTGGCAAATTAGTTGGTACATTTTTATTTTCTTCTCCATTGTCATCTTTGACTATTTCATCACTATCTTTAGGATTATCTAAAAGATACTCTAATTCTAAATCCTGAAGAGTATTTAACATTTGTTTGGGAGAGGGAATAATAATTTCAGCGTAAAGTGGATTCCAACATTTGAGCCAATGTAAAGCATTCCATATTTTTTTAATGTCAACATAGTCCTCCCATATAATCTTTCCTTTTGTAGGATTACTCCGAATCAAGACAAAGAGTTCGTGATTAGTGTTTAGAGGATCAGTATCTGGACAGATTTTTTTTAAAGTTTCTTCTAATGGCAAAGGTAAATGAAAAGTTCTCCCTTGAACTTTATCAATTTTAACGTGATTTGGTAAATTTTTGTTCATTACTGTACCCATTTTAACAACAGTTTGGAAAGCTTTAGCTCTCTGAATTAATATTTTATCATACATATTCAAAGTTAGTATTTCCTCGGGAGTGTCTTTAACAAAAAGGCCATTCAAAATACACGTTGATGGCAACGAATTATTTTTTAATTTATTCATACAAAATTGACACATAAAACCACTATTAAATTCTTCAGAATCTTTATAATAATTCTTGAGTTGTTTCCAATAATCAGGTAGTTCAAGGCTAACGTCAAGTAAATGCTTCATCAATTCCAAATTAGATTTATAGCTATTAACTGGTACAACCTTTCGAGAACAACAAAGTCTCTCACAAGAAATACATGGTATTTTAGGCGGGTCCATTTCTATTTTAGTATATTCTTTGATACACCTGTTGTAATTTTTTTTTATTTCATTTTCATCCAAACAGATTTCAGTGTTATTATTCCTGAAAGGCATAGCCAATCGATCAGATTCTGAGAAAATATTTCTTAATTTATCAACATCACGGTTATTCAAAGCCTCTTCAATTCTTTGTACATCAATGTATAAATGTTTTACCTGATATATTTGTCGTTTTATAGTGCGCAAACGAGGGTAGTGATATGATAAAATATTTAATTTTAAAAATTTAGATGAGCATAAAAGAGGCTGCGCATAACAAATTATTGGATGACCAGATTTATTAGGATTGCGAGTTTCAGCAGAGCAAATATCAATCTGCTTAAGATAAGAATTCGCATCAATATATGTAAAGTAGAGTAGATCTTCAAATAGTTGTTTAAGATCTTTTAGAATATCTGGATCAACCACTTTACAATAATTATTACAATGCCATTTTTTTTTGCTTTTACTTGAATCTGTTAGAGGGAAAATATTTGTCGATTGACCTTTTTCGTTCAGAATAATGACGTTTAATTCGTCTGTACTTTCAGTACGAAGGCCCTCTTTAAAATCATATGCAGCTTCTGAAAAATACGGTTCCGATGTTGAACAATGATTTGGAGAACCGCACAGAGCTGTTAGAGCAGCGTGTTCATTTTCATGAATGGACATGATGCCCAAGCGAGCCAATGAAATTGCAACCTTATCTTTACAGGATTGGAAAACTCTTTTTAAACGCGATATGTATTTATCCCTAACGTAAATAGCAGCAGAAACCAATGATTTAGCTTTTTCTCTACGATCTTCCTCATTAGAGCCCGAATCTAATTTTTCCATAATATATCTTATGAATTTTTCCTTATTCTTTAGTAACTTATTAGTATCCTGTTTCAAAATTACCTTATATTTTTTTTTTATTTTCTTTGCTACGGTGTCTTTAGCTTTTATAAGTTTTTGATCTTCATTTAAATCACAATATTTTTTTTTCAAGTCTTGTTTAAAATAATATAACGTTTTTTTTTTTGCACATAACAGCTCTTTATTTTGTTTATAATATTCACGTGACCTTTCCAAAATTTTGTTCTTATTAAATTTATAATCTTTTTTGTTTGATTGAGATTGCTTCTTTATTGGTGCTTCATAATACAATTTATTTTTCTTTGATATCTCTGTTTTATGTGATTTGTAATACAATTTATTTTTCTTTGATATCGCTGTTTTATGTGATTTGTGATACAATTGTTTTTTCTTGGATATCTCTGTTTTTTGTGATTCGTAATGCAATTGTTTTTTCTTTGATAGCTCTGTTTTATGTGATTTGTAATACAATTGTTTTTTCTTTGATATCTTCGGTTTATGTGATTGATAATATTGAGCATTACTTTTTCTTTTACAAATTTTATTATCAGATACTGACACAAAAGTAGTTGTTTCAGCAGTGAGAGTACTTTCTGAACAAAATTCTATTTTATTTGATGCATTTTCATTTATTAGATTAAAGGAACTTTGTTCAGTACAATCATTGACAAAACTTTGTTCATTTGTATTTGTGAGGACCGTATTTTGCGAAACAAAAAGGTTAACTTTTTCGTGCATCAATTTGTTTGAGTAAAGATCTGATGTCGATTCAACAGACATGCGAGGTATAATGTCTGTTATAGCTGGTACTTTTGTTTTCTCAAAGTTTTTTGCAGACTCATTTTTTAACTCATTTAATTTTACCTGTTTCAATATAGATTGCTTATTATTGTAATGTAATTTTCGTTTTCTTAACATTTCTGCTTTATGTGATTCATAATATCGAGAATATTTCTGATTTTTGTTTACAGCATTACAAGAGTTAGGCATGTTAATAATGACAGGGGCAGCTAATGAAGGATTTTTAACAAAGCTTTGATTTTGTTGAGTAGAGTAAGCAGAACTTTTGTAATTATTATTTGCATTTAATTTGTCATCAATTAATCTATTCATATGCACTTGATTGTTATTAATCTGATCAGATCCATGATAATCGTTTTTCTCGCTATGGATGGACTTACTTACTTTAGTAAAATTATTTTGGATCGTTGACTGCAATTCAGCTTGTTGACAAACTTCTTCTAAAAATAATACGTAGAGATCTTTGCTGTTTTCTGGCCAGGAAGTTTGTTTGACCTGTAAATCATCTACTTTCAACCAATAGTCATTTACGCACAACATAGTAGTATAATGGCCTAATTCGATAGTATGGCCATGATGAAATAGACCACTTATTACTTTATAATGCTTTTTGTCTATTACTATTATTTCTTTATCTAAATTTTTGATCCTCAGGTTATTGATCTTTCGTACTGTTGCATTGCTATCTACGGTAAACAACTTTAACTGCAAAATTAAAGTTTTATTATTCGTGCGCAGCAATGTTTTTTCTTCATTAAAACTTTGACACCCGTGATTGCAAGGGAGACCAGTTTTGTTCCATTTATTGATATTAAAATTTATAATATCTTGCATTTTAACAGGATTAGTGTTTGGTAAAGCCAAAGATAAGATATAATTATTGGTAGGTTCAAAAATTCGTGTATTTTTACAAGTAGCGCATTTCATTTCAGATACCAATTCGTGTTTCAAAACAGTATGTAGGTTATTAGACTTATCACAAAGATGTGTAATAAATTCTGCTACATCTTGTTGCCGTTTCTCAATATATTGCTTATCAGCTAATGCTCTTAAAGCCATTACATCAACATCCTGTCCAAAAACATATTTTTGTAATGCAAAATATAAAGCATTTTGTTCTGGATTTTCAAACATTTTCTGCCTAATTGAAATACAATGTAATAAAGTTTGCAGAGATGCGTTTGCATAACATTGGATATCTGGGTTGGGAAGTCCAGTAACATTCCAAAGTGTAGATGTCTCTCTAAAATTATGAGTTTCTATAGACAATTTTTCATTATTGACCGATTTCTCGCCCAGTTCAATTACGTCATTATATAGTTTAGCATTCTTATGATTAACAGATGTTTTCAATACAGAGACTCTTTTTTTGGAGAATACAGTTGATAATGTATTAATCGATAACAAGTTTTTGTTAAGACTTTCATTTTTTACTGTAGGAAAATGAATTAATGTGTTACATTCAAACATTTGATAGAGATGAGGTCGCATTTTTTCAACATCGTATTCTATTTGAGACGGGTTTTGCTGAAAAAATAGCGATGTAGCAAATGCCATTGCGAACACTCCACAGTCGCAACCATTCTTTTGATATTGTACTTTTATAAAGTGTTTAGGAATTTCATAAAAAAATGGAAATAATTTCTTTAGAAAAAGTTCATGGTTATCGTGTAGTCGACGGCTATTTAAAGAATCATAAATGAAAATAGCATTTGTATCGTAGTAACAGCAAATCCAATGACCGTTCAAACAATTTTTGCATAAATCATCACAACTGTGTAATAGTTGTAAGTGCTGCACATTGCGGGGAATAGGCTGAAGGCGCGTTGACTGTGGATTTCTTACAATGTGTTGAACGACCAAAGTACTTTGCGGATCATACTGCGAATAAGTACGCAGCATGTTATGAAATAAATCAACATGAGTTTCTTTTAAACGCGATCCATCAAGAATTTTGATTTTATCTGTTTTTGTTAAAGTATATCTATTTCCTTTCACAGGCATCGTGAAGAGAAATATAAAAAAGCAATAAAATTAATAGAAACGATATTTTATTTGACGATATCAAATATTTACGGTGCTACCAAAAGCTGCCTGTTTCAAGGAGCACAAAGCTGCCTGTTCAAAGGAGCACAAAGCTGCCTGTTCAAAGGAGCACAAAGCTTCCTGTTTGAAGGAGCACGAAGCTACCTGTTCCAAGGAGTACAAAGCTTCCTGTTTGAAGGAGCACAAAGCTTCCTGTTTGAAGGAGCACAAGCTGCCTGTTTTAAGGAACACAAAGCTGCTAAAAATGAATATACTAAAAAAGTAGAAAAAAATATACTTACCTGCTTTATCCAATAGTCTCCAATCGATATCTGCGCCTATATGAAATAAAATTAATGACGTAATACGAGAATTTTTATTACATATAACTACAAGATAAATACCCTGCTAAATAATTAATAAAATTTAACGAAGACGATTAAAAGAATTTTATGTTAATAAATTACTGTGTTTCTTTCTAATTATTTTAATCAAGATTTTAATTCAGCATTTAGGTATTTATAAGTTTAAATATCTAATGCAAATATAAGAAATTGAAAAGTTTAAAAACATCTGACCAGAAGAAAATAGAAACATCTACTTCTGTCAGAAAGTTTTAGTACAGAAACTATACTTCTTAATTAAGGGGGTCCGAAAGTCAATTAAAAATTCAAATTTCGCGCCACAATATAACAGACGAAAAAATAAATAATTTGCCTATAACAAATAGTAAAAACAATATTACGGAAAACCAGGACTGCATTGCCCTCCGTTACATTATTATCTATCATTTTACAAAGTTTGAAGTTTCTATATAAATATTTCGCTAAATGGCATTTGAATAATGTCTCAAAATCAAGTAATTCAAATGCCATTCAGCGAAATATTTATATAGAAACTTCAAATTTTGTTAAATGATAGATAATAATGTAACGGAGGGCAATGCAGTCCTGGTTTTCCGTAATATTGTTTTTACTATTTGTTATGGGCAAATTACTTATTTTTTCGTCTGCTATATTGTGGCGCGAAATTTGAATTTTTAATTGACTTTCGGACCCCCTTAAGTTAAGTTTAAAATTAAGATTATATATTCTCTGAAACAGTTGTACATTATTGTAATTAATGCCAACTATAGGTACCTACAGATTTCATAATACGTCAAACATAGTCAAATAATAAATTTTGGAAGTTTTGATTGAGGTTTTGATATTACAACATGAAAAATTTTTGTTATACAAGATTATTTCTATCTTTGGGAAACTTTGGGATATATTTTTGGATACAGATATATGCAGAAAGCGTGGTAGGGTCTAATATTGCAATCCGTGCAATATTAGACCCTAACCATAAAAAAACTAAAGTTCTGGGCACTTTTAGCTTCATTTTGAAAAAAGTCTTTAAAAAACATTTTCTTAAAACGGCAACTATTTAATTTAGAAAGTCTTAAATATCATTTCAAGTAAAGAAAATAAAAGTACAGAAACGAGCTTTCATTTGATTTTTTAAGGATTAAAAATGTAGCTTCTTTCCAAAGTTATGAACGTTCAAAATTGAGCATTGAAAATGCACAGTTTAATTCCTAAAATTCACTGTTCGACTGCCTGTGTCGACTTTTTTCAAGCCTAGAACTTAGTTTTTTTTTAACATTAGGGTCTAATATTGCAGCTATCTTCATATTTCTATATCCAAAAACCTATCCCAAACAGCAAAATTCGTGATGCGGATCCCTAACCCTCTCCTATAGTTTGTATTTGACTTAATAGTATAGTATATTTGAGAACAATGTGTTCAAAAAGTCACTTAAAAGTAAAAATTTATTAGAAACACGATGTTAAGGGGGCAGCCTGGGTTAGAATGATGAAAAAAACGATTTTTTTTCTTGCATAATTAGTTAAAAAATTTCTTCAAAAATATGCTTCAACAAACCGGTTTTCGAAATTTGATTTCGTTTTTTCTTGAGAATAAAAAATGTAAAAAAGAAAAAATCTAATTTTTGAAAAAATTTCGTTTTTTTACCCAAAATTTATCGAACTCTCTTCAATGTTGAATATAATCATTCACATTGTAAACAAATTTTAATTTCAGCCAACGTACGTTTTTCTAATATTATTTGAAAAAGTTCTTGTTTATTACATTTACCCTGTTGATAAAGCAGAACACTGTAAAAGAAAACTGTAGTTGTTATAGAAAGCATGACGACTCTATGTTCTTTCTATATTTATATACTTGCATATTTTGAATTTAAAAAGCCTTGCTTTTATTAGGGACTGTATCTATATACTGGGCTTTGGGATTTGAGCAATACGTCACGAAAATGCTAGATTTCGAACAACGATTTTTTTACGTATTGCTCAAAGCCCAGAGTCCAAAGCCCAGAATGTAGACAGTCTCTTAAAAAGATCAAGTGTTTTTTCGGCAAAATATTGTTTAATATCTTTTTTTAAACTCATCAGTCTTTTTCACGACTATTTTAATCTCATATTTTTTGAGTATTTTAAAAATTTTTGGATTTTAAATAGTTACAACTATTTTTATTGTTTTTTTTTTATCATTAATAATATATATAGTGACTAAATTGTGTTGTTTTTTATAATATACATAATATAAAATTATATATATATATATATATATATATATATATATATATATATATATATATATATATATATATATATATATATATATATATATATATATATATATATATATATATATATATATATATATATATATATATATCAGATATATAAGTAGTTATTATATAAATAGTATTCGATAGTTATGGCAATAAAAAAAAAATGAAAACAGAGTATTTGGTTGTTCGAGCAAAAAATATCAATGGGGAAGAACTCCAAAAAGGAAAAAGGAGTTTTATGGAAATAAAAAAACAACAGGTGAACATCAACCACCGCCAAAAGTACTCAGAAGCTCCTTCATAGAAAAGTGAAAGATGTTGAAATGGAAACCAGTGCAACAAGTATAAGAATTATTGATGTTTGTATTTTATTCTCTAAATTAGTGGAAGTTGTATGCTGTAACGCCTATCATGGGAAACTAAAATTTTGTTAATTTGATTCGAGAGGGCTTGGTTTCAAGATTGCAATAATATGCAAAGAGTACACATTAAGTTAAGTATAAGTTTTTGAAATAAATTCATTTGGATCAAAAATTATCACTAAATCACATTTAAATCATTGTATTTTGCCTTAGATATTCATAAAATCATTGTTTCACTTGAGATTCACTTTTTCACTTCTATTTAATAGAGGACTAGATACTAAATTTATTAATAGTGGTATTTTTTGTATCATTTTTCAGCTGTAACTTCTCTATAAACATTTTTATGAACAACACTACTGAAATTTAAATCTTGCTGTATAACGTGTTAAATACTTCCAATTACTGGTTATTATATGTAGATACTGCCAGGAATAATAATAAACAGAGTAGAGGAGATTTCACAACATGAATAACGGTTTGGGGAATGTATTTTTTATACATATTTATTATTACACAGAATAAGTGCAGCGGATTATGGAAATAGACCTCCAATTAATTTGTAACATATAGAATCTCTATAAAACTTTAAAATATTATTATAAAATTATTCATAGATGTATATTAAATGGAAGAATTTAACTTTTTCAATACTGCTCCATCTATTGTGTGTAAATATATATAAACAAGATTTTCCTCACAGTCTCATTAATTTGGTCAGTGTTCCAGACCTGCGCTACGTGCCTTGAGGTGTTTATACAAAAATTGATTCTTCAATCCAGCGGTTATTACAGACTTTGAAATCAAAATATAGGAGCCTGGGAGGTGCTAAAATGTTGTTTTTTATGTATATTTTCGAATTATAAAGTTATTTTTCTACATAATTACCTGACTAATTATACTAAATTTTTTTTTTTCAGACTTTAACCCAGGTTTGCGCTCTTAATATCTCCTTGTCTCCTCCTTTTTTTTAAATACAGTTTTTATATAATAAAAACGCATCCTCTTATTATAAAGAAAAAAGACTTGAGATTTATGAATTAAAATCAAAAACTATAGTACAAATCAATCACTGCAAGGGAAAGAGCATATTCAAGTAACAATATTTTTTTCAATTAATCATTTGATTTAATTTTTTACATTTTGTAGAATTCATGTTCATATTCTAACAATATGAGACATTGAATATATTTTTATTCTGGCGTCAATAGTGGAAAATACTTGGATATTATTTAAATTTTTTTTTACTTTTTCTGAAAAATTAGAATATTCTTAGGAAAGCCATTAAGGTCTATAACTGTACAGAGGTTCATTTTAAGCTACCACCAACAACAACCTGTGGATTTAAGAAAATTGGGATTTTTTAATTAAATATTTAAAATGCAAGTACATTTGAATATTATTGAGAAGCATTATTATGATTATTATGATACGTATACAAATAGTAATAGAATAGTGTAATAATAATAGTCTACTGAAGTCATGGATAAACACGATTAAATGCAAATTTATGTTCAACAGTGCTATAAAAGAATGTTTATAATTTTGTTTAACCAATTAATCTTATTTATATACAAAGAGAGTAAACGGATACAAATAGTTTCTTCTAAACTGTATTTCCATAGGTATAAGCTTTTTATTATAGTATAAGGCTTACTATTACTACACTATTCTATTACTATTTGCATGCATATAATAAAAATCATGGTAATGCTTCTCAATAATATTCAAATGTGCTTGCATTTTGAATAAATATTAAAATTCTAAAACTTTTCTCAATTCTCAATATTAATTCTTAGTATTAATTCTACAATTTTCTGAAATTTTACAATCTGCAAATTTAGATTTAGCAATTAAGATTTCCAATTTATTTATAATTTTTTTGTAATAACTTACGTAAAATAAAATAACTTACGTAAAAAAAAAATATCTGTATATTTAAAGGAATATATGTCTATATACTATATTTCTATTTTCTGTATTTTTAACAATAATTTTTAATAATAAATAACTAAAATGATATTTATTGTTTACACACATAAACAAACTGTCAAATAATGTGTTATCATCTCAGGGTCGCCAACTTAGCTGTTGGGTATAGAGTATATATGTAAAATTACCACTCTCATGTGAGTTCCGTCTTCCGTCGTTCCGTGTGACCACGACGCACCCTCATTTCTCGCCGACCGTGTGAGCCGTTCACGTTTACTGCTTTGGATATGGGGGTGTTTCGCTAATTGGTGTATTCGTTTGAAGAAACTGTGGGCATCGATGGAATTGACCAATCATAGAAATGCCCCTATATTGAAAGTGGTATTCAGTAACAGCGAATCCACATTGCATGCCGTATGCCTTATGCATATGCCGCATGCGTTTACTACACGTAGGCTTCGTCACTGATTGATATTTTTTAAAGCTCAACCAATCAGCGGGAAAGTCTATGAGTATTAAACGCATACGGCATACGCGTAAGGCATACGATATGCAATGTTGATTCACTGTAAGGTTCCCGGCACATAAGCGCGTACGACCGCGTTTGACTTTCGACTGCGTTCGACCGCGGTCATGCGCACGCGCTCGCTTCTCTCATTGGTTGAGAGCTAAGACATCGTGTCTCGGTGTCTTGGATCTTGGACTACTTGTGGAGACAGTACCTAAGCAAGACACAGCGCGGCGCCACTAATTTTAAACCAATGTTAGTGGATATGTAGTAGAAATGAGAAATATTTCTATTTCTATCTTCTATGTACCAAGTACTATATTTCATGATTCGCACACTTGTTTGAACATGACAGAGGACTCGGTAAGTAATTTTATCGCCCTTAGGGAGCATGTACATAAGCGCTGTGCTATGCAATGCTGTGCGATGCCGTATGATGCCGTTCGATGCCGTTCGATGCCGTTCGATGCCGCGCGATGCCGCACGGATAGTGCTGCATCCGATCCGTTGTCTAAATGGTTCAAAATAAATTGTAAGTTGTATCTCTGCATAATTTAAATTAAATAGTTAAATAAATAATGCAGAGATACAACTTACAATTTATTTTGAACCATTTAGACAACGGATCGGATGCAGCACTAATCCGTGCGGCACCGCGCGGCATCGAACGGCATCGAACGGCATCGAACGGCATCATACGGCATCGCACAGCATTGCATAGCACAGCGCTTATGTACATGCTCCCTTACTTTGTATTAATTTTTCACCATTTTATTAACATTTTATTTACATTTTTAGTTTATAAAATTTGTTAATGATATGGCAGAAGCTATGGGTATTGATGATGAGAACAATATGGATATTGAAAACCAGGAACCCGGCCGTAAGTATCATCCCTGCTAAAAATATTCTATTATAGAGGATTATTATAGAGGATATATTGTTTCTTGGCATTTTTAGAGCATGCACCACCACCAGTTCCACCAAGAACAAACAATCAAGCTGGCAATCGTCAACCAATAGGTTAAATTTTTAATAATCTTTGGAAGTAGTAAATGCTAAATAATAATTATCATGTATATTCTTAATATATATATTATCCTTGATTCATATTAATTACTAAAATAATATATATTTCTTTAGAGCATCTTTCACTTAATCCATTTTCTGGACAACATATCAGTTAGTTTTTTTTTATAAGCCATTCGAAATGCTCAAAGTTCACTAAAAATATTAATAAAATTATTATTTCTTGGTATTTTTAGTGCATCCACTACAACCACTCTCACCAAGAACAAATAACCAAGCTGGCAATAATCAACCAATAGGTTAGATTTTTATTAATCTTTTGAAATAATTATGTATATTATTATATATATTATCGTCGATAATATTCATATTAATTACTAAAATATTAAATAATATATTTTTTTAGATCTATCAACTAATCCATTTCGTGGACAACCTATAGGTTATTTTTTTTATTAGTCTTTCAAAATGCACAAAGTTGGCTAAATATTAATTTAATTATTGTTTCTTGACATTTTTAGAGCGTCCATCACTACAACTCCCACCAAGAACAAATAATCCACCTCCAACGCAAGCTGGCAATGGTCAACCAATAGGTTAGTTTTTTTATTAATCTTTTAATGTAATAAATAAAATTATTCCACCAATATTTATTTTTATTTTCAGGATCAGGACGTAACCCATTCTTCATTGAACCACCACATAGTTTTGTTGGTAATTTTCTTTTCTTTTTTTTGTCTTCTGCAGTAACCGTAAAATTATATCAAAATATAAAAAAAATTTATATATTTTTGTTTTCAGAGGTTAACCCTTCCTACTCATCATTCTTGGCTGGAAATGCTGCAGCATTTTATTCTGCTATGCCTCTTACTAATGTGAATGGTTCAGGTAAGATTATAATTTTTAATTTAAGTAAGGTCCATAAAGTAGTTTAATGTATAATTGTAAAAAATGTATCAAATTCTAATTAATGTATCGCACAACATTACTTGTTTTATAAATTCTTAATTTTTCTCCCAAATGGCGTTGCTAATCATTATGTGTTCTTTTGTTACTGCATTAGCAATAAAATAAAAAATAATTATATCAATTTTTTTTGTTTTCAGTAGTGAATCCATTCCTTTTTCCACCATATGGATTAGGTAATGGGATACCTTCTACTTCAAATTCAGGTGGTTCCACTATCTCCTTACCCCAATCAGGTTCAAATTCAAGTGTAAATAAAGGTAAGATTACAATTCAATAATTAAAATAATAAAACTTTTAACGTAACTTTATTATTGTTATTATTATTTATCTATCAAAAATAAATAATAAAGTAGCATAAAAAGTTTTTAAACATTACTTGCTACGATTAATCATGTTTATTTTTTTATTTTATAGTTTACAAAAGAAAATCCAGAGGTACGAAAAGGTCTGAGTACTGGGCTAAAATAAATAAAATTAGGCGTGACGACGAATACGAAAATTACACATCATTTGTTGCTAAGATGATGAAAGCAGCTGATGAAAGTAATAATAGAGGAAAAGGAGGAAGAAGAGGAGGAAGAGGAGGAAGAGGAAGAGGGGGTATAGGGCAGGGGAAAAATAACAAGAATGAAGAGAAAAATTGAATTTTATTTATTTAGTTAATTTTATGTATTAGTTTTATTTACATATATGTATAATTATAAAAATCAATATTTTATATTAAAAATAAATTATTTATACTAAATAATCATGTGTTATTATCATGTGTTATTAAGGTATTTTTATATTTCTATAAAATATAGAAATACAATATTTCTACAAAATTGAAAGCTACTTTATTGATAAAAGATCATTGATATTAAGTTTCCTTAATTCAGATTGTTCTTAAATATTTTTTCATTTAAACCAAATTAAAATTAGAATTTCATTTTTGGTGGTTTAACATTTAGCTTATATAATATGTTACGTGTGGAAGCATTCCACACATACCATAATATCTCTTACATACACATGTAATATATATGTTTGGTAAATATATTGTTGTCACACATACAAATATTTTTACAAAAATGATTTTGAATAAAATTTGTTATTTACAGGTAGCACTACGCAGAGTAAGAGCTCTTCTGTGTTCTTCGAAGCCCTTACCTGCATGGAAAACGAGAGGTACAAAGAAGTCTGATCAATGTATTGAATACATTAAATACATGAATTTATTAATTTAAATTAAATATTAAATATAATAAATATAATAGATTAAATATAATAATTAAATATTAAATATTAATTTAAATTCATGAATTTATTTTATACTATTTATCTTAACAAAAAAAAAATTTTTTTCAAAATTAAATTCCATTTTTTAAGAATTGAAATTTTTAATTAATAAACCTAAGAAAAAACATTACTTTTTTTAACTTTTAATAGTTTTACATTAAAATTTATTTAAGTATCATTAAATAATTAAATAATTAATGATACTTAAATAAATTTTAATGTAAAACTATTAAAAGTTAAAAAAAGTAATGTTTTTTCTTAGGTTTATTAATTAAAAATTTCAATTCTTAAAAAATGGAATTTAATTTTGAAAAAAATTTTTTCAATATTTAATCTATTATATTTATTATATTTAATATTTAATTTAAATTAATAAATTCATGTATTTAATGTATTCAATACATTGATCAGACTTCTTTGTACCTCTCGTTTTCCATGCAGGTAAGGGCTTCGAAGAACACAGAAGAGCTCTTACTCTGCGTAGTGCTACCTGTAAATAACAAATTTTATTCAAAATCATTTTTGTAAAAATATTTGTATGTGTGACAACAATATATTTACCAAACATATATATTACATGTGTATGTAAGAGATATTATGGTATGTGTGGAATGCTTCCACACGTAACATATTATATAAGCTAAATGTTAAACCACCAAAAATGAAATTCTAATTTTAATTTGGTTTAAATGAAAAAATATTTAAGAACAATCTGAATTAAGGAAACTTAATATCAATGATCTTTTATCAATAAAGTAGCTTTCAATTTTGTAGAAATATTGTATTTCTATATTTTATAGAAATATAAAAATACCTTTTCACAAGAACTTTTTGTTAGTAAAATCTGAATAATTAATTGCTATCCTACAAAATATATTATCTTTGTAAAGTCAACATGATACTTGTTCTTCTTAAGGGGCCCAGCCTGAGTTAAAGCTTGAAAAAATAGATTTTAGTATAATTAGTCGGGTAATAATTTTTTCAAATATATATAAAAAAACAACTTTATACCTCAAAAATATACATAAAACACAACACGATAGCACCTCTCTGGCTCCCATATTTTGATTTATAAGTGTTTACTATAACCACTGGATTTAAGTATCAATTATTGTGTATATCATCTTATATATCTCACAGCGCTGCATACATGCCTAAAAAATGGAATTTATGCTTGAAATTTTTTTTTTTTGTTAAGATTATAAAATGAATTACAAAAAAAGGTAAATACATAACTCAGGTGCTTTGAGGAAGGACAATGTGCAAAAGATGATTAATACATGTTAAAATATCTGTCAGTAACAACTTCAGCATCCATAAAAGGAACATTATTAGCTTTCACTTCATCACAATGCTGCTGGTCACCAAGAATACAGACTTACATTTTTGGACGAGGAATATTCTTTAGCCTGAAAAATAAATAATTATTTTTTATTTAGGTCCTATGATGAAAATTTTATACTGCTTCATTGCGTAACTATTTAGCAGCTCTCAGTAATGAATAGTATCAACATTTGTTTTCTGGTAATACATGCAAAATATAACATCATAGAGCTTCTATATAAAAAGTAATGTTGCCATATAAATTTGTTGGTAACAAATGCGACCAATAAATTCAGCTACTTGATCAATAAGTCTTGTTTTCAGATTCAGAAAAATAATATCCATTATTAAAATTTAATTTTTAAAGTAATTTCTAATCAATGTTAAAACATTTATATTATAAAAAGTAGACTGTACCCGAAAACATTCTTCATTGATACTTAGTACATTGAGGTAATGCCCAAATTAACTTACCAGCAGGATCACAATCTGCATGTGATCCTGTAGTTTCGAAAAAAGTTTGGTATAATATACCTCCCCAATTTATTTAAGACTCTCAGTAAAGGTCCGCTAAGCAGAGCTTAGCTCCTTAACATGCGGAGTAGCTGTGTTTGATATTTTATTTATTTTTAACCTCAATCAAAAATCAAAAGTTCAACCAAAAACCAAAAAGAGCACTTTGAAGCAGGTAACGAAAACATACTTGACGGTGCCTGAGAAACACTGGTCCTTCTGGGGATTATAGTTCTTCAGATCAATTTGGAGTTATACGGTCTCCAGGAACTTCCTCTTCTTCTCTTGGGCATCATTTATAGCGCCATTGACGCACTCATACAACGTGTGATAAAACTTATAAGTTTGTTATATCTAAACCTCCTTAATATATAGCTATAGCTGTGGATAGATTGGCCAATTACTGTATTTCTTAAGTCCCACTCTAACTTCATTATTTTCTAGAATATCAAAAATGTTTCATAATCTGCTTTAAATTCTTCAATTCTTAAATAACAGAGTGGTTGGCACTGCAGTGATGTTACATTTTAAAGATATTTCAGGAAATTGTTCTGCAAGTATGTTAGCAAATTAACATTTTTTTCACATAAATCTAAATTTATTTATATCTAAACCGGCGTGTTCCAACGATGTCTAGTAAACGATGTAAACGTGCGTTGGGAATTGGAATATCTGTATACACTAAATATATATATATAAAATATAAAAATAATAACTTGATGAGTCGATATTTATATAAAGTATGCGTAAGGTTAGGTTGTCGTCGCCCAGATACGTAGAGGCGTGTGTGTGTGTGTATGTGTGTGTGTGTGTGTGTGTGTGTGTGTGTGTGTGTGTGTGTATATAATATAACCGGAAGTGGGAAGAAGCGGAAGTCTGACGACGACGATGATGATGGAGAAACTTTAGAGAATCGGAAACATACATAAAATTTTTCACTATTTAATATATCTAATATGAGAAAATCTTTTTGCGTGAAACTTTTTGTGCAACATAGTATAACAATATGAAGCATGTTTTTATTTTATTTGAGTTAATAAAAAAGCGTTGAACATTGCAGTAAATATTTCAATTTCTCGAGCGCCCATTTCAAAGTATATGCTAGCGCGGTCGACCCTCAGGCTTTTTCTACATTGTTGGACAGATACTTGCCTTCGGAGCGCTCCCGCGCTCCTTGATCTACCATCAGCTTCAAAGAACCAAAAAAAAAAGCAAATCATTTCTATTTTCTATACTTTTTTTGTGATAAATTTATTAATTTTTCGAGAAACAATTCTATGGGAGTTTTTAAATTTTGAAAGCAAACGTTTTGAAGCTGTAAATCTTACGTCCTCATTTCCGATTAATTTTTGTGCTTGTAGAGACCATCTTCTTAAATCATTGTCATGAATTATTAATCCAGCTTCAGTAGCAGCTTTAAAATTTTCTAGTGTGAAACAGCAAATTCTTGCAATTTTTTCTCGGTAAGTTCCACCTTAATTGATTTGGTGAACCCAGCGATGTAACTGTGTTTTAGAACTAACTTTCCTGAATCTATTTTGAACTGTTTTAAGCAATAAATTCTTTTTTGTTTTTCCACTTCTCCAATATTCTACAGCCCTTTTTTTGTATTCAAAACTCAATGGTTCTTCATCTCTTGTACATCGTTCCGTAGGTAATTCAGGACCGTAAGGAAATGTATGTAAATCAACATCTTCCATTGTATAATGCAATATATATACATGCATATTTCAAACAGCGACACGTGACGAATACGCGACCGCTGAATAGTCCTTGTAGTTTGGGAGGTCTCTCTCTCCAGAGATTGAACCGGGGTTCGGGCCCCATTATAACTATTGTAAAACCAAGAGCATCGATCGAATCACTGCGCATCTTTGAGGGTCATCTCCCTTCCATTGAGTCTTTCCCTTATATTCACATCTTCTTCTTTCTACCCCGTCCGGGTAAAGCGAGTGGCTGAACAGTAAGCACGAATTATCGGTATCTCCGTTTTGTGCGGGTCTCTTGCGGAGCCGCTCTCTCTCTCCTATAGGAGTTGCGCCACTATAGCAGCGCGCAAGCAGTTATCGGCCTCTCCGCTTTGTGCGGATCTTCACACGGCCCGCTCGCCACTACAGCAGCGTGCTGCAGCCGTCGCCGCCTCCAATTGGAAAAGTGTATCGGGACGGGAGCGCGCTAACAGTTATCGGCTGCTCCGCTTTGTACGGATCTTCGCACGGCCCGCTCACCACTTAACTTCGGCGCGCGGCGAACCCAGGCCCCTCCACGGAACACTGTCTTATAAAGCTCTCCCGCCTCAAGATTGTCTTAAAGTTCGCTTGCGCTTTCTTAAGTCGGGATTGGAGACGAGCACGGGGGCTCGCGGCAAAATACCCAAGACATAGTAGACCCGCTCGTAGCCAGATACAGACGGCCCTTGCCTCACTGGTCCTCATCATTACAATCCGAGCAACTCCGTCCATTTCCCATCGAACGCAGTCGACCCTTAACGGTGCGAGGTCGCAATCTTCTGCAGTCACGAGCCAAGGTTGTGCCACAGGCAACCGGTGATATCTTTTTTTGGTTTTCTTTGCCTTACTGACGCTCGTGAAGGGCTTAATTAACTATCTAGTGACTCTCAATGGCACGAATCGTACCCTGGCGCTGATTGAAGTATCGTGATCACCCAACCTACCTAGTTTATCAGAATATTCGTAGAACTAGATACGCTTAGATTTATATTGAATAAGACTATAGAAATAAATTACGCTTTGAATTTGAAGGTAGTATATTTGCTTTCTCCCCACCTCCCGTATATAAAAAGATACCGAAGTTAATAATCATAAGAGAGTAGATCTGCCGCATTCTTACTCGTATGGGAGTGTAAGAGTGACCAGGATAGCGGCCAGGTTCCTGCCAGGTAAGGGTGAATTGATACCCTTAGGGGATCAATCGAAATATTTAAAACATTAAACAAGTCGCGTGACAACCTTTATCAGTTGTCACGTAATACTAGTTACAATGTATTTCTTTTATAATAAATCATTGAATGTCAGTGTTATTGAATCAGTGCACAATGAAGAAGAACAAAGTAATAATAAACCCAAAAAAGTTGTGAAATCAATTAAAGTGTAATTTTATATACTTAATAAACATTATTTATAATTGTTTGGGAATTCAGTAATTTGAATTCCCGCGGTTATGCTCAGCTCGGTACGACTCACGGCGCTGCCACGGCGCGGCAGCACCTCGCGGCCTCTCGGCGGAACAGCCGAGACACTACACTGATTCACAAGGTGAATTCGCGCTTTTTCGGTCTCTCTCGCTCTCTCACATGCACATGTGAGAGAGATTGTGATTTGATTCGCGAAGTGAATCGTGAAGACCAAGAAGACGGAAGTGCTCACTCTTTGAAAAACTCAGTCTGCGGCTGCTACTAAAACGGCAGCAGTTCTCACCCAGACCCGGTATAGTCTACAGTGTGCTCGCTGCGAGGCTGCATGGTGACTAGTATGGTGCCTCATACTCGGACTCTCGTCTCATTCAGCGGATCATCTCACACGGCATCTACTCATACAAAGCGGCTCACTGTTCGGTAGTGAAGCGTGCTCGACACGAGGCCGCTCTCTCTCACTCTCTCAATGTACATACGGCGTGCTCGCAACGAGGCCGCATGGACTTTTACACGGCATACTCTCAGTCAGCTGTATCTCTCAAACGGAACTTCTCATACGGCAGTGCTTTCATACGGCAGTGCTTCTCACACGGCAGCTTCTGACATGGCATAGTCTCACCGGCTCGCTGCCTCTAGCTAGCCATGAGGCAACCACTCTCGGTAACCGTTACGCAAGACTCAACTGGCGGTGCTCAACTGGCTTTTACCAACTCTCCTGTTTCACTGGCTCCTCTCACTGGCTACAACTCTTCCCACTGGCTACAACTCTTCTCGCTTGATATAACTCATCTGCGGTTACAACTCAATTGGCTTCATCTCTATGGACTGTGTGATTCAACCGGCTTCCTCATTCTTCTCCAAATTAATACAATTTCTATGAAGCTAAGGTAAACTCACACACACACCTACACACAGCCATTTTGATGACTCAAGCAAGCAGTAATCTCATATGAAGTACTCTGCACATATAATTCTTGTCAAGTCTCAACCACAAGAAATCAATAACATTCATTGTGTGTATTTATGCTAGCAGTAAACTCAACGGAATTTACTAATTCAAACTCAGCAATTCTCTGAAATCTCACTCACATAGAAACACTCAAACATAATCTTTGTAACACTCATACACTCAAACATAAATTTGTAACACTCAGATACTCAACCAAGCTTTGTAATATTCAACCAATTTATGTAATAGAGTTAAGTTTATAGACAGTTTTATAATATACTGAAATTTAATTTATTAAAGTGTTTGGCTCTCAATTTATTTGTAAACACCCACAGCATGTCCTCATTAAAAATTATGGCATTCTCAACCAATAATGTACTTTTACTCTTAAAAAGTTGTGAAATCTTTCTAAAAATTTTTTTTACAAAAGTAAAAACTTATAGGCAAGAATAAGTTTGGTTACTATTCTATATAGTTTTATACTTAACAAACATTATTTACTAAACACTCCCACCCTCTCTTTCTTCCCCCTCTCTCTCTCTTCCTCTATACCAAAAACTTTAATGAGAGCTTAAATATTTTTTCAAAACAATCAGCACGTTCTTTAAAAAACTAATTTTTTAAATATATTCTAACAACACAATTTGTCTGTAGTCCTTTTATTTATTCTGATCTCATCTATTCAATAAGCACTCTCTACAAATGGTACTAATTTTTTTTCATGACTGTACAAATAATAATATTGTTAATAAAACTTTCTACGAAAGTATAAAATAAGGCAAGTATAGAATTTTTTTCTGTATAATCTATTATATACTTAATAAACATGATTTATAATGTACTTTTACTCTTAAAAAGTTGTGAAATCTCTCTAAAAAATTTTTTTACAAAAGTAAAAACTTATAGGCAAGAATAAGTTTGGTTACTATTCTACATAGTTTTATACTTAATAAACATTATTTACCAAACTCTCCCACCCTCTCTTTCTTCCCTCTCTCTCTCCCTCTGTACCAAAAACTTTAATGAGAGCTTAAAATTTTTTCAAAACAATCAGCACGTTCTTTAAAAAATTAATTTTTAAATATATTCTAACAACACAATTTGTCTGTAGTCCTTTTATTTATTCTGATCTCATCTATTCAATAAGCACTCTCTACAAATGGTAATAATTTTTTTTCATGACTGTACAAATAATAATATTGTTAATAAAACTTTCTACGAAAGTATAAAATAAGGCAAGTATAGAAGTTTTTTCTGTATAATCTCTAAAATAATATTTTTGATTTTTTAAAAGAAGTCAAATAAATACTATAGTAAAAAAGTCCTTTACTTCTTTGAGTCAATGTATATGCTCAACAAATTATATGTTAGTGCATTTAAATTGTTCACTGCAAATCAAACAAATGAAAGTTGTGAAATCAATTATCGATAGTCAAGTAATGCAAACCATTCTCCGAAAAACTGTATGACTATGTTCTCAGTAATGTATTCAAATTTCTTCATTCTTCTATACAAATTAAACACAAGAAAGTACTGAAATCAATTAATTATAGTCAAGTACCGGCCATAAGAACTTTTCGTACCTCGCATGTAAAATTACATTTTATGCCCACGTTGTAACTTTAAAATTATTCAGCCAGCGGGCATAAAGTGCTACACAACGACCAAGAGGCCCAATAGCTCACACAGCTCCTACGAAACTTTATAGTACCTACGTACTTTACCCCCGTGTGGGCGAAAATTATTTTAATTATATAACTATAATGCCTTCTTTTTATTTCTAAAATTCATAAGAATTTTTTCACGTATTAACGAAAAGTCAAAGCCTATATAACACAATTACATAGTTACCAACACATCACTATTTTTCATTATTCCTCGTCAATTTTGAACTTTCTATAATATTACGCATCTAGGAAGGACAAGAGAAGTCTAGAGCTACTCTAGCAGGGGTGGTCCTCCGATCTCCCGTACATACTTGGCGGGCCCGACGGTTTGCAGTTACATGGGCTACTTAAATGTAGAATATTACATTTTTGCATAAATTCATTAACAATATTTATACCTATAAGTCCACCATAAATAATTACATTGGCTCTAATTTTTAATTGATGCCGTACAACATATCCGTACATGTGCAGAATTATGATTTTTATTTCATTACTAAACACATTTTTCCTTGTGTCCGTCCTTTTTAAACGAGAATAAAATAAAAAGTTCATATAAATTTATAGCCTGCTCAAAAGTCCTTTAGAGTTTACTAACCGTTTTATAAACTACATATTTTATATCCTTTTCCCCCGTGTAAATATCATATAATATCTCATATGAGAATTTCAGACAGCGCATATTTAGAATGAGATCTTATATGTGATGTCATATGCAATTTTACGTATTATGGGATCTCATATGAGATCTCATATGATATTTTCACGCGGGTGTGTACTTTCTATTTAAAAACAGAGTGATAGATTCATAGATCAGTAGTTAATATGTAGAAGCAACCCATTTATACATTTTATCTTATCTTTAAACATAAGAATATTTATATGAAAATGACCATGCCTTACACCTTGAACTGCAACCCGTCGGGCCCGCCAAGTATGTACGTGAGATCGGAGGACCACCCCTGCTAGAGTAGCTCTAGACTTCTCTTGTCCTTCCTAGATGCGTAATATTATAGAAAGTTCAAAATTGACGAGGAATAATGAAAAATAGTGATGTGTTGGTAACTATGTAATTGTGTTATATAGGCTTTGACTTTTCGTTAATACGTGAAAAAATTCTTATGAATTTTAGAAATAAAAAGAAGGCATTATAGTTATATAATTAAAATAATTTTCGCCCACACGGGGGTAAAGTACGTAGGTACTATAAAGTTTCGTAGGAGCTGTGTGAGCTATTGTGCCTCTTGGTCGTTATGTAGCATTTTATGCCCGCTGCCTGAATAATTTTAAAGTTACAACGTGGGCATAAAATGTAATTTTACATGCGAGGTACGAAAAATTCTTATGGCCAGTACTTGACTATAATTAATTGATTTCAGTACTTTCTTGTGTTTAATTTGTATAGAAGAATGAAGAAATTTGAATACATTTCTGAGAACATAGTCATACAGTTTTTCGGAGACTGGTTTGCATTACTTGACTATCGATAATTGATTTCACAACTTTCGTTTGTTTGTTTTGCAGTGAACAATTTGAATGTACTTACATATAATTTGTTGAGCATACATTGACTCAAAGAAGTAAAAGACTTTTTTACTATAGTATTTATTTGGCTTCTTTTAAAAAATCAAAAATATTATTTTAGAGATTATACAGAAAAAACTTCTAAACTTGCCTTATTTTATACTTTCGTAGAAAGTTTTATTAACAATATTATTATTTGTACAGTCATGAAAAAAAATTATTACCATTTGTAGAGAGTGCTTATTGAATAGATGAGATCAGAATAAATAAAAGGACTACAGACAAATTGTGTTGTTAGAATATATTTAAAAAATTAGTTCTTTAAAGAACGTGCTGATTGTTTTGAAAAAATATTTAAGCTCTCATTAAAGTTGTTGGTACAGAGGGAGAGAGAGAAGGGGAAGAAAGAGCGGGTGCGAGAGTTTAGTAAATAATGTTTGTTAAGTATAAAACTATGTAGAATAGTAACCAAACATATTCTTGCCTATAAGTTTTGCTTCCTCCTAGAGGAAGCTTTGTGATAGTAAAAAAAAAGTTTATGAGATAATGTGTTAGAAATGTTATTTAGCAAATTTGGAATCGAAATACACTATTTTTAGAAAATGTCAGTATGGATGTGTGTGTGTGTGTGTGTATGTATGTCCGTATACGCTGATATCTCATGATCTACTCGACCAATTTTAACGGGAGAGTGATCATTTTTTTTTATTTTGCTTCCACAATTGGGGTCAATATTCTATTTTTGTAAAATTTAATTTTTTTTTATTTATAGCCATTTTTGAGAAATAAAATAATTTATAAAAAAAAAGTGATTTTTTTGTCGTTCAGTAACTATAGTAAAATTGGCTTAATCACTTTCAAATTCTTTGTTGGGGGAGATTTTGTATACCAATCGAGTGAGTTCTTTTGGCAAAAGGAGTGATCCATAAATTTCGGAGATATTTGAGGTTAAAATTTTTTTCAATTTTTTTTTAATTCGTAATTTCTCGAGAACGGCTCTATGTATCTAAATGGGGTGGGCGGCATTCGAAAGAGAATTAAATTACCTATATTTTCTAAAGAAAATTAATGCTCTAGCTATCACGGTTCTTTTGTTATTAACAAAAACGTAAAAATTGAAAAATGAAAAAAAATGAGTTTTATATGTTCAACTATTACAAGAGTAAAATTGTCTTATTCGCTTGGAAATTCATTGTAGAGGTATATTATTGATAGTTCTCGGATGAGTTCTTTTGGCAAAATGATTGGTTCATAAATTTCAGAAATATTTGCGGTAAACACAATCAAACAACAACTTTAGAATATTTTTTTTATTTCGAACAAATGTAAAAATTTGATGAAGAATAGAACTTGAAGAAGATTGTTTTCCATTCATATAAGAATTAAAATCACAAACAAATAAATTGCAAATGGAACCTCAATGAATAGCTATGAAAAAATTACAAGTTAATATTTTCCATAAAATTTTTCCAATTTTTTTCGTGAAAAATTTATGTTTCGAATTTTAATTTAATAAAAGGAATCCAAAAATTATTTTGAGGAAGCTACGTGCCAATGAATTGGCAGCGGTTTTTTTTAAGATTTTGAAATAATTTTATAGAAACCTTTTAATATTATTATTTAAATATTTCATAGTAATAGTTTTGAAAGCTGGTAACAAATCTTACATACAGTTTTTCTAGCAGTATTTTTTTAGAAATGTTTCAAAAATATCTTTAAAAGAGATTTTGATGCTATTTCGAATACTTTCAGAAAATTCTCACGAATATTTTGTAAATATTTTGCATCATTTTAATCTTATAAAATATTTTGTTCCATTTGGGAGCAAAATAAAATATACTACAATACTATATATATTATTGATTTTGGCTTTACTTCAGCACACTTGCAATTTCGGTATGGACTCCAAAAAAGTACTTGAAATTCAAAATTAGAAAATTTTACTGGGTAATCTGCGAAACCAATTTAGTTTTGAAACTAAATCTATTTATCTAATTCACAATATAAATCTATCTTCCTTTCCTTTTTCTTCCCTATGAGGTCTGAGCTTCAGGCAATGTCTTCAGACTCTATCTTCCTTTTATAATAAGAAAGAAAAAGAAACGTAAATAATTAACACTATGTACATATTCTATTCTACATAATAAAATAATATTTTATCAGTCATTTAATACTTATCTAAATTCCGCTGTTTATAAGGGATCTTGTTTATGAGGGAAAAGTCGCAACAAAATGGAAATTCATAAGTCCAAATCAATAAACAAATGATGCGTCGTCGTTCTGCTCGCTCGTGCGTCATTTGCGCTGCTGATACGTCTGCGCCCCTTAGACTCATCAAGCAGAACATTTCCGCACCCTTTGATAAATAGTTGTAATAAGTTGAAGACTTCAAAATGCTCATGGAAAGCGTTAATACACAGGCACGCATACGCACACAGACGCACACATACACATATGCACACGGACATACCCACACACAGACACACAGAGATCACACTCACGCGCACACATATATTTTTACCATTCAGAAGCTCCCTTCCTGAGGAAAACATACATAACACAGGTGTCCAAAAAAATTATAAGTGGATCTTACTGTTTATGGACATCAGTCTTTTATGCGTCTTAAGCTTCGTAATTAAAATATGACTTGAATTGGTCTCTTTAGTTTAGTTAACTCTTTTTCTAAAAATTATAAGATGTTTGAGATTAATACTAAAATTTTTTTTTTATAACTAATGGTATTTTTCATTCCTTAAATCTAGTAAGAAAGAAAACTGGGGTTTCTTTTGGATTAAACCTTGGGATTATGTCATTGCAAGGACAAGTAAATTTTTTTAATAATTTGATTGTTGATTTTGTATATTACTAGTGTGCTCCAGAAAATTCAATCTATTGGTTAAGAAATATTAACGGAAAATTATAATCTTTGTATCTCAGAGAATCACGAACCCTATTTCGATAGTTTTTAATTTGAATTTAATATTTTTTTCTTAGATTCAGTTAAATTCATTTTAAATTATCTTTACTAGAATTTTACTTCATCCAAAAATATGAAATTGAATTAAAATAAAAAAAATATCGAAATAAGGTTGCTGCTTCTCTGAGATATAAAGATTATAATTTTTAATTAAGTATTTTTCGAGCAATAGAATGAATTTTTTGGAGCGAAACTAGTAATACACAAAACCAATCAGCAAAATATTAAAAAAATTTACTCATCCTTGAAATGACATTATTCCCAGAATTGATCCAAAAGAAAACCCATTTTTATTTATTGTTCGACTTAATCAATAGTCTTTTGAGTATTATTGCCATTTAAAAATATAAAAATCTATTAAAAATAAATCTTTCAATATTTATTTTTAATTATTTTTCTAAAAAGGTTAGCAAACTTCATTTCATTAAAATATTTGGATTATTTCGATTTTTGCGTTTCTGGAACTATAAGAAATTTTATATTCATTTTAAGCCCCTTCTTTGTTTTATGTGAATGTCTTCTAAATGTACTATGCGAATACTTAGTAATGCATTATACGGCTTCACTATAAATGAAAGTTAATTTCTTTACTTGGTTGTACATTGAAGCGTTAATTTAATGGTCTGCATTGTTTTGTGCTACATAATCATAAAAAAGTGGTTTAAAATAAGATTTCTATATTTAATATTTAAGAGCATTAAATAACATATAAAGAAAATTTTGCTTATTTTGGAGTTAACAAATAATTTGTTATAATGAAAAATATTCTAATGTGGCTTTCAATACTATTAATTATCATTTCGTGTATATGTGGTGCTAAAACCGATTGTATCAAAAATACAAAGGTATCAGTTGTAATGAATTTTCATGGTAAAGCGTGCCACGAGGTACCAGATAATTCATATCAGGAAATCGGAAATTATCTAATTCAAAATTACAATGACACCGATGATGGATTCAATGCTGGTAATTTTTGCCATCAGAATTAAATTATGTATGGTACTGAAAACTATTTTAAGAACAAACGACAGTATTACATAGAGTCACACTATTTCAAAAATATCTAATTTATTTAGTATTTAAATAAAAGCAATTTTATTGATATAATACGCTAAATAACTTACAAAACACCATTTTCTACAATATTTTTGTGCTGTTGAATATTTAGTCTTCTGTAGAAAAAATAGTTCTTTTCATTTCCCTCGTTCCGTAATTATGAACATAATTACTTATATTGAATTCAATTATCAACTATTGAATTTTGTGTTTAAAAAAAAAATGTTCCTATATTACGAACTCTTTTGATGATTATAACCAACTCATACAAACTTTTATTTTAATTGTTTATTCTTACTACTAAAATATTTTTCTACAAACCCTGTTAACAATGACAAATGAGAAACAATTAACAATTAATGAAATCGTTTTAAATCCGTAATTTGGAAATGGGGATTTCCGATTTGGGCACGATTATACTATTATACTATTTAACCCAATTACATCTATAAATAGTTATAACTTGAGAACGTACTTCTTTAATTGGGAGACTTAATCGTGATAAATCGTATCGAATGCTTTTACGTCTATTAAATATAAATACTAAGAGATTTGTACAGTAAGGAATTATTTTTAATATGATTTAATTGTTTGAAATTGGTTGAATTGATTTTAATCTGGGAAAGACCAACTTCAAAGCCGGATTTAAAACAACTCTGATGAAAATAGTTTCATGAAAATGTATCGAAGCGTTTCAAAACAGACACAACCCGGACCGAAAATAATTCTAAAAAAAATTACATAATAGTTTTGAAATTAAATGATAGAAACAATAATAAAAACTGACATTTTCTAATATTGAGTAACAAAATGTAAAGAAGAATGAAAAAAAATGAAAAAAATGTGAAAAAAGTGATAAAAACTGATAAAATGTATTAATTACTATAGGAATTCGGATATTTTATCAGCTATTATCATTTCTTTCACATTTTGATACATCATTTCACTATTTTTTAATAATTATCATTTATAAGCAAACATTGCTTATTATTTTTTCTATGATGTTCTTCTGGTTTATAAATTATAAAACTGATTCTAGAATAAAATTATTAATTAAATAATAAATTTAATTTTATTATTTATTTTATTTTTTAATAAATAATACATATTAGAAATTGAATTCGTAGTGATTTTCTCAATATATTATTTTCATAATTAAATCGAAGTGTTTAAATGAGAAAAAGTGGTTTATTGTTTAATTACTTCAAGTTTATTTATATAGGAAAAAAACTCTAAATTTATAGATATTAATCTCCAAAAAATCTTTGGTATCCATTTTAAATGATATTTAAAAGTAATAAAAATATACTTAACCGATAGTTATTGTTCACCTGGTGACACTATCGATTATACAACGCCGCCCTCTGTACATGAAAACTGAAGACGATAAAGTTAAACTATGAACTATCCAGCAAAAATCTATATACTAATGACTCATGGGCTGTATGCACCTGTATTCTCTTGAGTCGGCTACAATAATTGTGTAATGTAAATCATAACATAAATGTATTTGTTAATGTATACTGTTAATTATTTTGTTAAGATGTTAATTCTGAACAACAAACTTCATTGTAACATAGAAATAGAGGCAAATAGATCTTGAATGCGGCCGATAGAGGAAAGCACGGGAAATAAAAAGCATAGATTTAAGAAAGAAGACATTGGAGACGGCTCTAGCACGGGTGCAGGGTGTACTATTTACAATAAACGTATTTCATTTAGTCACTGTCAATCCTTGCAATTTTAAATTAAACAAATTAGATAATTTTTTTTATTAAAAGATAACTACTTGTGCAATGTTAGAATTTCGTCGGTAAAAATTTTTTTAGTTACTTTAAGATCCATATTTTTATATGATGCCGTTTCTTACATTGTAACATGTGAACAAACGATTGCAAACAAATTTTCATAATGTGACCAATTCTCGCTTCCAAGCCGCCTTAATTTGATTACAATAATAGTTTAATTAATTACAAATTAATAATTAATAATTGTTATTATTGTTAATTAATATTTTAATTGGCATTGAAATGATTTTAGTTTATTATTTATCACAATGTCTTTTGATGATGATTTATTTTATCAAAGTGTATATATTCCGATAAAATGACTCAAATTTTGCAGCTTCGAAATGGGAAAGGGGCAGAATAGAATAATTAAAAATTAGAGAGGAATGGAAATAAAAAGCAAATAGATTTAGGAAAGAAAACAGTGCAGATGACTCTAGCATAGGTGCAGTGTGTACTATTATTACTCTAGTTAATTAGTTAATAATAGGTTAATTAATTACAAATTATTAATTCTTCTCAAATATCATTCAAAATATCATTAAAAAATATAATTCTCAAATATCATTCGTTAATTTAATTACGAATTATTAATTATTATTATTATTATTATTATTATTATTATTATTATTGTTAGTTAATAATAGTTTAATTAATTACAACTCTAGCAAAAATTTTAAAATGTAAATAAATGCAGGTAAATGTAAAAAACCTTTTTTTTACAAAAATGAAGATAATCTCTTGAAGTTTTAATTAAATATAATCTTTAAAGAGTTTATTATGGGGTTAAAAATATAAGTTGCTAAATCAAGTATTCTCTGAGTAAACACGATTCGAAAATTTAAAAAACAAATTTTTAACCTCAAATATCTTTGGACGTAATGGACCAATTTTTTTGGGCAAAGAACTCGATCTAAAGATATATAAAAGCTACATCTGTGACAAATTTCAGGATGATTGGATAATTTTTACTCTTGCTATCGCGCGGCAACGAAAACACAAATTTTAAAAAAATTTTTTGCTAACAAACAAATGAAGATAATCTCTTAAAATTTTAACCAAATATAGTCTTCGTTGTAAAAATTGAAGCTGATGGCCAATACTACCAGGGTTTGTTAATAATAACACAGAAAATTTTTTTACGACGTTTCGGGCATTTTTATAAGCCCCTCTTCAGGTTCTAAACACATACAAAATTATACAAAATTATATAAAAAAACTGCTCTTTTACAATTCACAAACTTACAAATTATACTCGCAACAATAATTAAAACTTACAATGAAACGTGTAGTCAATTAGTTCTAATGCGGAAAGTGTTCCGTGCGTCAATGCTTACACATTTGAAAATTCATCCTTTTTTATTGCGCATATGTGTGTGTGTGTGATGTAAGGAAGACGCTTACAAATGATGGGGATGCGGTAGAGAATTGAGAAGCGACACAGCGGGTGTGGTATCAGGACAGCACGTATTAGTAGAGGGGGGAACCCCAAAACCAATGCTATAATGCTCTCAACTTCCTTCATACACCAAGGTGGGAGTGATAACTCTACATCGACATGCTCTCCTGGTCTCACTCGCTTGCTACCTTCGGTGATCATACTCTTGTAGACACATGAATTGACAATTTTTTATTAGCCTAGATAAACTATTAATTTCAAATTGTTTATTCATATATTTTACTTGTGTGTGTATGAATACGGCTTCGGAAAACAGTCTTTCCTCTATTAATTTCTGTATCAAGAATTTGCACATTATTAAAATCTCTCATATGATTATTGTTTTTTGTATGTAAATATAATGAAGAATTGTCATCTTTCATGGTGTATTTTTTAGAATGTTCTTTGAGTCGCACATTTAATCGTCTACCTGTCTGGCCAACGTACGAAGCCTCACAATCTTTGCACTTAATTTTATAAACAACGTTACCTTTATCACAGATTTTTGTCTTATCCTTACCTAATTTAATAATATTGTTAAGTTTATTCTTAGTACTATAGATAATATTTGTATTGTGTTGTTTAAACAAACTGTTCATAGATCTTTCTAATTCTTTCACATATGGGAGCGTAATACACATTTTTTTGTTTTTCTCATTACATATATTGTTATTATTACTTCTTAATTTTTTAAAACGTTTTTTTATGTAAATAAATAAAATTTATGTCCGTATTTTTTCTTCCCAAAAAAAAGTGCAGCAACTGCAAACAGAGCATGAGAAAACGGCGACAGACGGATTGAGTGCATTCGTTAGTTCTTTCTCTCCCCCTCTCTCTATTTCTTCCTTCTTCTCTCTCTTTTTCATATATATATAGTGTAGGAGAGGCGTCGCCGAGCTCGTCCTCGAACATCTCGCGTCATCATCCTTTTCTACGTTAAAAGTAAATAAACAGAAATGTAGTAAAAATAAAAATTTAGAGTATAAATCATATTTTGTTAATATGTGTTATGTTTGTAAATTTTGTTCGGCAGTATATTGGAAAGAAGAAAATAATAAATCAATTTGTTGTAGTAAGTGTAAAATAATTTTGTCTCCGCTAAGTATATATAATAAAACACTAAAGAATCTATTATTATATGATAACAATTTTGCTTTGCTATATTTAGTGCAAACGTAAAATACGAAAAGAAAAAAGCTATTTATAATTTAAAAATTCAAAGACAAGTTTGTCATATAACGCCAAATACTTTATTACCAAAAAAAATGCAGAACCTTCGTGTGGTCAATTATATATATATATATGATGACAATACTGCAATTGAAATGAAAATAAAGAGTCATAAAGATTTAACTCAAGAACATTTTAAATTATTGACTGAAATTTTAAATAGTAATCCTTATACTAAACAGTATAAATATTTACACGAAATAACTAATACAGAGAAACTTTCAAATTATAAATTGTATTTTGTTCGTAAGAATAATAATCAAAAACATAATTGTACTAAACCATTAACGTCGGAATGTGCAGCTGTAATTATTTCCAAATCAGGAATCCCTCATAATTATGATATATGCGTTTATCCGAAAAATAGTTCTAATGAAAAAGAATACACATATTTAAGTAAATTATCACATCATGTTGACCCAATGGTATTTCCATTATTTTTTCCTTCAGGAGATCTAGGCTGGAGTATTGGTTATACTAAAAAACCGTATGATTCAAAAGAAAACCTTCTAACAATATTACAACACTATTCTTATAGATTAGCTTACAGACCAAATTCAGAAAATTTCAATCCACTTTTATTTGGAGGGAGACTAGCCCAACAATTCTTTTTACATGCCTATATTATGATAGATAACAATAGAATGAATTATTTTAGGCAGAAACAAAAAAAATTACGTACTGAATGTTATCAAGGTTTGAGGGATCATGTTATAAATAGTGCATTAAATATATCAGAAAATTTTGAAAAAAAAGAAAGACTTGGAAATATTTTTGTACTACCAGCAACTTATATAGGTAGTCCTAGATATATGCAGCAACATCATCAAGATGCAATGGCAATAGTAAGAAATATTGGTCGACCTGATTTATTTATAACTATGACGTGTAATCCTAAGTGGAAAGAATTAAAAAATGTATTAACGACATTTTCTATCGGAACTACGCCCAATGATATACCAAATATTACAGTTAGATTATTTTATACTAAATTTAAGTGTTTACTTAATGATATAGAAAACCATCAAATTTTTGGAAATGCTTTAGCTTATGTGTATACTATTGAATTTCAGAAAAGAGGATTACCGTATGCACATCTTGTAGTAACATTAGATCATACAAATAAATTAATGACACCAGAAGCTATTAATAAACACATTTCTGCTGAGATACCTTCTAATAATGATAAAAAATTAAAAAAATTAGTTATAAAACATATGTTACATGGACCACATAGTGAAAATTCTCCGTATTACGATAAATGTAAAGACGTTTATAAAAAAAATTTCCTAAACCTTTTCAATCGTCAACAACATTAAAAAAAAATGGTTATCCTCAATATAAACGAACAAATAATTCTTCTGATAATTACACATATCGACTTAAAAGAAGTAAAAAAATTATTCCAGTAGATAAATCAATGGTAGTTCCTTACAATAAATTTTTATTAGAACAATATAAATTTCGTATTAATGTTGAATATTGTGCTTCAATTCAAAGCATCAAATATATTTTTGATTATATACATAAAGGTAGTGATAGAGCTTTTTCTACATTCAAAAAAAAATGATGACAAAAGAAATGGAATATATGATGAAATCACTGAATATATTGATGGCCGGTACTTAAGCCCAATGGAAGCAGCATGGCGGTTACAAAAATTTCCCTTATGTGGAAGGAGTCATACTGTTATCCGTTTAGCAGTTCATACAGAAAATCAACAAAAAATTGTTTTTGAACAAAATTATTAAATAGATGCTCTTGATAATTGGAAAATAACTTTAACAGCGTGGTTTGACTTGAATAAAAATGATAAATTTGCAAATAATATAAAATACGTTAATATACCGCATTATTATATATTTAACACAAAAAAAGTTTGGGTAAAACGTGAACGTGAACAAAAACATTATGCTATTGGACGTTTAAATATAGTATCACCAAAATATTCTGAAAGATTCGCTTTAAAATTAATATTAAGTCGTATAAAAGGCGCTACTCCCTTTAAAGATTAACGTACATATAAAAATGTAGCGTATAATACTCATAAAGAAGCTGCGACTGCAATGGATTTAATAGAAAACGATTTACAAATTAAAAAAATTTTTGAAGAAGCATGTCGTAGCATGTATCATGTTACCTTTTCAATTACGTAAAATTTTTACTTCGTTTCTACTAACAGAAAATATTCAAACCAATATTATTTGAGAAAATTTTAAAAATACTTTAGTAAAGATTTTCATGAAAATAAAGATAACTTAGCTTTAGATCATATAAATAAATTATTATTGTTGGAAGATTTATCTTGTACAGATTTTGGATTACCTGAACCTGATCCCATCATAAATGATATAAAATACGATAGTAAAATAATTTCAATTAGTAAGGAAATATTCGAAGATATGTTTACAAAATTAAATGAAGATCAAAAATATATTTTCAAACAACTTATAAAAAATATAAATAAAATAAATTTTATAGACGGTTCTGGAGGTTCGGATAAAACATTTTTATATAAAACTTTAATTTATTATTTTCTATCAAAAGGAAAAAATATTATATCAATGGCTTGGACTGGTATAGCGTCTAGTCTATTACCCAAAGGAATATCTACTCTATTCTCTATATTCTCTATACTCTACCCTAAAGGAATATCTACTAGCTTCTAGTCTATTACCCAAAGGAATGTCTACTCATAGAACCTTTAGATTACCATTAGATTTAAATAGTATTGAAAATTCTTTTTTAAAATCCGAATTCCCTATTCGGTGGCACGGTGAAGAATACCGCCGGCCTCCGCGGTGCTACCGAATAGGGAATTGAAATTAGGCTGCGTGAAATAATACGCGAACAAATAAAAGCAACGGATTATCTTTATTGGAGCCCTGGAGGCTGTTCACTATTTACACGCGCGGCGCGTACTCTAGGTACGCGCCGATTCGGTTGGTGCGCCCGCGCACGCGAAGTACGTGTGTGTGCGGTCGCACACACGTACGCGCAAAAGCGGCTAGCGTCGACGTAGGCCGATCGCCGCGCGCGATCGACTCTCGCGCGCGCGTCGGCGGCCTCACTCACTCGCGCGGGTCTCGCTCCTCGTACGCTTGTCGTCCTGGGGGGGAGGCACGCGATCGTCTGGCCAGGACTTACCTCCGTCGCCTATAGTCAGGGCTTGATTGGACCCTCTCGGCGGTGCGGCTGCCGTGTGCTATGGCGTCTCTCTCTCTCCTCTTCTCTCGGCCGCGGGGCTCTCGCTCTCTCTCTCACTCCTGCGAGTCGGCTCGGCCGTAGCTGGCTTCGGCCGCGATGCTCCCTTTCTCTCTCACTTGCGGTCTCGGCCGCGGTTGAGCGTGTCTCTCTCTCCCTCTCTCTCTCGGTAAGTGTAGTCGACTTTGTTTCAGCTCGGTGTTATTGTGCTTGTTACTAACTCCTACGTCACTCCTCCGAGTGAATCTTTTTCAGGAAAATAGCCCCGATCGGCTCTCAAGCTACCAGCCTAAGATTGCATGCAATGCGATGCAACTCTATGCCTGGGACTATTTTCCGTAAGTACCGTAAGCACTGCACAACTACACTGGCAGCAACACACAGTGGCATCGTCAGCAACACACTTCAACGTCTGCACGGGGCCCCGACGTCTTGGCTGCTTTGATCTTCCACCGTTGTCTTATTCTGCAAATATCACCGCCGCTCATCCATGCACCCGGGCGAAGATTAGTTGCACCTTCTTCTAAAGTAGAGTCAGCAGCATTCAAATATAGCCGTTGCAGGTGAATATTTACGTGCCCATCGCGCCACCTGCCGTACTGCTGTACTCCTACCGTGCCGACACTTGCCATCGTCTCAGATCGTCGCAGCAATTAGTAGAAGGTACGTCCGAAGATGAGTTCCAATTACATTGTGTGTGGTGAACCCATGCCCCCACGTGCATTAAACTTATGCTCAGTATGTAATCGCCCGTGCCATACGAAATGTTCGGGAAAGAAAAAGAACGCACCATGTGACGGGTGCCGAGCAGCAGAAAAGCAGCTCAAGACGAGAGCATCCTCCCTGCAAAACGGGAGTGTACGCGTCAACACCATCAAGCGCGCGAGCTCATACCGAAGGCTCCCCTCCCCGCTTTTGAGCGGTGACCGAGAGAGAGGGAAACAGCAAGTTCCCACCAACGCGATGAAGCAGAGCACGAGCAACGGGCTTACACCGCCCCCCGCGCTCCCACAAGCGACAGCGACTGTCGAAGTAGAGACGCCCCGCTTACGCTCGCCGCTCTGTACGACTGTCTCATCGGCGCGCCATACGCCTAGAGGTAACGGGGCTTCTCCGGCTGGAATTTTGAATCGCGCGGAGGACATTACACTGTTCGACTGTACCAATGGAAAGAACAATGGATCACTGGCAACAATGCCTATTGTAAATAACAATGTAATCATCCCGCAGAGTACCTTGGATTTATTTTTTCAGCACTTCAATATGCTCCAAGGGCAGTTTGATGAGATCAAGTCCTATATGAGTCGAAACCATGTGGCTGCCGGCGACTGCTCTTCACTTGAACCAGCAGCTGAAGTGATGAACAGGGACCTGGGGTCACGTATTTCGGCTCTGCAGGAACTTGTAACCAAGCAGTTTTCCCAGCTGGAGGAACTACGAATAGATCGTCAACTGCTCTTGGAAGAAAATAAGATCATGAAGGAGCAAATTAGAACTTTTAGTTTTGATAGGTTGTTTGTATGTGTAATGAAACACGTGGATCCTTTTGAGCAATTAAGTATTTTATTAATTTACTATCAGTCGACGTTTCGGAATCATTGTAGGATTCCCTTTTCCAGAGACTAGAAAACAACGATGTAACTTAATTCGTATGATCTAATTTCGCCACTATAATAACAAACAATACACAGCACGAGTCTTACCTAATTAATTAACTAACACATACGCCCAATTTCATAGCAATGTAGTTGCTCGTCAATATAAAAAGATTGAACACGTAGCACTCCGACATTTTCTTTCTAACGCACGTCATATTTGCACTGTAATTAAATCGAAAAAATTATGATTAGAAGGCTGAATGTGAATTTCAAATAATCATGAACCGCACGAATTATGAAATGAACTTACTAAATAAAAAACGAAACCATGTTGGAAAAATTAAAAACTGACAGGAACTGTGGTACATTGACCCGTTATCAAGCTACTAGTTTTCCCCGGATGGTAGCGAACAGAGCTATCAAAGAAGGACTGCGGATAGGTGACATCGCAGGGGATTATTTATACCCAAAAATCGGGTACGGGAAGACGACAGTACAAGCGGTAGAACTTTTAGTATTGACATGAATGCTCTGCGGGATCGAATAAACAGCACCGACGCTTCCTCTATGGAGAATTTTAACCGTAATAGTATTGTAACTGGTAGCTGTGCCCATGCTGATAACAATAGTTTCGATAGTGACACACGTTTATTGCGGTCGGGCCTGGAGTCAGCTGATGCGGTCGGGGTGGATTGTGGTTCTGAGTCCTGTGAATTAATTATAAATGTCATTTTAAAGGACTGTAAAATTATTGATGATGATTTAAAAATTGTTGCCTCTGCAGTGCTCGGAACTATATCTCCCACCTTTGACAGGGATAACGTCCTTGAGGCACGTGTCTTGCGGGCTCGTGACCCGACAGCGATGAATGGTGGTGACTCAGGGGGAGGCTTGGAATCGCGATCTAGTGTGCCACCGTCCTGCGTGGTTAAACTTAGCAGCTCCGACCTGGTCAGGAATGTCCTAAGGGCGAAGCGCGCACTCACCAATAGTCCTTTTGGGACTAATGACATCAATCCCGACCTACTTGGCCCGGCATCGGCCGTCTGTCTGCCGAATCATAAAATATTTATCAATGAAAAATTGCCACATGACAGATTTCAGACCTTCAAAAGTCTGAGATCTATAGCCCAAAAAATGGAATTCAAATATGTTTGGCACTCCGGCGGCAGATTCCTGGTCAGGTACAAGGTGGGTGAGCGTGCGCATTCGTTCGTCACAGCTGCTGACTTGCAGGCCATTCACACAGCGTGCCAGTCTGCCCCCAATCAACTGAAAGACAGAAAAAGGAAGGGCACAAATTCCAGTAATGGAAAAATAGATAATAAACAGGGAGCAGACATGGGTACTGCGTCGGCACAGACTTCATGACTAGGGCGGCCACCTGTTAATGGGAGAAGGGGTGGGAGCTTTCTTAGAGCGGATTTTCTGAATATTAATTCGCTTCGATCGCGGCTAAAAAATCTCCGTATGTATTTATCTGAGGATCCCTACTATCACTTCTTTGGTATCGCGGAGTCCTGGCTGGGTCCAGTCGTCGATGACGCCGTCATTCAAATAAACGGCTACTCTGTAATCAGGTAGGATCGCAACATACATGGAAGTGGGGTTGCCCTGTTTGTGCGGAGTGACTTTAACATCAAAATATTAGCTAGCTCTAATACTCAGGTACAGGGAAGACCATCTGTTCCCGAGTACCTATTTTGTCAAGCACAGAGGGGTGACTCTGCACCCATTTTGATTGATGTCATCTATAGGCCCCCGCATATAGCCATGCAAAAGGACACTGATCTTTTTGATGTTTTGCGTGATCTTGCCAGTGATTACAGTCATAAATTTATTATGGGGGATTTGAATGCCGATCTGTCGTCAATGACAGACGCGGATGCGTCTACAGTTAGGAATCTCGTGAAAGACCTGGCCTTACAAATTATTCAGCATGGTCCAACCCACCATAAGACATCAACATCTCACACGTGGATTGACTTGATCCTCACAGACGAAAATGACAAAGTGCTTGCGTACGAGAATAATTGCTTGCCCATTTTCGGAAAACATGCCATCATAGATGTCACTATTGACTATTTTGTTCCGAAACCTACAAGAGAAACTTTTCCTTGCAGGAACTTCAAGAACATCTCTCCCTATACGTCGAGTGAGTTACTGGCCTGCTGTGACTGGGTGGACATGAGTTCTATTGAATCCAATCTGGAGGGAGCTTTAGAAAATTTGAACAACAATTTAAACTCTGTCATTGATAAATTAGCTCCTTTGAAGATTATAAAAACAAAGAAAAAATATGCTCCATGGTTTGGTCCTGAGTTGAGGCAACTCGTTGACAGGCGAGACGCGACTCACAGGCGCTACAAGCGTACGGGGCGTGCTGTGCTTCTTGACGAGTTTCTTCGACTCAGCAATGAGGTTGAGGTGCGTAGTACTCAAGAGCGGAATTCCTTGCTCCATCAACAACTAACTGATGCTCTTGATGCAAATAGGGATATTTGGAAGGAAATGCGTAACCTCGGCCTCTTGCCAAAGCGAAGTGAGGAAAACCTACACGGCTTTACACCTTCGCAATTAAATTCGCACTTTGCTGAGATCTCGCTGTTTCCTTTAGAAAATATCGAAGATACTATGGAATTCATCCTACCTGCCTGTGAGGAGGGCTTTTCATTTCGCCCTATTGAGTTAAGTGATGTTTTATTGGCAGTCTTGCATTTCTCCTCGCAGGCAAAGGGGGCAGGTGGGATCCCTCAAGGGGTGATTGCGAAATCATTGCCGGTAATTGGAAATTTCCTCACGAACATCTTCAATGCCTCTTTCGCTCAGGGTATTTTTCCGAGTGCCTGGAAGAGAGCACAGATTATTGCGCTCAAAAAGAATGCTGCTCCGTCGACAGTCTCGGACTTTCGTTCTATAGCGCTGCTGTGTTTTCTCTCGAAGGTTCTTGAAAGGATAGCTCATGACCAGATCATGGAGTACCTAAATAAGAATAACTTACTTGATCCCCTCCAGACTAGATTCCGCAAATACAATAGCACGAAGACTGCATTGATTAAATTGACTGACGACATCCGCATGGCCATTGATAAGAAAAAGGTAACGCTACTGCTGCTTTTTGATTTCAGTAAGGCGTTCGATACGATTTCTCCATCCAAGCTTCTGAAAAAGCTCCATGGTTTAGGGTTTTCTGAGTCGGCACTTATGTGGATCAAATCATATTTGCAAGGTCGTACGCAGATGGTCCGTACGAACAAAAATGGTAATTCAGATTGGTTGGAAACAAATATGGGGGTTCCACAGGATTCCGTCCTGGGCCCTTTACTATTCTGCCTTTATGTCGATGACCTGCATGACATACTTGACGGACGTACAACCAAACATATTTTTTATGCGGACGACCTTCAGATATATCTTCACACCACCAAAGATAATATACTGGAGGGCATCTCTCGGCTATCGAATGCGGCGCAGCTGGTGTCTGAGTGGGCGGAGAGCTCCGGTCTCCATCTCAATGCAGGCAAGACCAAAGCTATTGTCTTTGGCACCAATAAGAGAGTGAATTCCATCAACTTGATGAACTTGCCGGAGATTGGAATGGGGACTGGGGTGCTCATCCCATTTAGCAGTGAAGTTGTGAGTCTAGGTGTGACACTTGACAGTAAGTTAACATGGAAACCGCATGAAGATCAAGTCACAAAGAAAGTCAACAAAGCCCTGTATAGTCTGCGGTTTATAAGGGCATGTACCACCGAGACACTCCGTAAAAGATTAGTGGAGAGTTTAGTCCAGCCACATATTGACTATTGTTATACGGCGTTTATGGAGCCCGATCTAGAGTTTCTATACCCAGAGAAGGATTATTTCTTTAGTCACTTGTATACGGAAACTCTGGGCGTAGGTACTAATATACAGGGATGGGCTCCATAAAGGGGTTAAGTGATAATTATATATATATATATATATATATATATGGGGTTAGAAGGGATGCTCACATCACTCCATACAGGAGACGCTTGGGTTGGCTTCACCCGGACTCTCGTAGGCTTTATTTTGCAGCTCTACTATTATACAAGATCTTACGTATGCAAGAGCCCAGTTACCTAGCTGTCTTTTTTGTGAAGCATCAGCCCCAGCCCACAAACAGAGGCATACAGCCGGAGCTTGTACCTTCCTTCGTTACCTACGAAGCTGCTACCAAGTCCTTTCAGGTACAAGGTGCTCGCTTCTGGAACTCTCTCCCTCCCGCCCTACGCAATTTACCATCATACTATTCTTTTAGGAGGGCGGTGAGACAGCACTTATTCGATCGGGATGCTTAGCCTCTCATATTGGGTACCAGCTGCCAGTCTTGAAGACCTGATACCTTAGTTAATTAGCGGACACGCCGGAATTAACCGGATCACTTATTTTAATTTATCCGTATTTATAACAAAACGACTGTGATAAGACTTAGTACTGCAATTGCAAATGTTATATTTAAGTGTATACAGTATTTATTTATTATTTGTATTCTAGTCATGACGATATACATTGCAATTTCAAATGTGATTTTTTTGTGTGTTATAGTATTATTTTATTTTATTTTTATCACTAGTCGTGACTACAGCTGTGACATGTATTACTAAATGAAGAAGGTATCAAGGTCTTCGTCGACAGAGCAAAAAATTTTTGATTTTTGATTTTATATTTTGTATTTTATATTTTATATTTTATATTTTATACTTTATATTTTACATTTTATACTGTATATTGTATAATTATATTTAATTTTGCCATGAAGGCGAATAAATTAACTATCTATCTATCTATCTATCTCTCTCAACCACGAGGGAACGCGGCTCTCGGCGCCGTGCTGCGTCTCTCTCTCCTTCGCTGCACTATTGCACCGCTCGTTGCGGCGTCTCTCTCTCTCCCTCTCGTGCACTACACTCTGACTCTCCAAGTCTTCGCGCACGGGGGACGAGCAGCTGCCTCAGCTACGGCAGAAGCGATACTGCCGGGCTCTGTCTCTCGCTCTCCTTCCCCCTCGCGCAAGGTTGTCGCGAGTTGTAACAGGCTAAAAGCTGTCCTCGATGCGCTATAACTCAACGCGGACTTGCCGATGAACGGCGCAGCAATTGACAGGCGCGAGCACTTACTCGTGCCAACCCTCGACGATTAGCAGCCCGTCAGCATCGTGCTGTTGGTTGCCGTCGGCCGCTTTCAGCAGCAGCCGCTCCTTTTCGCTCCGTTACAACGCGCGACTTCGTCGTCGCGCTCTCTCTCGAGTGTGCTGCCTCAGCTGCTCAGTTATCACGCGAGTCCTACGTACTCGCGACCGCGGAGGCCGCGGTATTCTTCGCCGTGCCACCGAATAGGGAATTGAAAGTAGGATGCGCTAAATATCAGGTGAACAAGTGTAAAAGAAACACTTACATTTATTGACCCTCGGGCGGTTATTGAATTACACACGCGGCGCGTACGCTAGGTACGCGCCGATTCGGGTGGTGCCCCCGCGCACGCGAAGTCCGTGTGTGCTCGGTTGCACATACGTAAGCGCATAGGCGGCTCGCGCTGACGCAGGCCGATCGCCGCGCGCGACGACTCTCGCGCGCGCGTCGGCGGCCTCACTCGCTCGCGCGGGTCTCGCTGGCCAGGACTTACCTCCTCAGTAGTCTCGGCGTGGAGGCAGGCGCCGGTGCGGGCTTATGCGCCCCTTGCGGCTCACTCTCTCTTTCTCTCGGCCGCGGGGCTCTCGCTCTCTCTCACGGCCGCGGGGCTCTCGCTCTCTCTCTCTCTCTCGCTCCCGCGAGTCGGCTCGGCCGTAGCTGGCTTCGGCCTCGATGCTCCCTCTCGCTCTCTCTCACTTGCACTCTCGGCCGTGGTTGAGCGTGGCTCTCTCTCCCTCTCTCTCAGCCACGAGGGAACGCGGCTCTCGCGCCGTGCTGCGTCTCTCTCCTTCGTTGCACTATCGGACCGCTCACTCGCTGTCTCTCCCTCTCGTGCACTACACTGCACTGGCTGCCGTGATTCTCGTGCACTACACTCCGACTCTCCCTCTCTCTCTCTCTCTCTCTCTCTCTCTCTCTCTCTCTCTCTCTCTCTCTCTCTCTCTCTCTCTCTACAAGTCTTCGCGCACGGGAATTGAGCAGCTGCCTAAGCTACGGCAGAAGCGATACTTTAACGATAGCGATAGTTGTAACGGGGTAGGTTTTCCCCTCAGTGCCGCAAATCTCCGAAACGGAATTGCCGATGAACGGCGCAGCAGTTGACAGGCGCAAACTCTGGCACGCGCCAACCCTCGGCGAAATCTCCTCGCTCTCGCCGGCGCGCCGTCGCTCGCCATCGGCTGCCTTCGTCGGCAGCCGTACCTACCGGCGTTACAACGCGCGACTTCGCTGTCGCGCTGTCTCTCTCGTGCGTGCTTCCTCGGCTGCTCAGATACGCGCGAGTATTGCGTACTCGCGCCCGCGGAGGCCGGTGGTATTCTATACCGCCGCGCCACCGACGTGGAAAAGGGAAGGGAACGATGTGGCAATCACACGCGTACTCGAATTCAACAAAATACTGTAACTTTATTGCCCCGCGGGCTTAATACGTTTTATACACGAGGCGCGTCTCCTTTATACGCGCAGACCCGGCTGATGCAGGGAGTCAGGCCGAGCGGCGTGGGACGCCTCGCGCGTCGTATCACTCTCTCTCTCGCTCCTACGCGGACAGTCCGTCTGTAGCAGAGGATCGGCCGGCGTCTCTCTCTCTCCCTCTGACTCGGCCGCGGTAGCTGCCGACGGCATCTCTGTCTCTCTCTCTCTGCTACTCGGCTACGCTGCTGCGATGCGCTCTCGCTCGCGCTCACTCTCGGCACTGCACCGATTCAATCCGATGCACCACTCTGCACACTCGCACTATTCTCTCTCTCCCTCTCGGTACGCACTATTGCTCGCGGCAATGGCCGAAACGATACTGCCTGCCTGTTCCGTCGTCGGCACGCGCGATCATCTCTCGGGCTTTACCCTTCGCGCAAGGTTGAGAGATGTTTACCTCTTACGTATTTGCGCGTGCCGTCGCGGTGTGCTGAGACTCGCCTCGAGTCTCATCAGCGCACATCGATACACGCACACATGCGCGCACGCACACGAGCCGTCCGTTACACAGATAAAAAGAAATTAAGAGAAACAAAAGTCATAATCTGGGATGAAATATCTATGATACCCAAAAAAGCTTTAGAAGTTATTGACAGAACTTTAAGAGATTTATGTACAACCGATTTACATTTTGGGGGAAAATTAATAATTTTAGGAGGTGATTTTCGAGAAATACTCCCAGTAATGAAAAACGGATTTAGAAGTGCTACAATTAAAGACACTATTAAATATTCTGAACTTTGGCATTTATTTAAAATTTTCAAATTAAAACACAATATTCGTTCTCAGAATAATGAATTCTCAAAATTATTATTACCAATTGGAGACGGTAATATAAATCCTTTTATAATACCTAATAATTGAAGAACTAACGATGTTTGCTTACAAATTTATAAAAATATTAATAAAATAAATGATTATGATCGTGTTATTTTAGCACCGCATAATGAAGTTTTGATTATGTAGGGTTATACATCAAAAGGCAATTATTCTCACACGGTCAATTATATGTTGCTTTACCAGGATGTAGAAATCCAGATAACACATATATACAAAATAATTTAGAAAATTCTTTAGAAATTGAAAATACTGTTTGGGAAGAAATTCTTGATAATTAAAAAAAACAATTAGTTATATAAGTAAATATGTATATATATTTATTGCATATATTTATTAAAAAATATGTTCATATATATTCAAAAACCAAATATCTCAATATAAAATATACGCAATAAAAGTATAAAATAAAGGAGAAATTATTTGAATTATAAGAGATTTTAATAATTAGCTAAATGAAATTTGTATATAAAATTTAATTAAGTTTCGATTTGATCCATAGACAAATACAAATAAAATCAAAGAAAAGATTTTTGAATCAAAATTTTTAAAGTGATTATGCTGTTATATTTTCAAAAACAAATTTCACAATATAAAATATACGCAATAATAGTATAAAATAAATGAGGAATTGTATAAACGATATTATAAGAGATCTAAATCAATAGCTAAATGAAATCGGTATACGAAATTTATTTAAGTTTCAGTTTATACACAAAATAATAAAAATAAAATACAACAAAAGATTTTTAAATCAAAATTGATAGCGTAAATGTACTTTTATAGTTTCAAAAAAAGCACTACCTTGAAAATAAATAGGTTCAAAGTCTTCAAGGTCTTATTTTTCAAAGATGGGGGGTTGACGAGCGGAGCAAGTAGGGGGCGCCGCCGCCCTAGTATATATATATATATACATTTGTTTTAACAGATTTATGGAGCCCTTTTATACACATGAGCATATTTATGGAGCCCGTTTTCTTTTATGGAGCCCGGGTCCCATAAAATATTTTTCTCGGGCGTTTATGGAGCCCGATCTAGAATCTATAACCCCAGGGTCCATTATTTCTTTAGTCACTTGCCATAGCGATCTCTGGGCTGTAGGTACTAATATACAGAGATGGGCTCCATAAACGGATGGGGGGATAATTATATATATATATACGAGGGTCATTTGACAAGTACGTAGCCTCACCGCCAGATGGTGCCACTATCGCACCAGAAATACACTACAGTGCAGTATCTTCCTGTAAACGGTTACAGACGAAATTTCAGCCGGATCGGAGTTGTAGTTTATTTTTGAGAGCGTGTGAAAGCAAATGTGTCCGTTGATTTTTGAAAAAATGGAGAAAGAACAATATTGGTCGGTGATTCGATTCTTGTTTTTGGAAGGGAAATCGCGCAGTGAAATTAAAGAACGCTTGGATGCAGTGTATGGGGATGCTTCTCCTTCGATGGCGACCGTTAAATTTTGGTATAACGAGTTTCAACGTGGTCGTACGTCGGTTTTTGATGATCCACGCCCAGGTGCTCCGAAAACAGCCACTACGGAGGAGAACGTGACAAAAATACACGATATCGTTTTGTCAGACCGCCGATTAAAGGTGCACGAGATAACTGCGATAGTAGGCATCTCAGAAGAACGCGTGTGGCATATCCTACATGAGATTTTAGGTATGAGGAAGCTGTCAGCAAGGTAGGTACCGCGTTTGCTGACTGCAGACAACAAGCGCATCCGTGTGACCAGTTCAGAGCAGTGTTTGGAGCTGTTTAATCGCAATCCAAAAGAGTTTTTACGTCGTTACGTGACCGTCGACGAAACATGGATTCACTACTACACTCCAAAGACCAAGGATCAGTCAAAACAGTGGACCTTACCCGGTGAACCTGCTCCGAAGAAGGCGAAGACGGTCCCGTCGGCCGGAAAGGTGATGGCCACTGTTTTCTGGGATTCTCAAGGTGTGATTTTTATTGACTATCTGGAGAAGGGCAAAACGGTCACAGGACAGTACTACGCCGAACTATTGAGCCGATTTGACGCCGTGTTAGAAGAAAAACGGCCCCATTTGTCTAAGAAGAAAGTGCTTTTCCACCACGATAATGCACCGGCTCACACTTCTGCACTCGCCACGGCTAAATTGGTCGAATTACGCTACGAACTGCTGCCCCATCCACCGTATTCTCCAGATTTGGCTCCGTGCGACTTTTTTTTGTTTCCGAACCTAAAAAATTGGCTCGCCGGGAAGAGATTCCACTCCAATAACGAAATAATCGCCGCCACGGAGGCCTATTTTGCAAACCAAGAGAAAACATTTTTTTCAACGGGGTTAAAAAATTGGAACACCGCTGGACCAAGTGTATTCAACTAAAAGGAGACTACATTGAAAAATAAATTTTATTTTTTGTAAAATTTTGGTGTTTTTATTTGTAGGCTAGGTACTTATCAAATGACCCTCGTATATATATATATATATATATATATATATATATATATATATATATATATATATAAATATATATATATATATATATATATATATATATATATGTATATATATATATATATATATATATATATATATATATATATATATATCTATATATTTATATATATATATACAGCGTGTCCAAAAAGTCTGGAAACACCCAAATAATTTCTCAGCTGAATTACTATTGGAAAATGTTAAGGTCGCCTTTGTAGTAATTTTTTACGAGGAATCCAATGGTGACTTTGGATTCGACCTTAGACCTCATTTTTGAGGTTATTTCAAGGTCAACCTCATTTTTTTAAATGGTAACCCCTATTTTTTATAGCGGAATCTGAAAAAGCGGAAAATTTTACGTCCGGATATGTATTAAGGTATGAGGTTGAGGTTGCCCCCAGAGGTCAAATTGAGGTCAAAGTATGATTTCTTAAAAATTTCGCGAGTTCAGTGGTAAAACAAAACAAACAAAGGTAAGGTTTGGTAAGTTCGAACGAAGACTTGAAGGTGACCTCTGATTCGACCTTGAACCTCATTTTGAGCCTCATTTTTGAGGTTATTTCGAGGTCAACCTCATTTTTTTAAATGGTAACCCCTATTTTTTTAGCGGAATCGGAAAGAGTGTGAAACTTTACGTCCAAACATGTACTCAGAACATAGTTCTCAAAAATGAGTATTAATAATAATCATAGTTATCAAAAATGAGGTCCAAGGTCGAATCCAAGGTCACCATTGGATTCCTCGTAAAAAATTACTACAAAGGCGACCTTAACATTTTCCAATAGTAATTCAGCTGAGTAATTATTTGGGTGTTTCCAGACTTTTTGGACACGCTGTATGTGTGTGTGTGTGTGTGTATATATATATATATATATATATATATATATATATATATATATATATATATATATATATATATATATATATATATATATATATATATATATATATATATATATATATATATATATATATATATATATACATTACGGAAACCGGTACTTTTGAGGATCTATAGTTTTGTTTCTCCAGAGTTCGTATATGCTTGACTAAAGAAATAACTCCCTCTCTGCGTTGAAGGTATTAATATAAATCCTCAAAAGTACCGTTTCATACCGAAGGAATTTTGAGGATGTCCTCAAAAGTCCGAAAAATCCTCAAAGTATCGATTCCGTGCTCACATAGATCCTCAAAAGCTGCATTTGATATATCTATATATATATATATATATATATATATATATATACACACACACACATTTGTTTTACCAGATTTATGGAGCCCTTTTATACACATGAGCATATTTATGGAGCCCGCTTTCTTTTATGGAGCCCGGGTCCCATAAAATATTCTTATACGGCGTTTATGGAGCCCGATCTAGAGTTTCTATACCCAGAGAGGGATTATTTCTTTAGTCACTTGTATACGGGTACTCTGGGCGTAGGTACTAATATACAGGGATGGGCTCCATAAAGGGGTTAAGTGATAATTATATATATACATATACATATATATATATATATATATATATATATATATATATATATATATATATATATATATACATATATATATATATATATATATATTCAATAAATATTTGATTTATATTACCTTTACTCTGGGCGTAGGCTCTCGTAAATAATAACCAGCTGATTTGTTAGATGCACTATTTATTGGCAAATATAAATTTTATAAATAAGACAATAAGATTTACAATTTATTCACTTGGTTTAACAATGTATAATACCGATAACGTATTAAATTGATATAATTGCTTTAATATTATTGGCTCGTATTGGCCTGCATAAAAATAATAATCGTTTCTCCTATTGTCGGCTGGAGTGGTATGGAGCTCGCGACTTTTGCACGATTACTGATTTATGTGTTCAGAGTCGCCGAATTTATTAAGCAGTTAATTTGGGTTAAAGATGATTTTGACGCTGAGTCAAAATCATCTTTTTAAACAAATTTAGTAAACATTTAAATATCATCATTTCGATTTCACACTTAAAAGTGCTGATTCTAAACAAAGTTGCGATGAGCGGTTGGTTTCACAAGTTCAGGCTCGCTACGTCACGCTGGCTGTTGCGTAGCGGAAATTGCTGTACTGTTAAAATTCGCACTCGCATCGTTTTGTGGGTCAAAGAAATGAATATTGGGATTTAATAACATCACAGACATACCTATCAGTTTATAATTTGTCTTGCCCCATCGCGATGCCTCTTGCATTGGAATGTAACATTGTCAAAATTCGCATATAGGACATTTGTATGTCAGAAAATTACTGGCGATAAATATGCATTGTTAATTTGATTTTAGAGATACGTCACAGATGTAACACTTCCCCCCTTAAATTGTTGAATATCGTAGAGACTCAACAAGTATAATAATAGTTAGCCATCAGTAATTTTCGGTTACAATAATGTCAAATTACAATTATAAGATGGAAAGTTAACTATAAATACAACAACGTCTTTCATAAAATGTTTTGAGAAATTTTTAAATAATTTCAATATGGTTCGTTTAAAATTGTGGTTCATTTCATACAAGAATGTTTACAATTTCCCTGTGTTGCAATTTTTTCTCTATGCTAGTTGATACGTGGGTGTCAATAAATTTGCAATCACTTAATTTTGTGGATCATGAAATTACTGATGAGAATATGAATATCAAATCTAATTTAACGATACGTTACGGACGTAACACCTCCCCCTTTAGACTGTTGAATATCGTAGAGAGTCAACAATTATAGGAATAGTTGAACCATCAGTAACTTCTTGTTACAAAAGGTTCAATAATACTACCAATTCAAATAATAAAAACAATAATAAAAATTCATATCATTAAATCCATAATAAAAATTTATATATATAAACAATAATAAAAATTCATATAACAAAAACAATAATAAAAATTCAATCATCTATAAATTTCTATAAAGTAAATTATTTATTTTTGTTTCTAACACTAGACTACACTTAACCTACGATATTACTGTGTATCGCATGTTGAATGCCGATTTTTCCTAGCGTTCAAATGGCGGTACGTGCGGATCACTATGGAATAAACGAGTACTCTTACTTCGTTATGTGATTCTTTGTACTCAAAAGGATATTTTAAGTTGGAAGTTTTGATGATATAATCCAGCAGTAGAAGGGGGACGTTTCTGGCAGACAGTGGGGGCGGGGCCTAGTGGCGCCAGTGATGAGATAAGAACTGTTTGGGGGACGTTTCTGTCGGGTCGGCTGGCGCCGCTGGTGAGATAAGAAGGGTCCCTGGGGTACGTTTCTGTTGGGTTGAGTGGAGGGGGAGTATTCGGGTCAATGGGTGGACTGAAGGGACGTGGAGTGGGTGGTGGGTGCGAAATTTTGCAAAAAAAATTTGCAAAGAGTGGAAAAGAGGTGTGCGGGTATGTGTAGGAGGGAGTGTGAATGGATGGTGGGTGGTATGGGTGACTTGCGAATTTTTGCAAAAAAAAAAAGAAAAAAAAATTGCAAAGAGTGGAAAGGGGATGGGTAGGTAAGTGATTAAGAGTTTAAAACAAAAATTTATGTATGATTTATATATTTGAATGAGTTTAGTATTGATTTGAAATATTATACAAGAGTAAAAAATAAATTTTATATAAGTGGTTATTGCTATTATTAAGCGTTTAGATAATTGAATATATGATGAGAGAGTGTGAGGGAAAGGTGGACGAGGCTATTTGGATGTGGTAAAATAATAAGTTTAAGAATTTTTTAAGAGATTATTTTATTTTCTCTTTTAGATTACACACGATTATTACATAGGTTTATATACATAGCGCAAAGAGTACACAATGTTAGAGTCGTTGTGTTGTACATTTAGATTTACAACGTTGTTTGTTGTGGTTACATGTGATTTTATTATTTACATATATCTTATTTTTAATAATACTGTTGAATATAGATACAGTTAACATGTCGTTAGATTTAGTATTTGCGGTAAATAATGAACAAAACATATCAATAGAAAAACCGCTAGACATATACCGCTAGCATAGAAAATTGATGCAATAATGGCCACAAATACACACAGACTCAAGACTTTGCAGCTGTTGTACATTCCATCGGTAGAGAGTGCAGTTTCTTCTGATTCTATCGATATGATGTGAAACTGCTGGGGGTAATTTATAGCTGTCGAAGAAAACGCCCTGTCCCTGTTTGTCAACGTAGATGGCAACCCAGTGTGAACCAGGTTTACTGCTATCGTCGACATTAGTAACAAGAGCACACGGTCGTGTCCACACAATCGGAATCTTGTCTGCTGGAAATACTCCTAGAGTCTGTGCTGGTATGTGTCGCAGGGCTTGTTGAATTTGAACTGAATTCATTTTGGGGTTCGGAGAGTTGGTTATCACCGGGAGAATTATCGTGCCCCTTATCTTTATCCTTCGAGCTGATTATATCGAGTGGTGTGCTTGCAGGAATTGTCTCTGTAGAGTAGCTGGATTTAAGATTTTTCATTTTTTCACAAATATCATTTATGCACTGTTCGTTATCTACTATGTCTCTAGATGATTTATGGTTGAATGAAGAGTTTTGGCAAGCCAAATTCGTATTTTATACGCATAATTTAAGGCACATGAGAAATATTCTCGCTTTTTACCATGATAGAAGCAGTAATGCTCGTTTACACGTGGTAAATTTTTAAATGAAGGACACGCGTAGTCTTCTAAGTTGATTATTTGACGCCCAAGAATATTTTAAAGAAAATGTTGTTTTTGATAACCACGAACGTAGATGCGAACGGCGTTTCTGGCCACTTCTTTGAGAACACTTGATACATCGTCTAATAAAGATTCTCCGTCGAACTATTCGAGGCCGTGATGATAAATTGACAAGTAGGTATTAGTTGCTAGTATGCCGTTTGGAAGATTATTACTGTCACAAGGTGGTTTTATTATCCAATGTGCAAAATAATTACAGTCGACGCCGACAACAGCAATTTCTTTTGGTAAAAACTGACTATTTTTGTTGTGAAATGCTTGAATATCGATAATGAAATCGAGTTTTTCCATGTTGTGTGCGTATATGTGATTCCTACGAGTTGTGCGGGAAAACTGTGGGTTATCAACAAGAAATTTTTCTGGGCTACGGCCAGTATCCCCTCCGTAGGTACGTATACATGTGTGTGTGTGTGTGTGTGTGTGTGTGTGTTTAGAAGAGGGGGTGATAGTTACGAGCTGTAGTCTACGATAACTTGTCGGAACGAATCTATTTCTATCACGTTATCAAATTCAGCATACAACACACAGTGTATTGTTTGGGGGAGGGCCCTTTCGAACCCTACTTCTATTCTTATAGCACCATGTTTTATTAAATTCCAGTGATTGGCAAAGTGTGCTGATAAATCGGGAGTTAAATCGAAGGCAAACAGACAATAACCGTTTGCGTAATCAAATCGATCAATGTCGTTTCCTTCATTCATGTAATGTATACCTGTACCCGAGAATAGCGTGTGATAAGCTTCGACATATTGAGGTGAGTTTCCGGTAAAAACTGGTTGCAAAGGTTTATTGGGGATCTGTGTACCATCCATGTATAACAAAAGATAATTAATTGAAAAATTTTGAAAATTAAAAGGGTTTAGCTTTCGATCACCGTTGAAAGCTTTATTATTAACAAAACCAAGTATAATTCTCTTCGGCAGTTGGCCTAAAATAACATTTTCCAAATTTTCTCCGGTTACTCCGCTGTGTATGGTAAAAGATTTAATTTCAACTCTTGTTATTGGATATTTCGCTGCAGTGGATGCAAGAGTATTTGCATGGGCTACTAATACGGTAGGGCTCACTTTTACACGACGAACAAGTAGAGTTGCGTCCGTAATGTTGACAGAGTAATTCGCATCTGAAGCATTCATTAAACAAAAAGCGTGCTTTGAACGAACTAATCTTAGCCGAACTTCAACACCGTTTAACAATAGTTTATCTTGGTTAAAAACATCACAATGTAAATATCCGATTAGATCGATAGTTTTACCATCTTTCAAATAGTCACGCCTTTCTATCATTCCGTTATTATTTCCACTACCGGGCACTTCATCCATTTCACCGGCGACGTTGTTAATCCATAGATTCGTTGTTAGATGTGAAGCTTTTGCAGCAGGTCCATAATTGAGTAGCGTTTCTATATATGCTCTGTAAGGATAAGGATTATTTGCTGGAGAGACCAATTTTTAGTTAAAATACACATCAACCTGGTTGAATATTGAATGTAAAAAGTTGTTTACAGGTGCCACAAGACTGTTTTTTTCCTTGTTGTAGGGTGTCAGACGCACTTTTACTTTTATTAATGTATGTGCAAGATCTATATAATCCTCGTTTTGAGCGCTTATGCAAAATTCTATTGGACTCTCGTCGCTCAATGACGAAACAGGTTTGTAAAATACCCATTTTGTTGATTCGAGACCTGTTTGAGTGGGTGGAAGAGAAAATAAATCCAGCTCGCTTTTTAAACACGGTTCGGTGTGACTGTGTAAGAATGACATTTTCAATTATTTTGAGTACTAATAGAAAATATCACTGTTTTCTTTATTTTTTGTCGACTTCCTTCGTGCACTTTTTGATTTTTTGTTTTTTCTTCTTTTCGAAGTTTTCTTGGATTTTTTGTTTCTCTGCAACCGTTTGCGTTTAATGGCTTTTCTGTGTTTCTTATGCGTTTTTGAAGGGATGCAGCGTCGGCCACTTGCGCCACGAGACTGCGTTAGATGTTTGTAGAATGAACGTTTATAACCCGAACCTTCCATAATCTTATCAAGTTTTTCAGTTGCTTTCCTCTTGAGATTTCTAGCCGACTCGTTCATTCTACTTTTAAAAGATTCATTGAACGATAGGTTATTTTCTCCCACATCATCCAGAATATTGACACCAGCACGTAGAGCTTCTTTACTAATAGCACGCGCATCCTTCGCGAGAAATGGTAAAGCCTGTCTAAACAGATCTGTGAAAAAGGAGCCCAAACCATATCCTCGTTGGCGATGAGAACCGACGTAGACGTTGTTGATACCTCTGCCACCACCATACTGATGATAATAATTGTCGTAAAAACTCATAATGCAAACTCTTTTTTAAAATGTAGTGTCACAGTCAACGTTCCAAACTCGAATGGTATTGGCTGTCCAAACTGATCTCTTATATCAATATCGATGGTTTGAAATCTATTGTTCAAAACGGGCACATAATTTATCGTTTCGAATCTTTTTACCATTGTAGTACCAAAATTAAACTTTTTAGCTTCGAGATTCACTATGCGTAATAAAGGTGCATGCGTATCGCCAACTATACATGGTTCGCAGATATTTGAATAGATGAATAACTGATCGGGAATCCCCCTAGCAAGACTAGCCGGATGTTTGGGCATGGAAGTTATTTCTGTTGATGATGCTTTTATTGACGAGAAACCATCTTCGAACCCTAAAATTCTTTTCACAGCATCGGTAAATACGACGGCTTGACAAGATACAGTTTCCGCTTGCTTTTTAACAATTTCTTTTATAGTAACATAACCGCCCTTGTCGTCGTATATTAATTTAGATCATTCATTTTCATTATTTAAGCGTGCGAGTGATTCGTTTATTGCATTAACCAGGCTGTTTATGGAAATGTATGAACCATGTTGAAAATATTTTGCTTTTTTACCACCCTGAGCTTCCACTAATTTAGCATCATCGCAACGTAGATGTAAAGTTGTACATGGCACGTGAATTTCCGAAAGTTCGACTAGCCATCTATCGTGTAAAATGATTTCTCGGGGTAAGTGTGTAGAGGTATTAGTTGTAGTGTTTAGCGGAAAATATTTCATACTACTATTACTCGGTAGTACAATACTAACTTCATTTCGGTTCATGTTATTATAAATTTTTTACCTCTTTTGCTGAAATCCAAGAGTTAAATTTTTCCGGATATCCGACCCAACTAACAAAATATTTTTTCTTCGCTGCTTTACCACTACTTTGTAAAATTTTATCAATTTTGTATACTTGTTGATCAACTCGATCTTTGTGAAAGAGACTAAGTTCTTCAGGGTAAAAAAAGCCTTGTAAATCTTATATACGCACGTTATCTCCAATTTTATATTTTGGTCTCTTTCGATGAGGTTGTTGCCGTGATGCGCGTTCGACTAAATTTTTCCTAGCAATATGAGCATTATAAATAGTTACAGCACCCGGAGCCATTTCTATACTGGTGTGGGGTGTCCTGTTGTAGGCAGAGATTAATTTTTGTAAAATGTCAATGTATCGATAAGTATTTTTATAGGTAAAATATCTGTACATCCGGTCTTTGATAGTACGTATAAAACGTTCAACAACCGCCGCTTTAACATCAGGATTGGTCACGACGCGAAAGATGATATTATTTTCTTTCAAAAATTTTTCTAAATACTTTCAACAAACTCCTTACCTCGATCTGTTTGTAACATTGCGGGAAAACGTCCTTTATTATTTTCCAGTATTTTTTTGAAAGCTTTTGTAACTTCTTGAGTGGTTTTGTCGCGCAACGGCTCTGCCCATGCATATTTTCTCAAAACATCAATGAGAACTAAAATATAAGAAAAACCATCGTTGTAATTTTTAAACGAAGTCATTTGCATTAGATCGCTTTCCCAAACTTGATCACGGGTATTAACATCTTAAAATAGGCGTGGAAACTTTCGTCTTATAGTTTTGTGTAACGTGTAGGCATCTTGTTTTGTTAGCCATTTTTTTATTTTTTTATCTGCTATTTTCTTTTTATTTATCCTAATTAAATTTCTGGCTCCAGAAAACGCTGCTTCATTTTGCACATCAAAGTATTGATTTTCTAATGTTTTCATGTTAAAAGTTTATCCAAAAAGACTTTTGTTTACCTCGAGGTGTCGAACAGGCAAATTTATTATTATTATTTTTCCTCCGCTTTTTTTCAACGCTAGAGTCTCCCACTTTTATTACCGTGTTAGATAAATTGTTTGTAGAACTATTTCTATTTTGAATGAGAGGAGTCTCGTCATTATCGTTGGCGTTTTCGAGGGCTTCTTGAAAACTAGACTCGGTTTTAGTAGAGTTTATGTTATGTGACAACGATCGATTACCAAGTTCCCAAATTTCAGGATTTCCAATAAATTCTCGCGGAGTTGTAATATCTTTAAGTAATGCTGCAAATTCTTTTCTGCCGACGGCTTTGACGTTTTTTCTATTTCTACAAGCGTCGTTTAACAAATCCACAATGTTCGAATTTATTATTTTGTCACCATCTATGTACACTACCCCGGTTTCACCCCATGTAATACGACCGCTGTTTTTTTTTTAAATGCCACAACAGTAACTGTGCTTTTTTTATACAAGTTTGGTATACTTTGCAAAATCGGATCGTCTTGCATACCTTTCGAACTAGAGTTTTCGTAATCGTCTTTTGGTGTGTTGTTGTTGTTGTTTCGTCTTTCTTCGACAAAAAATAAGTATCTTTGCAATACTCTCAAATAATCTTTTAATCTTTTGTGGTCGCTTGCATATGATTTGGAATCTAGAATTTTTCGCATTTCGTCATCCAGACGTGTCAAATTGTCACCAATTGTTTGTGTGCTTTGTAGAGCCTGCTGCACAACTGACTCGATTGTAGCATTTAAATGCTGACCACCTTCCCTCTGAAACCTGTCAAGCTGATCTTTAGATATGAGCACTAACTTTTTTGCTCTTTCCATTGCTTTAGAATATGTTTGAAAATATTTCTAATATAGGTGTTAACAAAAGAGGTAAAAAACTCCCACCTTTTTGAACTAGAAAACGTTTTTTTCCCTTCCAAGAATTTTTCCGATGATTTTTTTAATTAATTTTCTTAAAACACTTTTATACTTTTTTAATTTTTGTTTATGTTTTGATTTTATTAACACAACACCTTTAAGAACATTCAATGCACATTCGCAAATGTACTTTATTAATTTTTCATCCGCCGCTCGTAAAAGCGCAAGACGTTGATTTTTATCAGAATGTCTCAATGCTTCTAAAAGAGCAATATATTTTTTACCAATCGGTGGATAGCGTTTTTAACACTGTACGCGATCCGGTCGTTTTGTGGACTGATCCATCGTTCGTTGTACAAAAACGTATTATTGAAATTTTTTATAATTTTTTTTTTCAGGAAACGACTTTATATTTGTTGAAAATTTATCAATAAAATTTTTCCACTGTGACTCGGTTTTCTTTTCACTCTTTGATTCAACGAGTCTGGTGTAGGGGATATTGGTCTTTCCAAAATTTTTGGACCCATCCATTTCGACGCTTGTTCAAATCACACTGACGTGAATTTACAATTTTCCACGTATTATATTTACAAATATACGCTACACCAATTAAATTTTCGTAGAAGGAGTGGGGGGTAAAATTAAAATAGGTTTGTAAGAGGTATGTGACTATATTTGGGTATGTACATGTACTGATACTCATCGTCTGGAAAAATACAAGAACGGAATCTGAACTCGTCTAGCGTGCTCTGTTTGCAATCAATCATGAGGTATCCATGCCCCTTGGCTGTTGCGTCTTGATAGACCTCTTGCACAAATTTTGAATCTTCGGAGTAAATTTGTCGCGCGAGATGTTGTATCTGAGCCCTATCGCGTGGATTTTTAAACAAAACAATGTAGGATGCGTTTAGACTAATATCACGAGAATGCGTAGATTTATGAAAAATATTTTGTGTAATAAACATTACACTGATATTTTTATGATGGCTTCCTTTAATAAATAAATCGACTACAACGTTGTTTGACGATTCGCGCATTAAGTCGTCGATTATAACAAGTTTTTTCAAGTGAGGATCGTTTGAATAATCTTCAGTTTCTGGTAATCCTTCTCGAAATTCAATCTGTATACCATCGTTTACGTAATTTTCACTTTTATAACCGTCTTGACACTCGGCATAGTAAAACAAAATTCTATCAAACGCAACATCAGCCATCTGCTGGCGAAAATTTAAAAATTTCTTTACAAACACTGTTTTACCACAACCTGTGGGTCAACAGATTATACTTGTCCACGGGTGTTTCCATCTCGTATCCATGGTTGACAAATAATAACTGACTTATCTTTTATTAGCTAACGATAAGCGGGGAGACAGCGGGGCGGCGGCGGGGGCGTGCGGCCTTTTGCGCGCTAGCATACCTGTGGGTGCGCGCATCGGAGGTCCCAAGCCTCTTCCCCCTCCCCTAGCTGATTCGAGGAATGGGACCGCTTATCTCTAGCCGACCATCATACGCTCAAAGCAGAAGCTCGTAGCTATACGCTTCCGTCAAGACGATTAGCTAAGAGTCGTTCAGCAGGTACGGTCGTTGAGAAAAATTTAGAGGTAGTCAAAATGGATTATATCAAAATCCATAAACCCGAAAAACTGTTTGAAAACGTTAGAAACGTTAGAATTTCATATTTCCCAACTCCTTCGTCATTTTACGTACAATTAATAGGAGAAGATCAAATATACGAAAAGGCCGAAAACGAAATATGCGCGTTTTACGATACAGCTAATTGTTTCTTCCAAGGCTCACTATTAAATAACATGCAACTAGATATTCTAACAAAAAAAAATTAAAACTACATCAGTTACAGGTGAGTATTTGATAGCTCATACTAATCTAAAAATACAATATAACCATTTACTTTTCATTTGTAGCCACACATGAATATAGTAATCAAAGATGAATCCAAGTGGGTGCGCTGTGTTACCTGTGAAAACCCTTTACACTGTAAAATAATGGACACTGGAAGAATTTACACTTTATCTCGATTAAACGAAAACATTGGTATTTTCGAACTGGAGCAACAATTCCTTACTTTACCACCCCGAGCAATTTTATGCGGATTAGGAAAAATTATACCAATCTCTTCAAAAAGTGATTGTTGGAGCAAACAAGCTTGTCGTATATTTAAAATTTTAACGAAAGATCGATATATACACGCCTTTTTTTTTAAAGCAAGGTATTTTACCCAATAGTTTCCATATATTTTTATCTACTAAGGATGCCGATGGTGGTACTATTTATGTGAATACAGCCTTGTGCGCTTTTAAGGTTGCATTATCCGACCTCACGGGTCTACATCACCCTATTTCGCTGTTCGATGTACCATGCTGTTAAATTACAGTTAAAACGTGTAAATATTCTCGATTTATAAGAGTTGAAAATAGAAAGAAGTAAGAACTCAATTATACAAAAACAAAAAAATTTCTTTTTACAGAATCAAATTTATTAATTTGTTATACCAAATCGTTGTCAATAATATTTATTGTGTACAAAATTTGTGAAAATATGACTACATTCTTAGGTTTAAGTAGCAAGTGTTTTGCTTTTGTTAATAAAATTATTATTGTGATATGAGTCGCTGTGTAATATGTTAATTATATATTATTATTAAATAAAACACAAATTTATTAAGAATAACAATTACTTTATGTACGTCAATTTTCTCAAATAAAGGTATATAATCATAATATGTCAATTGTTAATTTATTAAGTAAACCATTTCCTTAATTACTTAATCACATACATATTTTCCTAAGACATGTGAATAAATTTTTTTCCCTTTGTTCATAGCTCTATGGTTATACACACATTCTAGATAGGAGTTGAGATGTTTGTTTCGTCTAATGTAACTATTATTGTCGTTACAACTAACCTCGTCAATTTCATGAGTATCTATTACGTTCAAAATATCTGTAATATAACTGTCGTCGTACGTTTTGTAGTCGTAATCGAGTCTAACCTCGTGTGTTTGGTTTTTCGTACATATAGGCCGTTTGCAGCGTAACGACTTATAATCTGCACAGTACATGCGCCTAAAATATCCGGATAGATCGACCGATAACAAAATTTTACTATCGAATACATCATATTAAAACTATTTTATTATTCATAAAATTATACAGCGACAATACAATCAGCCATTCGAAAACAGAACTATTCAGTTATGCCGAGGGCAACGAAGATCGTTGTTATCCATATACCACTTATTTCTCATTTTTATATTACTAATGCCGAATCGAGCGGATACAATCTTATGTTTTTTTATTAGATATATTACATCACTTACAAAACGATCTTTGTACAAATTTGTTCGTTTTTCATAACGAGGGAAAACAAAGCCTAATCTATGACAACACCATTTACAACAAGAGGTTGTATTACAGTTCAGACAATGCATTACCCTAAAATGACCTTTTAAAGCTACAGTTACTACAATATCGTTATTAAATTGTAACTGATCCAACGTGTTACACATCTTATAATACGCCCCCATTTTTCACTCGGATTTTAATAAAATTAACGAGTGTATAGCACTATGCCATGCTAATCCTTCTAAGGTTTTTTTATAGTGAGGATAAAAAACGCAATTAGGTACTTTGCAGTTGTGTCTCGAGCAACACTTTGGTTTTCTTCTAACTTGTAGAAATTTTCTCGTATCTGCGAATGAAAAGAGATGAAAATTATTTTCTTTTCTTATATCCGTATGGATAAGACTCGGTATTCGATATGAAACGGCGCTTTTTTAAAACAGCAGAGCAGGTTTTTGTCTCGTCGCATGAAATCACAGCATGTGTAGAGGTTCGCTTTATCGCCCGATTTTTTACTTCTATAATATTTTCTTCTTCGGGTATTGTATTTCGGTTTTTTATAAGCGATACTACACCGTCGAAATTTATTTTTAATGAGTTTTTATAATTTATACGGATACCTTTAATTTTACACGTATCGTGTGTTACCCCTTGCGGGGTGCGCACACGTTACGCGTAAAATTTTGGTCCGCCTGAAACGAACGCTTCGATGTATGAGCCAACTCCATATTCTTCTAACTCGTCGGTAAGTTGATCGAGTAGTGTTCCTGTAGGTGGCTCGTGTACATCGCTCGGTTTACTGACGAATATGATGGAATCGGTATCATAATACAATACGCGCCTATCTACTACTATTTGAATTATTTGAGAAATGATGACCATTTTGATGATTAGTTCAGAAAAATCCGTTTCTATTTTTATCTCGATGTTCATAGGCTTTATTTGAAGGGTTGTAGTTGTTACTCTGGAATGTATTTTTTTGATTATTACTCCTTTTCCTACAAGTTTTTGCTGAATGTCCTGGCGTGTCGCATAATTGACAAATTTCTTTATTCTGAGAGTTTTGTTGTCTATTTTGTATAATTAAAACTTTTACGCTCTCACAATCCGCGGTTTCGTGACCTTCATTCGCACATATCGCGCACCACATTATTTTTTCGTTTATAGGGCAGTATCTCACCCAGTGCCCGAGTTTATTGCATTTCGTGCATACTGCTGACAAGCAGTCTTTAGTTGAGTGACTCGTGCTTCCACAATTATCACAATCAAGTTCATATTTCTTTATAACAGAGCATTGAGTAGCTGTATGTCCTATGATTTGAGAGTATTGGCAATAATCTTCATTTGTTTGGTTAAATGTACACTTATCTACAGAATGTCCTCTATGATTACAGAGTTTACAGAAAAGTTCTATTTTATTTTTAGCATTCTTGCAAAAATATGATATATGATCTTTACTTTTACAATAAACATAAACTGCATTAGAGCAAAACAATGCTTCATGATATTGATCTCGGCAAATTTGACAATGAAATACTTTAGTATAATGATGGTTTTGTTGTTCAAAATTATAAAATATATTAGCTTGATTATTCATCATCGTTTCTTCATTTTATTAAATGTTCGTAATTATTATTGTAGTTTATTTTTGAATTTATCTTTTATTTTGTATATTATTGTCTTTCTTTCATTTTCTCGTTTGAGTGTTCTTTATCTTTTATATTATAATATTTAAATATTTTTTCATTTTCTTATTTTATTATATTCACTTTTGCAATGTAACATTTTATTTTAATTTATTTTTATCATTCTTCATTATAATATTCTTACTTTTATTGTAATACTTTTGTCTGTTTTATTATTTTTTATTATTATTTTGATTTCCTTATTTTGATTAAAAATGACTCGATTATTTTATACACTGATTATATCTTTCATATGTTTTCTATTTTGTATCGTGTAAATTCTCTATTATTTATTTCCTTTTATTTATTTCTCTTCATTCGTTTCTTATGTTTTGTTCTTTATTTTTTTTATTTATGTGTCAGTACTATTGATTTTTCAATTTTCTTTTTTAGAATGTATTCTGATTTCATTATATAATTTATCTTTTCCCTTGCTATTTCAGCTATATATTTGTTATATAATTTATTATTAATATTCAATTGTTGTAAAGATTTCAATTGTTTTATTTGTATTTTTTCCATTTATAATTTTCTTATCAGTATTGTTATATGTATTACTATTTCAATTGTTTCATTTGTATTAGCCTGTATTTGTATTTCTTATTTCTTGTATAATGTATTTGTTAAAAACTCATTTTTTTGTAGAAAATTATTCCTATTCTTGTATTTATCCTTTGTTAGATACTTTGTTAATAACTCGACGAGCTGTACGCATTTATTTTCAGTAGTTTTGGTAATTCATGCTATAATGAATGGCCCCAACTACTTACTGCAAAATGTGAAGCTCGGACTTATTCTATATCAGTTATATTAGTATTTTATAAGAATATTTCCCTCTTTCAAGAGCTTATTTGATCTATTTTTCGTTCGATTGGTACCGGAACCACTGTTAAGTTCCGAAAAATAGTTATTTTTATTCTTTTATTTTAAACAGTCTCGAGAACTAATGTTCGATTCGTACCGGAACCACTGTTAAGTTCCGACAAATAGTTATTTTTTCATTCCTTTATTTTAAATAGTCTAGTGAACTAATGTTCAATCGGTACCAGAACCACTGTTAAGTCTTGAGATTCGAGGAAATACTCTTATATTTATTGAATTTATTATGGTTATATTTAAATTATATATATATATATATATATATATATATATATATATATATATATATATACACACACACACACACACACACACACACACACACACACACACACACACACACACACACACACACACACACACACACACACACACACACACACACACACACACACACACACACACACACACACACACACACACACACACACACACACACACACACACACACACACACACACACACACACACACACACACACACACACACACACACACACACACATACAGCGTGTCCAAAAAGTCTGGAAACACCCAAATAATTTCAGTCACTTGCCATAGGGACCTCTGGGCTGTAGGTACTAATATACAGGGATGGGCTCCATAAACGGATGGGGGATAATTTTATATATATATATATATATATATATATATATATATATATATATATATATATATATATATATATATATATATATATATATATATATATATATATATATATATATATATATATATATATATATATATATATATATATATATATATATATATATATATATATATATATATATAAACTTGTATAACGTTAGTTCCCAGGACCCCATGTTACTGTATACCTATACGTGACTAAAGAAATAATGTCTCTTATGGGGGCCGGTGTCCTCAAAACTGACGTTAAACATATGTAGATTCAGGGACTGTCCCCAAAACTAACAGATGTCCCCGAAACCAACGTTAAACATCTGGAATGTCCTGGAAACTAACATAAAACATATATATATATATATAGATATATATATATATATATATATATATATATATATATATATATATATATATATATATATATATATATATATATATATATATATAAATATATGAAACGCTAGTTATGCAGACACTTTCCGAAATTTAAATAGACTTATGCAGACAGAGACCGACTTATGCAGACGTCAGCATAAGTAGAGGGATTATTTCTTTAGTCACGCTAGACTTGTGCAGACACTCGTATAAACGGTACTACACTTATGCAGACAGGTCACGTGGTCTTATACATTGGTGTCAGCATAAGTCGATGTTCATATGATTATATATATATATATATATATATATATATATATATTCTATTAAATTCCAATATTCATTTCTTTGACCCACAAAACGATGCGAGTGCGAATTTTAACAGTACAGCAATTTCGGCTGCGCAACAGCCAGTATGACGTAGCGAGCCACTGACCTTGTGAAACCAACTGCTCATCGCAACTATGTTTAGAATCAGCACTTTTAAGTGTGAAATCGAAATGATGATATTAAATGTTTACTAAATTTGTTTAAAAAGATGATTTTGACTCAGCGTCAAAATCATCTTTAAGGTGATGTGATACCCACGCTATTACTCAATTCTCGGTTCCCGTTTTTCTCCTTCAATTTTAAACTTTTTGAAAAAAACTCTTTGACACGTTATAAGTTTAATAAAGAACTACAACGTATCAAAGAGTTTTTTTCTTAAAATTAAAAATTGAATGAGAAAAACGGAAACCAAATTTTGGGTAATAGTGTCAGTATCGCATCACCTTAACCCAAATTACCCGCTTAATACATATGGCGACTCTCAACACACAAATCAGTAATCGTGCAAAAGTCGCGAGCTCCGTACCACTCCAGCTGACAATAGGAGAAACGATTATTATTTTTATACAGGCCATTACGAGCCAATAATAGTAAAGCAATTATATCAATTTAATACGTTATCGGTATTATACATTGTTAAACCAAGTGAATAAATTGTAAATCTTATTGTCTTATTTATAAAATTTATATTTGCCAATAAATAGTGCATCTAACAAATCAGCTGGTTATTATTTACGAGTGCCTACGCCCAGAGTAAAGATAATATAAATCAAATATTAATTGAATATATATATTGTAACAGGGCGAATAGTTTTCGGAGCGAGAGAGTTTTCGGCAACGCCGAAAGCTTACCTGTATGCTCTCTCTCTCTCTCGCTCACACTGCTCCGCAACGACGATGCCTTCCTCGGCGCTGCTCGTCGAGGACGATGCTCGCCTACGTTGCGGCTCGAGCGGCGCCCTGGCAGAATTGCCGGCTCTGCGCGCGCTCGGTACAATGCCGTTCGCTGACTGTGTACAACCGGGTAACTCAGAAGTTACCCGGGAATTTTAATATCGTGTGTGTGACTCTACGCGTTCCTTACGGCAGGGGGAAACACGCGCGAGTACCTGGGGCTCAGATGATCGCCGAGGAAGTCGGCGATCCCGCGGAGGCGGCGGTATCCGAGGTACTCGTAGGAATAACGGCGGAAGGGAAGGGGCGAAATAACAATTCGCGAACTCTTAATTAAGAAATGTAAAAGACCGTTTTATTGTCCATTCAAAAGAGGAGTTTACAAACGAACAGGATAGTGAGCGCGCCGCGGTCTCTACTTCTCGCGAGGACGAAATGCCTCGCGAGTCGCACGCGTCGCGGATGTCGCGCGCAGATACACTCCCGGAGACGAGGTGCACCACCCGTCTCCGACGCTCTCTACCTCGCGCGTCGAGGTAGAGTCTCGCTCGCGCGTAGGGGGCCTGCAGGCACTAACCTTACTTATGTCTGCGGAGCCCGGGCTAGAGCCGTCTCGTTCTCTCTCGCGCACGACGATGAGGACCCTCTCCGTCGCCTTGCTCCCTCTCCTTTCTTTCTCTCTCTTCTTTCGCTCTCTGCTTTCTCTCTCTTCTTTCTCTCTCTTCTTTTTCCGTGCGCGCACCGAATCGGCAGAAACTTGACTAATCGTTCTCGCGCGCACCGTTGCCGATCCGCCCTACTCGCGCCTGCGCATCCCCGCTTCGCTCCTCGATGGCTCGCGCGCGTGGTAGTTCGCCCGCGGATTTCGAACTTCGTTACACCCCCCTCCCAGACGCGACGTACTACCCCCTGGTCGGCGCTCTGGATACGTAACCTGCGAAGTTCGCACGCGTGGGTGGTAAGGGCATGCTAGGCTAGGAGCGGAGGTGGGAGAAAGAAAAATAAGGCGAAACTAGTATCAAAAAATACGGCCCGTCCAGGCCTTTATTAATGGGCTACAAGGGGGGGTACTTTGTGTAGCCGGTGGCTGCTGGACCCCGGTGTTCCAAGATTTATATCCCCTCTTGGGGAGGGTGTGGTGAGGCGAAGATTCCCTCAGCGCCTCTTATACCACGGGTCCTTGGGATCGTGGCTCTGGAAATTGGGGCACTTCCAGTGCACCTTGACCCCAGGCTCCCCGCAGAAGTAGCAGCGACGGCCATCCGGCGCTGCTTGGGCTGGTGCTGCCCGTGGTTGGCGCGGCGCCTGGCTCGCGGGGCGAGCGGGCGGTGGCGCGATGACGGGGCGGCTGGGGACGAGGGACGCGCGTTCCTCGGCGCGTCGAGCCCGCGTCTGCGCGGCCTCCAGGCGCATCTGGGCCTGCCTCGTCACCTGCTGCGCCGCCTCGACTTCGCGGCGCGCTTCGTCTGCCGCGGCTAGCGCGGCGCGGCGCTCGCGCACGCCCTTGCGCGCCGCCTCTTCGGCCTGGGCCTCCTCGCGCCGCTGCTTCACGGCCTTGGTCCAGGGAGCCGAGAATTCGCCCGCCCACCGCGAACTTGAGTGGAACTCGTCCCACTCGCGGAAGGCGGCGGCCTCCATTTCCCTGGCCCGGCGCGTGACGTCGCGGGCCTCCCGCAATGCCTTCTCGAGGGCATCCCAGCGCACCTCGAGAGGCTGTCTCCGGCTGGAGAGGCCTCGTCCCTGGGGCGGCGACGGCTCGCTAGCCAGGGACGAGAAGGAGCTGGGGGTAGCGGAGGAGACGGACGGCGGGGCGTCGGAGACTCCAGCCGTTCCTCCGATGGCCCCCTCCTCTTCGCTCTCCTCCGTTGTGGAGCCTTTTGGGCTCGGCGTACGCTGTGCGTGCGGCCGCCGTAAGCCCGGCGTCGTCGCCGGCCCGAGCGGAAGGGATGGCGGGGATCCCGCCCCTTCAGCCGCCTGCTCGGTTACCGGCACGGCGAGCGGTGGACCGGCGAGGTTGTGGAGCGCCGCCAACACTCCTCGGAGCAACTCCGCTGCTTCGCTCACGGCGGAGGTGGGCACCAGCGCCGAGTCCTCTGGATCCATTCTGAAAATGAGGAAAGGGAAAGGAGGTTAGACGGAATCATCGGGTGCCCAAAATTAAAATGTATGTTATACTGCCGCGCGAGACTGCGTACGCGTCCGCGAGGGTAGTATGGTCGTCGGATCGAGAGTATTCGCCTCATTGCGTGAGCCTTTGGGTCGTCCGCGCGATTTCGCAGCGAGGTTCTTTGATGGGCTCGCCGCTATCACGCGTATAGCAGTCGGCCTTACTACAAGCCGTACCGCCTTCCTTGGACGACCCGGGTTACGCCTGGGGAGAGGAGTAGGGGCACGTAAGTTTTCCGCTTCGCTCGCTGGGTTCTCAAGCGGTACGCGATCGGAGATGGCTGCGGCGCCGTCGTTTCCGCGATCTACCTGCGAGTTATTCTCGCTGTCGCTCGCTACTGGCGGGTCGCACATCGCCACAATCGCTGCGCTATCCCTCGGCGGTTGAGGTTCTTCCTCCGGCTCCTCATCTGAAAGCGTTACACCCCCGTAAGGCTTCAGATGCTCGGCGTGAACTAATTCCTCGTCGTTTGCGTCGAGCGCGCGTATGCGATAAGTGTTAGTGCCTATTTTGGCTATTATCGCATACGGCCCCGCGAATTTCGGTGCCAGTTTCGCCGAGATTCCTTGTGCGGCAGACGATAGGATCCGGTTTCTCTTCCAAACATAGTCTCCTGCTTGGAAGAGGGGCTCGCGGTGTTTTGCATCATAATAATGCGCTTGCCGCTCTTGTTCGCCGTCGATGTGATCGGCGACGGCTCTATTCAATCGATTGAGGCCTTTCATCCCCGAGGCCCATTCCTCGACTCTCTCCTGGCTCACTCGTTCTTCCGCTACGCGGTCACGAGCTCTTTTGGCCGTTCCTGGGGGTAGGGGTCGCCGCCCGTAATTTAACATTGCGGGCGAGAGTCCGGTACTACTATGGGCGGCGTTATTGAGCGAAAACACCAGCTCGGGTAGATTCTCGTCCCAAGAGGCGTGTTTTTCCTCCACAAAAGCGATTAACCGGGTTTTGAGCGTCCGGTTTACTCGCTCCACCGGGTTGGCTTGTGGGTGATACGGCGGTGTCACCGTGTGGTGCACCCCCAAGTTCCGTAAGTACTCAGTGACGGCGCGGTTTTTAAACTCCGTTCCATTGTCACTGAGAAATACTTCCGGCGTGCCAAAACGTAAAATCACTCTCTCTTTCAATTCCTTCAAGATAGATTTTGCGTCCGCCTTCCGCAACGGAATAACCTCTACCCATCTTGAGAATAAATCTTCGAATACAAGAATATATTCGAAGCCGCGTTTGCTCTTGGGTAGAGGACCCATCATGTCGGCCGCCACCACCTGCCATGGGCGCGATATGTCGCGTTTTCCCATCAAACCGGCAGGAGCGCGTTGCTCGACTTTGCACTGCTGGCAGACGAGACACTCGCGCACGTATTTACGTACTGCCTTGTACATGTGTGGCCAGTAGTAAAATCTCGTAGCGCCCCAGGTGTCCCGAGGTCGGATCGTCGTGGCTCTCAGCGAGCACTTGCTGACGACCCTCCTTCGGTATGACAGTTTTCCACGCTTCTTCGTCCCCGACCGCCGCCTCTATGAGTTCGTCGGGACGATAGTAGAATAACTGTCCACCTAATAATTTCCAGCGCGGGTATGCGTCTGGCTCTCGCTGCAATTTCTCTCGCCAAGAGGTATACCATGTATCGTCCGTCTCGTTTGTCAGATCGACTGCGGCGAGTGACGCATCTTCCTCGTCGCCCTCGAACATGCGAGATAGAGCATCGGGGACGTGGTTAAGTGCGCCCTTCCTGTGCTCTACCTCGAAGCTATGCCCTTGCAGTTCGAGCGCCCACCGCGCGAGCCGACCAGTTGGACTATGCAGGCTGTGTAACCAACGAAGACTACTATGATCGGTGATCACTCGAAAATGGTAGCCCTCGATATACGGCCTGAATTTTCCAATGGCCCAGACCACCGCGAGGCATTCTCTCTCCGTCACGCTATAGTTACGCTCCGCGGATGAGAGTGTGCGACTCGCAAATTCCAGTACTCTTTCCTCGCCATCGATTATTTGGAAGAGTACCGCGCCGATGCCTGTATCACTCGCGTCTGTTTGAAGAACGAATTGTTCTTCAAATTGCGGGCGAGACAGAATTGGAGCAGACGCAACAAAAGCCTTAATCTGATCGAAAGCTACTTGTTGTTCCTCTGTCCAATCGTATCGGCGGTCTTTTTTGGTGAGTCGGGTTAGTGGCTCAGCCATAGCAGCGAAATCTTTTAGGAACTTCCTGTACCACGAGGCCATTCCTAGAAAACGCCGAAGCTGTTTTAGGTTCCGTGGTTCAGGATAGCTTATTATCGGCGCGATTTTCTCGGGATCGGGACGAAAACCGTCCCGATTAACGAGTACGCCCAGGTAGCGAACTTCCGTCTGGCCAAACACACTTTTCTCTCGGTTAATAGTGAGATTAGCCTCCTTTATTCGCTTGAGAACGTGGCCAAGCCACTTTACATGTTCTTCAAAGGTCTCGGTGACAATGATTATATCATCGAGATAGGAGAAGGCATAGGGTTCCATTTCAGGACCGATAACCTTATCGATTAACCTCTGAAATGTTGCACCTGCCTGCGAGAGGCCATACGGCATGCGCGTGAACTGGAATAATCCCAGTCCAGGCACCGTGAACGCCGTTAATGGGCGAGATTCTTCCTCCAGCGGAATCTGGTGATATGCGCTGCTTAAGTCCAGAGTCGAAATATATTTTGCGCCTTGTAGCTTCCGCAAAATCGCGTCCATATATGGGAGCGGATATGCGTCAGCTCTGGACACGGCATTCACCTTCCGGAAGTCGATGCAGAATCGATATTTCTCGGGCGCTTTCCGCACCATTACTACTGGACTCGACCAAGCACTGGTCGAGGGCTCGATTATACCCGCCTCCAGCATCTCTCGTACCTGAGAGTGCATGATCTCCTCGAGTTTCTTGGAGACGGGGTAATATTTCTGTTTGACCGGCCGAGCCGAGCCAACAGAAATCGCGTGTTCGGCCCACGTCGTGCGGCCGAGAGGTTCATCCGTCTGGACGAGCAACTGGTCGAGGAGTTCTTGGAGTTGTTTCTTCTGCACCTCCGACATCTCCTCGAGACCGATCGAAGCTAGCTCCAGAGTTTCGCCAAGAGAAACGCTGGCTACTTCTAAATCTACCGTTTGCCCTGACGCGCTCACGGTCAGCTGATTTTTCACTGCATCGTGAATCATTCCGAATGTCCGAATGAAATCAGCGCCGAGGTAGCACTCTAAGGTTTCGTCCGCGAGCACGGCGACACGAATCTCCTTTTTTATGCCTGCTACCTCGAAGGGGAGCATTACATACCCCGCGATCGCCACTGTATGACCGCCGGGGACTTTTGCTTTCCTTCCGTGGCTTGATAATAGCGGGCTACGGCACGCGGATGCTAATTGCAACCCGATCGAACCCATCACTGTTCGTGCCGCGCCCGTATCATATAAGGCGCGTATTCGGAAACCCCCGACGTTAACTTGGAGCCACCATCTGGCCTCCTCGTCGGGGTTAGCGATCGGTGCGTTCTCTACGCTGATCGCTGTAGCTGATGCAGCTGATTCGTCGCGCGGCTCCTCCTGAACGGTGGAGGCCGCGACGGCGATTTCGGAGGAGTCTTCTTGAGTGCGGGCGTCGTATAGACTCCTACTACGCACCCGATTTCCCGTTTCCCGCACACGTGGGACAATTGTACGTCCGATAGCCAGGCAGACCGCAGCCGTAACAATGAATACCCTCACTGTTACCCTTCGGTTTCACTGCGCTGCTATCGGGCGATTTTTTCCTTTCTGCTTGCCGAGGCCGCGGGTCGCGCTTCGGCGAGCCGCCTGCTGACTCTCTCTTTTCTCCTCTCCCTCCCTTCTTTTTCCCCTTGGCGGGAGAAGGTTTTCGAGAGGGCGGTGGAGTCTGCTTCGGGTGCAGCGCTGGCTGTAGCGCCAGCCTCACCTCTTCCGCGAGCATTTTGGACAGAGCTGCGATCCAATTCTGTCCAGTTCCCTCCGTTACCGGCGGGTTCATATGCCCTGGAAGTGCGGCAACTTTCAGTGGCGTATGTTTTTCTTTCTTTCCCCGGGTTATAGGCAGCCTCGGGGAGGAGGCTCTGTTCCGGAGGCGGTGGTTCTCGATAAGATTTTTCCGCCTCGAGAGTAAGCTCGGCCTCGACACTCAATTCCAATAGCGTGTCGATGTCCTCGAAATCGACTCTCCTCACCATGCGTTGGAGATCTGGCCGCAAATTGCGGTGTAAGGTGTCCAACTGATGAGAAAGTGGGAGAGGTGGCTCGATCTTTTTCATGATCGAGAGTAGGCAGGTGATGAAGTCGCGCACCGGTTCTTCTCTCCCCTGTGTGCGCGCTGTTGCCTCCTGCAGCACCCGTTGTTGGAATCTGCGGTTCGCGCCGTACCATTTACGTGCTGACGCGCAGAATTCGTTCCACGTGGACCAGCTCGTCTTATTATTCTGGTACCACGTGGCGGCGACTCCCGCGAAGAGTTCGGAGAGAGAACTTAACATCTCTTCCTCTGACATCTTCGCGAGGCTTCGGCATTCATCGACACGGTTTAAAAACACGTCGATGCTCTGCCCTTTCTCGCCGGTATACTTCAGCCCCCATTTTCGTGCGATGTTGCCGACGTCTCGCTGATTATTTCGGTTTTGCACCGTATGTCGCGGAGTGCTGGCATCAAGCGCGTTTGGGTCGCTGCGCAAATCTCTCGAATTCATCCGATTCGGGAGACCCCCCCCCCCTCCCAGGCTCCGCCTAGTAGACGATTGTGCGGCGTCCCTTGGGGGGGAATGAGCGGTTGGCCAGACGTCGGTGGTGTATGCAGATAGGTGTCCTGCTCTTCCGGATATCTGAATGTCAGGGTATCTTGGAAGCCCACCTGACGTTGCCCGCTCTGCGCCTGGTCTAATCGCGTGCTGCACGCAGCTCCTTTTGTCGCTAGCTGCGTGAAGCTCTCCATTGCTAATTGCAATTTGGACTGATTGTCCGAGAGTTGCGTGACCTTCTGCGTGAGTTGCATTAAAAATGCCCTCAATTCCGCAGGGATTGGCAGATCCTGCGTTTCCGCCGTTGCTAGGGTGTGCTGTTGTGGGTGGAGGGTTGTACTTGTCTCCCTCTCCTTAGATCCGTCTTCTCGATCCGTCTCGTTCTCCGTTGTTTCCGCTGGTTCCTGTTCCATCGAGCTTCTTTCCGCTGCGCGCGTCTCGATTTCGAGACGCGTCCGTTCCAGCTTGAGTTTTACGACGTTATCGTCGCGGACATACTCAAGTGGATGCGGTTCATTCTCGTCTGAACCGCGTGCCCATGGCGTCTCGATTTCGCCGTTGCAGACTCTATCGATGAACGTTTGGCGGAGGTTTGCTCTCGCTACCCACGTCGTGTGTTCATCGAGGTCTGCATTTGTGGCGATGAACTCGTCTGCCGAGTAATCCCCGAGCAGCCATCTGCTCGCGCGATCTAACTGTTGAAATCGCGCGCCAGATGTTTTCAACTCCATCGCCTTGAGATATCTATCTATCTCTTCCAGTGAGAGGCACATGCACCAATTCTCGAGTGCTAGTTGTGCCGCCATATTGGTTTCTCACTGGAATATTTATGCGAAAGAAAAAAAAAATATAAAACAGAAGAGCGAAAAAAAAACTGATCGCAAGTAGATTTTTCGGCTCGTTCGCTCCGCAATTTACAGCGTGTTGTTACTCAGTGCGTCGATTGGGTGCGCGTATTTCCCTAATCCCTGGGCGCTTACAATCGCGAGTTACAGAAGAAAAAAAACTAAACTGTTTCTCAATCTGTCGCACTGAGTAAATTCGCGAGCAGAAACGACAGCGAAACACGAAAAGAGTGTTACGCTTAAATATTTACTTCGCGTTGTATTTATTTTTACGAAAATTTACAATGAAGAACGAGAATAATTTTCGTCCACGCGGCCAAAATCTTCTCGCAAAACTTTAGTCTGCGAGAAGTTCGCCTTCTCTTTCCACCGCAAAATAATAAAATAAATTGTGGAAAGAGGGTGCGTTCGGCAATTGTGTCGCGCGATAAAATTCGGCGACACCCCGTTTAAAAGCCGTTGAAAGAAAACAATTCACTCGAAAAAAGAATTTTGAGTGCCTTAAATTGCAGGGTATTCTACAAAAAGTGCAGACGTAGAAAGAAATCGCGCTTGCTTTTCCCCTGATTTTGTTGCTCCTATATAACAGCGAATATATCAAAACCAAAATCTTCTCGCAAAACTTTAGTTTGCGAGACGTTCGTTTTCTCCTTCCACTACAAAATAATAAAATAAACTGTGGAACGAGAACACGTTTGGTATTTGCGTCGCTCGTCAAAATACGGCGACGCTTTATTTAACCGTTACTAAAAAAAACAAAATTTTCTTGCACACGTGAGGCTATAATAAAGGGCCACACGAAAGATAGAAAACTTGCTGATTTCCAAAAAACAATAAGGCGGAGAGAGATTAAATGGTTGAAGAAAGAAGGAAGGAAAAACCAAAAAAAAAAAATTTTTAATTTCCTTCCAAAATCACGAAAAAAAATTTTAAATTTATTTTTAAAAGTACTAAAAAATACAAAAAAAAATTTTATTAATTATTATTATTTATAATTTTTATTTGTTATTATTATTAATAATTTTTATCTCTTTAAGTTAATAATTTTTAGTTTGCAATTCTAATAATTTTTAATTTTTATTGTTAATAATTTTCCTTAATTAATTAATTATTGTTGGATTATTACCAACAATAATCTCTCTTTCCGTCTTTTGCTATTTATCCGAGCAAACAAATAAGGTTTTAGAACGAACGAATATATCTCCTAGTTGTTTAGCTATATCGCTAAACGACTTACTAATTGATTATAAATCGAATTAGTATGAGGGAAAAGCACAGCTGCGAACTTTTGCGTAAATGAGCCTATATATCGCGAGGTCCGAATTATTTTCGTTTCTGCTCGCGATATAATACTTGTTGTCGAAAAGTATTTTCGTGGACTTAGAATTGTCTACGACACTCTCGCACACATACATACACTCTCACGGTCGAACGATCGCGGTGTCGGCTGTGTTGCGAGCCCGCGCGTGTTTACAAACACGCGCCGCGCGCTATCCTACTGTACCTATCCACACGTACGGGCGCCAGTTGTAACAGGGCGAATAGTTTTCGGAGCGAGAGAGTTTTCGGCAACGCCGAAAGCTTACCTGTATGCTCTCTCTCTCTCGCTCACACTGCTCCGCAACGACGATGCCTTCCTCGGCGCTGCTCGTCGAGGACGATGCTCGCCTACGTTGCGGCTCGAGCGGCGCCCTGGCAGAATTGCCGGCTCTGCGCGCGCTCGGTACAATGCCGTTCGCTGACTGTGTACAACCGGGTAACTCAGAAGTTACCCGGGAATTTTAATATCGTGTGTGTGACTCTACGCGTTCCTTACGGCAGGGGAAACACGCGCGAGTACTTGGGGCTCAGATGATCGCCGAGGAAGTCGGCGATCCCGCGGAGGCGGCGGTATCCGAGGTACTCGTAGGAATAACGGCGGAAGGGAAGGGGCGAAATAACAATTCGCGAACTCTTAATTAAGAAATGTAAAAGACCGTTTTATTGTCCATTCAAAAGAGGAGTTTACAAACGAACAGGATAGTGAGCGCGCCGCGGTCTCTACTTCTCGCGAGGACGAAATGCCTCGCGAGTCGCACGCGTCGCGGATGTCGCGCGCAGATACACTCCCGGAGACGAGGTGCACCACCCGTCTCCGACGCTCTCTACCTCGCGCGTCGAGGTAGAGTCTCGCTCGCGCGTAGGGGGCCTGCAGGCACTAACCTTACTTATGTCTGCGGAGCCCGGGCTAGAGCCGTCCCGTTCTCTCGCGCGCACGACGATGAGGACCCTCTCCGTCGCCTTGCTCCCTCTCCTTTCTTTCTCTCTCTTCTTTCGCTCTCTGCTTTCGCTCTCTGCTTTCTCTCTCTTCTTTTTTCCGTGCGCGCACCGAATCGGCAGAAACTTGACTACTCGTTCTCGCGCGCACCGTTGCCGATCCGCCCTCCTCGCGCCTGCGCATCCCCGCTTCGCTCCTCGATGGCTCGCGCGCGTGGTAGTTCGCCCGCGGATTTCGAACTTCGTTACAATATATATATATATATATATATATATATATATATATATATATATATATATATACATTTCTCCAAAGGGGTTTATAAAGCCCGTTTTTTATATATAGGGGTTTATCGAGCCCGAGTTGGATTATGCAGCCCGGCCTTCATAATATTTCTAAATATAGGGATTTATGCGGCCCGACCTAGAGTCTATAACCCCAGGGTCCATTATTTCTTTAGTCACTTGCCATAGGGAACTCTGGGCTGTAGGTACTAAGACTAACAGTCTTGGGCTACATAAATATATAAATATATATACATATATATATATTCAATTAATATTTGATTTATATTATCTTTACTCTGGGCGTAAGTTCTCGTAAATAATAACCAGCTGATTTGTTAGATGCACTATTTATTGGCAAATATAAATTTTATAAATAAGACAATAAGATTTACAATTTATTCACTTGGTTTAACAATGTATAATACCGATAACGTATTAAATTGATATAATTGCTTTACTATTATTGGCTCGTATTGGCCTGTATAAAAATAATAATCGTTTCTCCTATTGTCAGCTGGAGTGGTACGGAGCTCGCGACTTTTGTACGATTACTGATTTGTGTGTTGAGAGTCGCCGTATTTATTAAGCGGTTAATTTGGCTTAAAGATGATTTTGACGCTGAGTCAGAATCATCTTTTTAAACAAATTTAGTAAATATTTAATATCATCATTTCGATTTCACACTTAAAAGTGCTGATTCTAAACATAGTTGCGATGTACGGTTGGTTTCACAAGGTCAGTGGCTCGCTACGTCACGCTGGCTGTTGCGTAGCCGAAATTGCTGTACTGTTAAAATTCGCACTCGCATCGTTTTGTGGGTCAAAGAAATGAATATTGGGATTTAATAACATCACAGACATACTTATCAGTTTATAATTTGTCTTGCCCTATCGCAATGCCGCTTGCATTGGAATGCAACGTTGTCAAAATTCGCATATAGGACATTTGTATGTCAGAAAATTAGTGGCGATAAATATGCATTATTAATTTGATTTTAGAGATACGTCACAGACGTAACAATATAATAAAATTAACACGAATTGCACAGAGTTTTTGCATATAATAAAATACATACTTGATAACAATTTTTTCCAATTTAATGGGAAATTCTACCAATAAATTAATAATGTGCAAATTCTTGATACAGAAATTAATAGAGGAAAAAGACTGTTTTTCCGAAGCCGTATTCATACACACGCAAGTAAAATATAGTATCTCATAATATATTTTATAAATCCTGTAACTTTGTTAAATTATTATATTAGTTGAAAAAGTGTAGCATAATTATTACACTAAATAAATTTATGTTACAGTTAAACAAAAGTACATTAATAGTAGATTTCTATAAATTGATGCTATATTTTCAGAGAATAATTTACAACTGTTGATACAAGTATTTATTTTTCAAATATTTCTTTTGTGAATCGACACTCGACCACAACATGAATCTCATTATGCATAAATGAAATATAAGTATATATACTCATAAGATACTTCCAATAAATGTTAGAACTAAATTAATTTAGCAACAACAGTGCATCCATTATAAAAATAGAACATGCAAATTTTCCAAGCGATACTCAGATTGAAAGTACTAGTCGAGTAGTATCATACATAGTAATATCATACATGATAATGATATTTATCTGAATATTTAGATGCATTTACAAGGTTATTTTCTTGTAAAATTGATATTTATATTTGCATGCTGAGTTGATTTTCAATAACCAACAATCTAGTACATTATTATCTTTTTCTTTTTCCTTTTCGTTTTCTTTTTCCTTTTCGTTTTCTTTTTCCTTTTCGTTTTCTTTTTTGTTTTTATTTTCATTTTCTTTTTGTTTTCATGTTCGTTTTCGTTTATTTTCTTTTTTTTTCTTTTAATACTTTCTTAGTTCTTTGAGAAGTACTAAATAATATTAAGCACAACAACACAAGTTCTAACTACGTAATTACTTATACCACTACTATACATATATTAACATTTATATTTGCATGCTGAGGTGATTTTGAATAACCAACACTCTAGTACATTATTATCTTTTTCTTTTTCATTTTGGTTTTCTTTTTTGTTTTCATTTTCATTTTTTTTGTTTTCATTTTCTTTTTCGTTTTTTTTCTTTTTTGTTTTCATTTTCATTTTCTTTTTGTTTTCATTTTCGTTTTCGTTTTTTTTTCTTTTTCTTTCTTTTAATACTTTCTTAGTATTTTGAAGTACTAAATAATGTTAAGCACAACAACACAAGTTCTAACTACGTAATTACTTATACCACTACTATACACATACTCTCACATATACACATTATTTTAACTTTCTGCATAACACCATCGTCAGAAAATTTACTGAAACCAATTATAAACCATATAGAAAATTAACAGGACCGCAAATTGGTCAAGATCAACGCCACTAGGTATTCGACTATTTGAAATGTAAACTTGATTATTATTATTATAATTTTGGTTAAAATGGCACTTTTTTAGTAGAAATTGTGGATTATCAGCAATCAGTAGCGTTCTATTAATTCTTGTTAATCCTGCTTTCAGAATTTTAAGTATCTCTAATCAATAAAAAAAGTTCAGCACAGGCAAAAACTACACAATTACATATTCTACTACTTATCTATGATCATGCATTATAAAACATAACATGCAAAACTTAAAATATACAACTTGAGGTATAGATAATGTAGAACTTTCTTGTAGACTCGTCTTCTTCTAATTATTTGGAATCGTTATTTTCTTTACATTCTGAGCGCAAAATACTATTTTCGCCATACCCTGGTCGAAAGTGACACCTTCGCTCCCGGCTCAAAAACGCGAATGTGGTATTTTCGGCCCGGGTATAGTGAAAAATCGTATTCACAACACGTGAACTCTTTACATTCCTAGTTGCGTAATATACTATTTCATCATACCCGGGGTGAAAATACCACATTCGCGTTTCAGAGCTGGGAGCTAAAGTAGTACTTTCGGTCAGGGTATGGTGAAAAATAGTATTTTCCGCTCAGAGTGTAAAAAAATAGTATATTACGTACTCAGGAAATAAAAGTAAAGAATTATGTCCCAGATCGCATGTAAATTGTCTCCCGAGCGCAGGATTCAGCTAGCTGCTATCCCCGCTCCTCTCTCCACGGGCAGGTTGAGCGCGGTGCTGTTGCGTGGGAGTCGGGACTACACTATATCGGTCACGCACATGTTCTCTCTCCGGGCGGATTGAGTGTACTGGTGTGTGGATTTGTGCGTGCCTGCAAGGCGTGTGGTGAGAGAGGAGTGGGGTATTTTGGTGTGTGACGGTGCGGGTGGATGCGAGGAAGTGGATAGAGATAAAATAAAAATAATTTTTATATTAAATATTAATTTTTATTTGACACACACACACACACACATGGACGCGAATGTACATATATGTATCGTTGCACACACAAATGGATATTTGACATACATATAGGTGCCGTTGCACACGTACACTCATACATGCACACACAAAGGAATATTATGCAATATTACGCGGACGCGAATGTACATATATACATCGTTGCACACGCAAAGGAATATTTGACATACATATAGGTGCCGTTGCACACGTACACTCATACATGCACACACAAAGGAATATTATGCAATATTACGCAAGTCCAACACATACATAGTCGGTACAATTGCGGTAAATATAAGATCACATTGGGACGTTTCACACACTATGCACACTACACTTTTTGCTGTTCTTGTTGGTGGTGGTGGTGTTGCTGCAGCGATCATCGCGATGACGGTGGCGTTGGCGATCGCGGTGAGTCCATTTGTTGGAGATATCCGCATGGGCTATTTCTGCACGTGGCGCACCTGAATTGGCTACAGCGCCAACACTGGTCCCACGTCAGGCCATACGGATTGTGTCGCAGAGGGCGGAATATTGTTCTGCATGAATTGCAGTATGTTCCTGCTGGCGGTCTGGTTTGCTGTTGTTGTTGCTGTATTTGTTGTTGCTGCTGCTGTGCGATGGCCAGCATTTCTTCTTTAATATGTTCTACATCGCGGGCGGTGCGGTTCACACCCGCCATGTAGCGCTCCAGCCGGTTGTGTGCGATGGTCAGTCGGTGCTGCAGAGTGGCAATTCTTTGATTTGTTTGCTCCATGGTCCGAGCAATACTGGCGAGCGGCTATGCTGGCGATCGGCGGTACGGCGTGATGTCGCTGGTGACGGTGGCTGCAGTGGTGGGGGCCTTGGTGGCGGGGGCCTCCGTGGTGGGGGCCTCGGTGGTTGTGCAATACATTGGGTTTCGGGGGCGTTTCTTCAATTTGCACGCGACTCATGAACCGAGTCCGTACACGCTGCTGCTATGTTGGCGGTATAACGCGATGGCGCTGGTGTCGTCGGCGGCGGTGGTGGTGGTGGCGGTGGTGGTGGTGGCTATGCATCCCGCTTTTATCGGCGGCGACGCATACGTAATGAGTACGGACTTTGGCGTATACGCCTCCTGCACCGCGTCCGTCGGCACTGTCTCTCGATACGTGATGAGTATAGACTTTGGTGCGTATCTGGAAGGCGTATACGACCATGCACCGAGTCCGCACATGCTGCCTCTCGTTGTCTGGCCAGGCTCCCAGGAGTACCGCTATATCCGCTGTTAGGCGGTCGTACACTTCTTGAGCGTCTTGATTATATTTTCGCTCGTTCCACAAACGCTGCGTGGCACAATTTAAACAGCGGACACTCTTATTTTCTATGCCTTCGGTGAGCTGCTCGAGGTCTCTGTCGGATCTTATACTATGCGTCTATCTTCTTATACACCCGGTATTGCTCATTGAAAACAGCTTGCAAAATGTTTTCGATGAATTTAAAATTTTCTAGGGATTCCATGGCGATGCTGATGACGATGACGACGACGACGACGAAGGCGACGATGTGTCCGGCTAAGCTTGGTTGGTACTGTGGTAGTGCAGTGCGCACCCCGCTCTTTTAAGTACACGGCCGTGGAGGGTAGAGTGGGGAGAAACTGGCCAGGGCGAGGGAGTAAGTACTAGTGTTTCCTACAGAAACTCTCAGTTTTATAGTAGTGTTAGAAAATTCTCGGGGAATAGTGTGAGCGATGAAAAAGTACCAGATTAAGCGCAGGGGTTTATGGTGGATAAAGCGATGAGAATCTGTCCAGGGGGACAGAGTAAGCACACCCGTTTCCTACAGAAACTCTCGGTTTTACGATTTGTATTAGGTCGAGAAAATTCTCAGGGAACAGCGCGGGTTGTGAAAAAAAGTGCCAGAGTCTTGGGGCCACTTTTCAAGTGTTCTTAGGGAAAGAAAATTTTCAGCTGTTGGTGTGCGCTCCGAAGAAAGTGACCTGGTCGGGGAAAGCCTGTACATTTTTGCCATTGTGAGGTATTTACGACGTACTGACGAGCGATAAAAGAACTAGCAGACTCACAATGCTAGTCTGTATTTAGAGTTTTCTCTAATTTCGACAGGCCGGGTGAGTAATGTTTTGTAAAACAATACCCCCGACTGGGGCGACACAACTGGCTGTATAGTTTTTATCTCAAGTGCGCTTCTCGGCTTTCTCGCATCAATAGGGTCGTATTTTTACGGTGCTGGTCCCACGCACGTACGTTTGACGAAGTGTTGTTCCTTTTTCTCAGCTGGAGAGCTGTATAGCGCTGCTATTTTTTTCGATGTACACTCTTTTTTCATAAGATGTTTATTTTGACTCTCGGGAATGTTTCGAAGAAAATGTGCTCGTGGGGTAGGGCGCTGTCGTCAACTTCTTCGAGATGACTAGATGACTAATTTTTTTATCATACGTTTGTTGGGGTGCGTTTCAAAGATGACGTGTGTGTGTATAAGAAGTCCAAGCTCGCATGCGACGCGCTCAGTCTATTCAGAAGTTTCGAGATGGATAATCAGGCAAATAGTTCGTTGCGGAAAGCTGTGTTACGGCTCGCGGCTAGAGCCCGTCACGGCAGAAACCCCGCATGGCTGCGGTGTTTACGGCGTATGTCGTGTGAAAACTTATCAGTGAAATTACGGCTACTACTAAGAATAGCAGGGTATCGCGCAATAGTGTGACTTTACAACGCATTCGCTTGTTCGCGCGAAGTACAGACCGTCATTGAAGATGATGTCTTCGAGCGCCGATTAAGTGGATTGCCCGTGTTTCGCGGTATTGCGAATGCACGCGCGGAACGTTTAGGTAAGTCTAAAACTTTTTTTTTCAAAATAATTTTCCTTTACTTTTTTTATTTACATATTTTTATTTACAACTTACGAGAGCCTCATTCACGATGATTGGGATACGGAAAACTATCCGATAGCTCGAGTGCGGCCAGCGATGAGACGCATTTCGAGCCAAGTGTGGCAGCCATGTCGCCGCAGCACTCGGCGCGCACGGCAGGCGTATTTAATCCTGTAGTGCGGTAACTCAACTTTACATCAGTGACTACACTGATACGGAGAGCGAAGGTGCGGGCGAGCAGCTGGTTGTCGCGGCCGAAGTGCACAGGTCCGAAGATGACCACCCCGAAGACACCCAGCCCGAAAGCCCGTCGCTCATCGCGTGGGAGCGTTTCGACGACGACGACGACGACGACGAGAATGAGATGGGGGAGTCGGAGACGGAAGAGGAGCGAGTGGCGCGAATCGAGGTTGATAGGCGCCCAGAAGAGATGATGCACAGGGACCTCGAGATTGCCGACGCGCTTGAGATGTACGATCGTCCGCTAGTGACAGAAGCAGAACGACGTCTTATCGCGAGCCATCCGCCCAACGTGAATGTCGAAGATAACAGCACAGCTGCAAACACTGTGCGCGCCGATCGTGAACGGCTGTTGACGAGCTTGCAAGGCGTGGCAAACATGGTTAGCGCCGACTACAATCACAATTACCCGTCGCATCGCCGTGTCAACGAATGTAAGTAAAAATATATTTATTTAAGAGCGTTTCTGATTTTGTTTTTAAAAGTGAAATATTTATTATAATTATCCGCACGCGCGATCTGATGTATCAGGAAACTCGTTCGTCGCTCCCCGATGTCGACGGTTTACCGGAGTTATATGAGCAAATAGCGCATAATCCGCAGGCAACGATTCAGCGCTGGTTCCGCGACCTAGCGCAAGACGAGACTTCTGCGTTATATACCGACGCAAACATCACAGATCTTATAGCGCGATTACTCGAAAATTTTGCCGGTTATTCTGAGCCTTAAATGTAAAAAAAATCAGAAACGTTTAAAAATAAAAAAGTTAAGAAAATATAATTTGTTTTTGACTTTCTTATTTAGCGAGTCTCGAGTCCCATTTCCTGCCGCCACCGCAGGTAGGTGGTAGTGTTTATAGCAGCAGCAGCAGCAGCAACAGCGACAGAGTCCTGGCGATCACCCCGAGCCCGAGAACAATGAAGTTATACAGCCCGGCGGCGAGCGCTTCATCGTTGCAGCCGAGGGGCAACAGTATCTGCGGCGGTTTGGTGTCCAAAGGCGCACGATTTGTTTTAGAATAGGTGAACCGCGTGAGGGAGAAAATGTTGTATTATGGATGGAAGCGGCGGTTAGCGATATCCATAACTACATAACGGAGCATGTTCCGGGTAATAATTTAATGAGTGTGAGCGTACGAAGCGAGCGGTTTGCGCAAGGTCCCGGTGGCCTCTCGTTCAGGCCTATCGAAAATTTCACCATCGCTGATTTATGGAATCTAATTAGTTCCATATGTCAGAGTAATGAGATTATAGGCATTGACGACACGTTCATTTTACAAGCTTATTACGTTGAAATGCCCGTTGGTGCAGATAGAATACGCGGGAAAGGAGCTCTGACGGCGACCAGCCTTCAAAAGGGCTCAATAGTGACTATACAAAATGACGCCGATAATCTCTGTTTACCGCGCGCGCTCGTAGTGGCGAAAGCCCACTTGGTGCTTAAGGGGCGGGATTGCGCGGAGGCCCGTAAACAGTGGAGAAACATACGCGATTCACGTCGCGCCCTGCAGAAACAACGGGCGGAAAAACTCGCGGAGGACGCTGGTGTGTTTTTACCGCGCGAGGGGTGCGGGTTTCGCGAGCTGTTAGCGTTTCAAAATTTTTTGTCGCGTCGGGAATCGCGATCGTTGTTTTCGAAATTGAAAATTTTGGTAATGGCGATGCGACGCTTTTAGACGGCCGAAACACGTTCGAAGAATTAAATATTCCTCCTCACGGTGTAATTCATTTAATTTTTGAAGTGTCGGCGTCATTTCAACGTAATTACGAATTTATTTGCTGCGGCTGGTGCGCGGTTTTTTTGTTCTTATTGCAACAAAGGGTATCGCTGTGTCGACCAACACACTTGTCCGCGTACTTGTCAATGTTGTTTCGTAAGTCCGCCCTGTAGGAGCGACGGCGTGGAAATGATTGAGTGTGCCTTCTGTGGGCGCAAATTCTTTGGACACGAATGTTTTGCGAAACACAAGCAGCCGGGGTCGTACAAAAAAAATAATAAGAGAGTCTGCGATGTCGTGCGACTGTGTGCACACTGTTTAAAGATCGTGAATATTTTCAGACGGCAACACGAGTGCGGTGTCGGTTACTGTAAGCAATGCATGAAACACCATCCGTTTAACGATCAGTGCTTCATGCAGCCTATTATTGAAAATGACGCGAACGCGACTAAAAAATATTTGTATCTTTTTTATGATTTTGAAACACGTCAGGACACGCCGTACGCTCAAAACATACAGCTTCACGTGCCGAATCTGTGCGTCGCGCATTAGGTCTGTACCGACTGCAAGGCTATCGACGATATAAAAATTATCTGCAACACATGCGGGGCGCGCGAGTTTGCTTTTACGCGGGATCCGGTGAGAGAGCTGTTAGGTTTGTGCATTCGGGTAAACACTGCTTTCGCGGAAATTATATGCATCGCCCACAATGCCAAAGCTTTTGACGCGCAATTTATTCTAAAAGAACTGGCCGAGAATCCCGAGTATAGCTCGCCCAGCGTCATTTTGAGCGGTCAAAATGTAACACTGCTTAAATATGGCCGCACCAAATTCATCGATAGCATAAATTACTTTCAGATGAAATTAAGCGCGTTGCCAGTGACCTTTGGTTTACCGGAGAGCGTTGAAAAGGGCTATCTCCCCCATCTGTTTAACACTCTCGCCGCTCGGGACTACATCGGTCCTCTACCGCCCGTTGAGTTTTATGGTCCTGACTCGATGAGCGTATCCGCTCGTGAGGATTTTCTTGCCTGGCACCGTGAAACGAGTCCGGACTATATATTCGACATGAAAAAGGAGATTGTCGAGTACTATCAAATGGATGTAGAAATTCTCAGGCGGGCATGTATACAATTTCGGAAAATGTTCCTAGATGAGTCTGATACGGACCCGTTCGTATCAGCGGGTACTATAGCGTCGGCGTGTTCGCATGTTTATAGAAAAAACTTTTTGACCGCGAATACCATCGGTATAATACCGCCCAACGGTTATAGACGCGCCGACAGGCATTCTCAAAAATCTATAGAGTGGCTACTACTCTGTTGCGAGCGTGAAATCGGCCGAGAGATTGTACACGCGGGGCGCGCGCGCGAGTTTCGTTTACCGGAGGGCTATTTAGTGTATGGTTACCTGCCGGCCGCCGCCGCCGCCGCCGCACCAGACAAAGGAATTGATTTCGAATTTCAAGGCTGCTATTGGCACGGTTGCCCGCGGTGTTTTCCACATATGCGCGATTCGACAAAAACCCGTTTCAATCAAACTTTTGCGCAAACTTACGAAAGCACATGTGAAAAAATTATACACATGAGGAGAGCCGGTTACGAAGTGCGCGAGATGTGGGAATGCGATTTTGAGTGGTTAAAAGCTCAGCAACCAGATATCGAGCGTTACATCAGCAATCATCCTATAATGTGTAAAATCACGGTTCACCCGCGCGACGCGTTTTTCGGTGGGCGCACAGAAAATATCGTCACCTCGTACAGAGTGGCCGCGGACGAAGAGATCAAATATACGGATATTTGCTCTCTTTACCCGTATATTTGTAAAAGAGGTCGTTTTGCAATTGGCCACCCACGTATTTACAGCGGGGGAGAATGTGCTGCGCTAACGGGCGGTCAAAACAACAATCTCGCGAGCGTCAAGGGCCTGCTTAAATGTCGCGTGTTACCGCCGCGTGATTTATTACTGCCTGTGCTGCCTGTAAAAATGCACAATCGCCTTATTTTCGGGCTATGTCGTTCTTGTTGCGCCGAATTACGCGAGGAGGATTGCAATCACCAACAAGTTGCGCAAGCTGCGCAAGGCGATAGAACTGGGATACAATATCACCAAGATTTACGTGATACGGCAATTTGAGAGCACACAGTACGACCAGCGCACGGGCAAGGGCGCTTTGTTCGCCAACTATGTAAATACTTTCCTTCGACTTAAACAGCAGGCCAGGGGGTGGCCGAGCTGGTGCGTCGACGACGTGTCGAAGCAGCGGTACATTGACGAGTACGAGCGCGACGAAGGGATCAGATTAGATGCTGATAAAATTGAAAAAAATTCCGGTTTGCGCTCGCTCGCCAAGTACTGCTTAAATTCACTCTGGGACAAGTTTGGGCAGCGCTCTAATTTAAAGCAAACGGAAATTGTAAAAACGCGCGAAGACCTGTTGAAACTGTTAGCAGCGCCGGAGAAAGAGGTTTTCGATGTACTGCCAGTGAGCGAAAATCTCTTGTACGCGAATTGGTGCTACGTAGATGACGCTGTAGAATCTGCCCGCAGCACATGTGTTATATTAGCCGCGTACACGACAGAGCAGGCACGACTAGAACTTTACAATTACATTGAAAAGCTCACAGCCGCACGAGTTCTCTACATGGACACCGATTCGTGTATATTTAAATGCAGCCGAAATAATCCAGGCGAATACAGGCCTGCTCTGGGAAGTTTACTCGGCAATATGACAGACGAGCTCAAGGTTTATGGCGAGGGCTCATTCATCACGGACTTTATCTCCGGGGGGCCAAAATTTTATGCCTTTCGGGCCTTTGTCCCTTCGAGCGGCGAGACTGTCGAGTGTTGTAAGGTAAAACGCGTCTCGTTAAATAGTTCAAATTCGCGTAAAATTAATTTTGATAGCGTGAAGCGCTTGATCGCGACGTACTTTGAGGGCGACGCCGCACCTATCGTTCTCAATTACAATGCCATCAGACGCACGCGCACACACGAAGTCATCACGTGCGCCGAAAAAAAGTCCTGCTCTGTAGTGCTGAGGAAGCGAAGGTACTTTGCAAATGGTACTTCGCGCCCTTTCGGCTACAAAGCGGAATAATATTAATAATAATATATATATATATTTGTATACAACGTTCTTGCTGTAAAATAAATGTAAAAATATATTTATTCTTTTGGAAAAAATTCATTCATTTCTCCTCGTCCCCCTATCTGCTACAGATAAAAAAAAAGTTCTAATTGTTGTTGTATTTTAACCGCTTGAAAACGCGCTCGTGGTGCTTATCGGCGGTAATGTGCTCGTCCCCGCGATAATGTGCTCGTCGCCGCGGCCATGAGCTGGCCATCGCGTCCAAGCGACCACCGCGATGATTCGCTCACCCCTGCGGTCGACTAGCGGTCCTCCGCCCGCGCCGCCCCGCCGCCCGCCGCTGCCGCTAATGTTCTTTGGCCCCGCGGCTCTGCACAGGCGAGTATTATAAAAACATCGGTCTGTCGAGTAGCCGTGGTACTCTTTGTCTTTCTCGTCGCGCGCGAGGTCCTCGTGAAAAAAACATGGACATTCGTTGGAAGCATCGGTTTACCTGCTGCGTGTGCGGTCCCACAGGCTGCGGGAAAACCCTGTTCGTGCAGCGCTTTCTCGCACAGCTCCCGGCAATGTGCGATGCTAGCTTTCACCGTATATTATTTTATACGCCGAATGTCAGGAGGCATACCGAACAGCCTTTAAGCCCCAAGCGCCCACAACCATCGAGTTTCGAGAGGGACTGCCGCAGGTAGTCGACTATTCACGGGATAATGACAAAAAAAATTACTAATCCTCGACGATCTCATGCGTGAGTCTTCGAGTGATGTTATTTTGGATTTATTCTCGAAAGGCAGTCACCACAAAAATATAAGCGTCATATTCATCACGCAAAATGTTTTTCACAAAGGAAAGGCACAGCGCGACATAAGTTTAAATACCAAATATCTCGTGCTGTTCAAAAACCCGCGCGACAAAGCACAGATACAACATCTGGCACGACAAATTCACCCGGAGGACTCGCTTTTTTTACGCGACGCGTACGTCGATGCGACGCGCTTGCCACATTCTTATCTCTTTATCGATCTCTCGTAGGACTGCTTGGACGCGTTTAGATTTCGTAGCAATATCTTTCCCGACGACCATGAGCCGCATTACGCGTACGTAACAAAGCACCTTAAAGTACGCTGATTACGCTAGCCGCGCGTCAGTTGGACAAAAACTATGGCAGCGGGCAGTCGCATCGGAACCCGACGCCACCGGTGCCGCGGAATACACCCGCGCGGTAAACATTTTTCCAAGAAAAATCTCGTGCTCCTCAGTGCACTCTCTCACGGCGATAAGAAACATCGAGCGGCTATCGCGCCCACGGCCGACAAACCGCTCGTCAAGTGCATATGCGAGTGCGCGTTGAACGTTTTACAAGGGGTCGTAAAATTGAGCGATACCGACAAGAGGCGATTGCGCAGACATAAACACACACTTAGAAAGCTGAGTGACGTACACCGGGAAAACACCGATTGGCGCACAATGAAACGATTGATGGTTCAGAGTGGCGGATCATTTTTACCACTCTTGCTCGCTCCAATACTCGGAACGCTAATCTCAAAAATATTTGGATCGAGTGGCGGTGCCACGCGATAAGATGGAACGGGCACGCAAGATGATACTCGTACCAGAGGACACGTTTCAACCTGCACATCATGCGATGACGTCATCCACTCCAGCCGATATAACGCAGCCAAAAGAGTCGGGAGAAAAAAGTTTACAAACACAGGGTGATAATTTTTCACGATTAGACGCCGAAATGTACGAGGTTCTACGCTCAAAAACGGCACGTGATGATTACGAAAAATGTCTAAATTATCTACAGATTTTACGCCGCTACCTTTTTTTCCGACACAACGAACGAGCGGCGGAGCGCGAGACGAAGCGCGAAATCGACGAAATAGAGTAGGAGCTCGGACCGCTCAGGGATGAAGCTATACTCGAGAGTCTGCCAAAAATACACGCACCCAAAGCACGGCGCTTGCTACACATCTGGAAAACAAGAGTGCGCAGTCGCCTGAAATAGGACAATACAGGCACTGTGAGCATCGATGGCCGTGTCATACCTCGCACAAACATAACAGAGTTACTGCTCGACGCCCTGCAGAAAAAGAAAAAGACAGCAACAGCAGCAGCAGAGCGTCCTTGTCATTGTCAAGCGTCATTGTCAAAGCACTGCCAGTCATCGGCAACTTCTTGGTTAAGCTGTTCAACTCCTCTTTGACCACTAACGTCTTCCCAGCCCTGTGGAAGAGAGCAAACATTGTTCCTCTGAAGAAAACCAAGGCACCTTCATCTCCTTCAGACTTTCGACCTATCGCCTTGCTGTGCTTTCTCTCAAAGGTGCTGGAGAAGATTGCACATTCACAACTGATGGAGCATCTTGAGACATTTAAAATACTCGACCCAAAACAAACTGGCTTTCGACGATTTAACTCCATGCAAACGGCCTTACTTAAACTAACAGACGACATGAGAACAGGCATGGACAAAAAGCTGATGACAATTCTTCTGCTGTTTGATTTTAGTAAGGTATTCGATACCATCTTACCTTCCCGACTTCTCGAGAAGTTAAGATTGATGGGGTTCTCTAGGGCTGCCCTCTTGTGGATCAACTCCTACTTTGAAGGCAGGATGCAACGCGTATCCTCTAAATTTTTCGGTGAGTCTTCATGGCTTAGCATAAACTTAGGAGTCCCACAGGGGTCAGTACTAGGACCCTTATTGTTTTGCCTCTATATCAATGACCTGGCGGGTGAACTCGGTCCGTTGGGTGTTCAACATTTATTATATGTAGATGACCTGCAAGTTTATTGCCAGATTAGACGCGATGGACTGGAGGAGGGGGTGGCACTGATTCAGCGGGCTGCAAGGACAGTATCGGAATGGGCTACTCGTGCCTCACTCAAACTCAATGCAGGTAAGACGAAAGCGATTGTTTTCGGTAACAATCAATACATCAATAGCGTTAAAAGCGATTCCTCCCTCTGCATTGACATGGGCTGTGGTACGAAGGTTCCCTTTTCAGATTCTGTTGAGAGTCTCGGTGTAGTACTAGATTCCAGGCTAACCTGGAAAAGTCATGTCGATAAAATAACTAAAAAATGCAACAGGATCATGTACCATCTAAGATTTTTCAGAAAGTACACTACCGAGACTCTCCGCAAACGGCTTGTTGAGGCATTGCTTTTCCCTCATCTGGATTATTGTTCTGTCGTATTGTTGAACGCCTCTCAGGAGTTGAGGATCCGACTGCAGGTCCTGCAGAATTCAGGTGTGAGGTACGTAGTGGGACTTAGGAGGGATGATCACATCACTCCTCACAGAACCTCATTGGGCTGGCTACGCACTGAATCGAGGAGGCAATATTTTATGGCTGTACTGATGTACAAAATCGTGCGAATGAACGTTCCAAACTGTCTAGTAGGCCTCTTTACTAGATATGTGCCCAGAGGTAATGTGAGAGGAGCGATAAAAGAATTTGAGCCCCCTCTGATGCGCAAGTCGTACGGAATTAAATCGTTTCAGGTGCGACTAGCGCATTTATGGAACTCTCTACCCACTGAGATTCGTAATCTACCATCTCTCAGTTGGTTCAAGCGTGCAGTAAAGCGGCACATATCTGACCTAGAATAGGTCACCTTGAAAGGGATAGATACATGTATTCTTGTGCTGTCCCATATACACTATTTATTCGTTTTGTCCGTACTCTTAGGTTAGTTGTATGACTGTAATTTATAAGTATGTCTGGACGAACGAATGTACTGGATGAATGTATGAGTTTTAATGTTTTTATAGTTTTAATATCCTTGACTGATAGGTATTCCAAATGTTTTTATTGCTAATATTGTGTTTTTATTACGATGCTCGCCTCTATAACTTACTGTATTCAGTATTATTATTATATAACTCTGACTGTGATCACACTTTGCAACTGTGATATCACTTGTAAACACTTGTATTATTTTGACTGTGATATTTTCTATTAGTATTATTCTGATGTGTATTATTTTGACTGTGATATCTTCTATTAGTATTTAAATTGTGACATTCTTTTATTTTATCCTAACTTTGGCGATTTATTGTATTATTTTATTCTGTACACTTTGTGAACCAAACACAATAAATAAATATCTATCTATCTATCTATCTCGACGCCCTGCAGAAAAAGAAAAAGACAGCAGCAGCAGCAGCAGTAGAGGACGAGGCCCCCGTTGGCAGTTACAAATTTGCGACATTTCTCACAGCGAGCGACACTCCCGCCGATTTGATCGGAAATCCAAAAGTCATGAAAATAGGACAAATACTAACAGCCAAGCGCTGCTTGCCAGCGCAGCAGCAGCCGTCTACAGCAGACGACTCGACGCGCTCGTCGATTCTCACCCGCAATAAAAAGCGCGTCAGAAAAGTGAAGAAAAACTGGCTCAAATTTGACCTGGCGTACGAGAGAGAGAGAGAGCAATGGCTTACGAAAAGCAGTACTACGACCTCGAGCACGAGGCGGGCTACGCGGGCGCACGGAATCCCCTACGTTAGAACGCAACCAGCACAAAGGCGAAGAAGAAAAAAATTTACGACTGGCTGAGCAATCAAGACGCGTACACGCTTCATCACCCGATAAAAAGACGCTTTCTACGGCTCACGTACAACGTGAGCAACGTCGACGACGTGTGGGAGTGCGATTTACTGCAACTCACATCGATAAAGGACTATAACGACGGTCACTGCTACATCCTCGTAGTCATCGATGTACTCGGCAAGTTTGCGTGGGGGTTGAACCATTGATGGATAAAACGGCGCACAATGCTGCCGACGCATTCAAACGCATTATCGGCAGAGCACAATCGCGTTTACCCTTGTGCGTGCAGACCGATCGAGGCAAAGAATTTACCGGGGCAGCGTTTCAAAAACTTCTTGACCGGCGGGGAATTGACTTTCGCGTCGCCAGGAATTCCGATATCAAGACAGCGGTCGTTGAGCGTCTCAACAGGTCACTGCGCGAGCGAATCTGGCGATATTTTTCCCACCAAAACACCAAACGATATATCGACGTTTTACAAAAAATTGTCCACGCGTACAATCATTCTCTACACAGCGGTACACGGATGCGCCCCGCTGATGTTGACATCTACAAGGCTGCGCAGGCGCGAGAAAACTTGGCCAAGCGCACGAGCTCCAATTATCGGCGGCGACGGTGGCGCCCCCACCACGTCACCGCGACACATGGTAAATTCAATGTGGGAGACCTCGTGCGCATCGGTTGAACAAAAAACACCTTCGAGCGCGGATACGAGAACAATTTCAGCGAGGAAATTTTTAAGATAACGCGAGTATCGCGACGACAAGGGCTGCACACGTACATTCTTCAGGACTTGAACGACGAGCTCATAGACGGCTTCTTTTACAAAGAGGAACTCGTACGCGTCGGGCGCGAGCGTCTGGCGGCCATTAAGAATTTCAAGATCGAACGCGTCGTGCGCGAGAAAGGGCGCGGCGCCAACAAGCAGCTGCTTGTCAAGTGGCTCGGCTATCCGGATAAATTTAATTCTTGGGTAAAAGCGAGTTAGCTCGAAAAAATCGCGTAAAAAAAACAAGCATGGACACGTACGAAGATTTTTACATGGTGCTGCCTAGCAACAGCAGTATGAATTACTTTCCCGATAATAAGACTAGCTGCTTCACGACACACTTACCGCGTGAGATCAAATTACACGGCGAATGGTTCGTCGGGCTGGTGGAAACACCCGTACCATGCAGCGTCGTGCATTTTCAAGAGGAGGACGCCTTCTACAAGTTTTCCACGTACGACGACGACGCGCAACTCGTGGAGGAAAAATATTGTAATATACCCGTTGGAATTTATGACTCACTCTTTGAGCTGGCGGACGCGATAAACAGCTCAAATAAAACCTATCGGCATCAAATGCTCGAACCCGTTAAAACACGTCGCGGCTATTACGCGATAAGACGCAAGTGCGACTGCGCGCAGCTACACGAGACTCATTTCAACGAAAAAATGCGACGTATATGGGAGCGTCCGCCAGAAACCAGCCAGCGGGCGCGCGGGACGCATTTTTCATGCAAAACACGCTCTGTTCAACTCGCTCGTAATCGTATTCTGAGTCCCTCAGAAAAAAGCAAAAGATATATATCGATAGATTTTTTCCTGCTCTTTCCAATGGTGCTATTGTTTTTACTCCGAAACTGTTTCTTCTGGTCAAAAATTCATGTTGAAATTTCAGAGACATTTTTCCAAAGTATATCATTTTTTTTTCAAAATGCATATGTCCATTCGAAAGTACAAGTCTTAAGCTACAAAATCCTAAATTTTCAAATTGGAGAAACGAAGGGCTCAAAAGTAACAAGATTAAAAAGACAGCGATGAGTGGCCGTGCGTGCTGTTCGCGCTGCGCTCGGACGCGCGGCACGCTCGGGCTTGGTATAATGAGTTCGTAATCGTATTTTGAGTCTCTCAGAAAAAAACAAAAGACATATATCGATAGATTTTTCCTGCTCTTTCCAATGGTGCTATTATTTTTACTCCCAAACACTTTCTTCTGGTCGGAAATTCGAGTGGAAAGTTCAGAACCATTTTTCTTAAAGTATAACATGTTGTTCTTCAAAATAGCACCATTCGAAAGTACAAGTTATAAGCTACAAACCCCTACATTTTAAAGTTGGAGAAACGTAGAGCTCAAAAGTAATAAGATTAAGAAGACAGCGGCGAGCGACTGCGCAAACTTTTTGCGGTGGACCAGAGTGTGCTTTTATAAACGTAGTGCATATTTTCGTTGTTTCCTATTAAAAGCATTACACAATGTTTTATCAGTGCATCATATATTACGTTTTAAATATATTAATTTTTTATTTAAACCTTAATTCTTTTATTTTTATTTGCGATTATTTTTATTGGTCTTTTCACGATACTCATGTTTTTCTTAATTCGAGTTTTAGAGGGTTCGGCTTTTTTAACTGGTGGATATAATTGAGAATCTTTGGATATTGAAAATCGTTTTAGTTCTAACTTTTTAGTGTTAGCTAATAGTCTAACACAGTGAATTGATTGAGTTCCTGGCACTGTTTTCGCTGAATCTAGTCTTTATCTTAATTTATCTGTAGCCTTAGCATATTCATCTTTTGATGAAAAAAAGCACAAAATATTTTCTAAGTATTTAGTCGCCCACTGGTAAAGATCTTGCGGCGTCAATATATAATTATCGGACACTTTCCGCAAACTTGCTCGCCTAGCATTACTTTTCATAGAAGCACCGATTCCATCGCATGCATTTTTTCCGTGAGCAGTCGCATGAAAGTGCCATTCAGCTTCAACGGAAAAATCTTCATAATGATGAAAAAGATTCTGAAAATTGTTTATTTTTAAAATGTTGTGCAGCTCCATCAGTAAAGTAAATGACTTTTTTAACGAAATCAAAAGATTTTTTAAGGTAATCGATTATAATTTCTTGAATTAGGTAAACTGCCACAGTATCATGAATTAAGTTGTCTGAAAAAACCGCCATACTTTTGTGTTCAATTTTAGAATCTGAACCTTTGTAGTAAATAACTATTGTTGCCAAACTACATTGATTATTATTATAGTGGAATGATTGTGCCGCACCTTGTGCAATGAACGCATAGTTTTCCGAAAAATCTAGGGAAATTAAAAATTCTCCTTTGCTTAAGGATTCTCGTAAGATTTGAAAATAAGATGACTGCTGTTTGGAAATGAAAGAATGAGTTTTGAGTTTATGTAAAAGAGAAAAAAAGATATCAGTAAATAAAGAACTAGAAACAATTTCAGTTTGCAATGTTGATCTATTAGTAGTTTTCCACATTTGAAATTTTATTTCATTAACTCCAGACCTTTCAAGAAATAGTTCAAGTTCCGTTTTTGGAGGTTCGATACCAGGACAATTTTTACACATATTTAAGTAACATTTCGCTGTTGGTGTTTTACAAACTATTTCAGCTATACAATCTTTGAAAGTATCCATTTTATCAAAAGAAACTCCTGAATTTCTTAAACCAGCTAAGAGGAGTTTGACGTTTTGATGATAAATGCACATACACACTGAATGCGTACCAGTAGCACCAGCTAAAACACAATATTTAGGGCGACATTCGGCAAATTTAGTGAATCCTATTTTTGATTCGGGATACTGTTGTTTATACTTTAAATATAACTCTCTAAAATTGTACAAAACAAGTCGTTTCTGAACATAGGTCTTTGTGCCATCATGATTTCGTATACACTTATTATCTTTATAACCTGGCATGATTCTACTATTATCGTCATTTTGATAGAAAAGTTTTGCTTCGTTTACAGTATCACATTATATTTTTCGGTTTTATCAACTAAAAGGGATTGACTATCTGACAAACATTTTGTTACAAGCCAACGGGATGAATTAGAAAAATTAGTAACTTTACGAGAACTCCAGTTTTTGGGGAGTAATTTTAAAAGCAACCTTTTTTCATTTTTCGACAAATTATCATCGTTAAACAATTTTTGTAAATTAGGAATAATTTCTCTAGATTCTTCCATTGGCACTACATTTTCTTCCTCAATTTTCGCATCAAATTTTAATCGACAAGAATCACATATTTTATCTTTATCTTGTAAGTTCGGAAAACGAGCTTTCATTTTTTCAGAAACAAATCTCAGTTTAGATGAATGCTTTGCTTCATCAAAAGGGTTACAACAGCGATTGAAAATCTTTGACATTTTAAAATTTTTTTTTATTATGAAAATAATAAATATTGAGAAAGAAAACATTTTCAGTGGGTGATAAATACCTTCCAAGGAGCTTTTTTAAGTATTGGGAACGACTCTGTGGTCCCACTAGTGGCAGAAATGATAACAAGTGAAAATGATGCAACGATTAAAGTATAATAGATATATACGCATACAGAGGCGCGTCCAAGAGCAGAACAGATTTGACGCGGCCGCTCGCCGCTGTCTTTTCAATCTTATTACTTTTGAGCTCTACGTTTCTTCAACTTGAAAATGTAGGGTTTTGTAGCCTATAACTTTTACTTTCGAATGGTGCTATGCATTTTGAAGAACAACATGTTATACTTTAAGAAAAATGGTTCTGAACTTTCCACTCGAATTTCTTTTGTTTTTTCGTGATAGACTCAAAATACGATTACGAGCTCATTATACCAAGCCCGAGCATGCGGCGCGTCCGAGCGGAGCGCAAAGAGCACGCGCGGACTCACCGCTGTCTTTTTAATCTTGTTACTTTTGAGCCCTTCATTTCTCCAATTTGAAAATTTAGGGTTTTGTAGATTGAGACTTGTACTTTCGAATGGTCATATGCATTTTGAAAAAAAACTTGATATACTTTGAAAAAAATGTCTCTGAACTTTCAACTTGAATTTTAGACCAGAAGAAAAAGTTTCGGAGTAAAAACAATAGCACCATTGGAAAGAGCAGGAAAAAATCTATCGATATATATCTTTTGTTTTTTTCTGAGAGACTCAGAATACGATTACGAGCGAGTTGAACAGAGCGTGTTTTGCATGAAAAATGCGTCCCGCGCGCCCGCTGGCTGGTTTCTGGCGGACGCTCCCATATTTGGCTTCGATGACACACCGGAAAAACAAAAAATACCTTTTTCTAACGGAGTGTGCGAAACTCGCCTTCTCGTGCTTGTTTTGCGTGCGCGAAGTAGCTGTTTTACACACGGCGTGCGCGAAAGTCGCGCATGCGCAGATCAGTTTACTTTCGCGCACGCCGTGCGAGAAACAGCTACTTCGCGCACGCAAAACAAACAACAAAGCCAGTTTCACACACTCCGTTAAAAAAAATAGAGTTCGATACACGTGACCGAAAAGGGTCATCATTGCACGGGTGTTTTTGTCACTCTCGCTTCGCTCGGGCGACAAACTACACCCGCGTGAGAATGACCCACTTCGCACACTTGTATCGAAAATAACTATTTACCACTCTAAACGACGAGGGTAAAAGGGACATAGTCGCCGCGAGACCTGCATCGCTCTCTCGAGCAATTCCCGACCAGTTGTATGTTTACACAGACATATGCGAACCCTACACAGTGGGGGATACCCAAGGGGCACTCTTGCGCATAGTTTCCATGGATACCTTTATATTCAGATATGGATGCAGCACTGTCCAGCGCTTTGCACCCGCTCACTACATAACGCTTTTCTATCACAATTTTAATAATGTTATTATAGATATAAGAGATCAGCACGGGCGGCGCATACCATCCGAGTATGGTACGTTGACGGTAACGCTACACGTTAGGCGCAATCGCTAACATGGCGCATTATACTCGCTATTACGACGAACAGATTGGGGGTGGCGGCGTGAGAAACGCGACTCAAACTTCGATCGAAGGTAGCAGTTTTCTGAACTATAAGCCTGTGTCATCGATCAGCGATGAAGACGACGCCCCGATCGAATTTGTCCTACCCAGCGCCAGCGAGCATTACATCGATCTCGCGCATACCATGCTGTACGTAAAGGCACAGATATTACCGCTCGCCGATCCCGACGTGAATTTAAAAGTCGCGCCCGTAAACAACTTTCTTCACTCAATGTTCAATCAAATCGATATTTTTCTCAATCAAACACTTGTCTTGCAGCCAAACAACGCGTATCCCTACAGAGCTTACATCGAGTCGCTGTTAAGTTATTCGCTGGCAGCCAAAGAGTCTCATCTAACGGCTAGTCTCTGGTACGATGACACACCGGCTTGCTTCGAGGCCACCCCGCAAAATCAAGGAGTGGGCTCTAACAAGGGACTCTTCAATCGTCAAAACTATACGCTCGGCGAAAAGACATTCGACATGATTGGCCATCTGCACTGCGACTTGTTTAATCAAGATAAAATGCTTATCAATGGTGTCGAAATGCGCGTACGCCTAGTGCGGAGTGAAGACGCCTTTTGTCTGATGGACAGCACAGACGAGGGGCAATTTGGCATAAGGATAAAAGAAGCTACGCTCATTATTCGCCGCGTGAAAATAAACCCCGGTATTTTAATCACGCACGCCAATACATTGGCCAAGGCTACTGCCAAGTATCCCATAACGCGCGTCGAAATCAAAACTTTCACGCTTCACGCCGGTATACACGGCGACAGCATCGATAATGCAATTCTAGGCCAACTGCCGAAACGCCTAATCATCGGTTTCGTAGTTAACAGAGCGTTCAACGGAAATCGATGACTTAATCCTTTCAACTTTCTACACTTCGACATAAATTACCTCTCCCTCTACGTCGATGGGGTCCAAATTCCGAGCAAACCATTACAGCCGCACTTTACCGGGAACAATGCATCGTTTATCGAAGCCTTTCAAACACTTTACTCGGGAACCGGTATACATTTTCTCAACGAGGGTCTCGGCATAAACAGAATCAATTATTCACAGGGCTATTTTCTCACAGCTTTCGATCTCACGCCTGACTTATCGGCTCACTATCACACACACTGGAATCTCGTGCGGTCTGGTAGCGTGCGTATAGAAGTAGGGTCCGAAGTCGCACCGACAACTAGGATAAACTGCATTATTTATGCCGAATACGATAACATTCTCGAAATCGACTCCACTCGACAAATTTTATCGGATTTCAGTGCCTAAATGCTGACGTCAGCACTACAGGTGGCGCCAGTCTCGGCGGGGACGTAAAAGTGGGGCGTAAAAGTGGAGGGAGCGCTAATGACGTACGCTCTGTGCCATCTCGCGTCACTTCGTTTTTTCTCTCGCACCCGTCAGCATACCCGCACTTTTGGGTGCATTCCAAACAGCATGGACTACGTAATAGATATTCAAGGCTTCCATGATGCCGAAAAAAAATTTTTGCCAAAGGAGGTGGCAATCATTTGTCTGCAGAAAAAAATTATGGATCACCGGATAGTACAGCCGCCCTGCAGCTTCGATGACTTGCCGGATGAGGTTAAACAGACCAATACTTACTGCGCGGTTGAGATTCACGGACTTCATTGGTTCGAGGGGGAAGTCAGCCTTCGCCAGTTGCATCGACATCTCTACAATATCGCCCGAGGGGCGAGAAGAATTTACGTACGCGGTGTGGAGAAGGCCCGCTACATCGAAACACTATTTGGACGCTGCATATGTAACTTGGAGAAATACGCTTCCCCAACATTTGGAAAGTTTAACAGTATTTTTCCAAAAAACACCGTGTGCGCCACGCATTCGCAGAAAAAGAAAAAAGAATAGTGTGCCTTATACAAGGATAATCAAATAAAGAAATGGCTACGCTCGCTACTACCCGAAGAATGGCAGCATGCTTCGAAGGAAAAGGTGAATAGTGAAGTGTATTTTTCAGCGCTTCACGAGTACCACAGCAAGGAGAAGAAAAAAACTCTGCGGATTGCAGAGAAATCGGACGATGATGACTACGAGGCAAAAGATACAAATAGCAACGATTCGAATAGTTACAACATATACTTCACAGCTGGCGGATACTCTGCATCATTGTCTCAAGAATGAACACCCGAGAAATAACACGAGTCATCAGTGGACTCGCTGCTAATTCGATCGAAGTCTACCCCGCCGATCATATACCATGGCGCTTGAGCCTTCCCGCAGCCATCGTGACTAATATCGACACGTCGGATAAACCTGGATCTCATTGGATGGCATTCTACATAGACCGCCATGCAACAGGCATCTACTTTGACAGCTACCGTCTGGGACCTAAGTCGCGCTGGCATCTCGACCGACTCGGAAGAAATTGCAAGCGACTCGTGTGGAACAAGAAAAAGTTGCAGAGCGTCGATTCGAAAGTCTGCGGTGAATATTGTATTATTTTTCTGTATTTTATGTGTAGCGGGCGTAGTTTACGCACTTTTTGTCAAGTCTTTACGCGCGATTCTCACGCAAACGACAAATTAGTTGTCAAGTTTTGTAAAAATGTCAGGAGAAAAGGCCGCGGCCAAAAACTAAGAAAACAAAAAAAAATGCGTCGCGTGAACAATTTTCCGCGGACAACTTCCACAGGGGCAGGATTTTGTATGCAATCGTGTAAACCAATGTCGCAATGATGATGTCGCCGTTCTTTGTACTTATGTATGATGTTAATTTTAATGATTTTTCTTCTTTGTGTGTATGAATAGTTTGTAGGCTTTTCTATGCGCTTTGTACTTTTAACCTTTAGTTTAATATCCCTGGAGCAAAACACATTCAATTTTAGTTTGTAAGTAATCAGTCTCGGTTGTATGCGCTGCTTCAAAAATTTATGTAATCATAGTTTGTAAGTTTTTGTGTATTTTTACTATGTAACTTTTTTCTTAATAATCTGATCGATCGATTAAATTTTTTAACAAAACAACTTCTTTCATTTATCGAACCCACAGTCTTCTAGTAAATTATCCAATCCACTTTGTTTCCTTGAAAAAAATAATAGTCGAGTTTCATTTTTGTTCACACACACATGACTAAAAACACGATGAAACGCGTTGCTTGCAAATCTAGCCCTGACTTTTCTTGGAATAGTTATCTATATTTACGCACTGATCGCGTTTCTGTCTATTGAACAAAACTTATCTACACGTACGTGACTAAAATTGATGAACTGATTTCCGCTGTTACCGAATACTCAAGCGTAATAAAATACCTCTTGAACTACGATATGCATCAATTTATCAAAGGCAACGTTAAAATCTCGCTTATCGATAAATATTTTAAAAACAAAGATATCTTTCTCTTTGAGAATAATTTTTCCCACAATGACTTCCCCCACCACCACGCACCAGCAGCATGTATACGTAGCGGCCTGTCATTGGCTAAAGGTTTACCACCACCCACTGCACAAAGGAGCAGAGGGAGGTACACGCTCGTACGTGTATAAAGAACCATAGGGCATCGCGGACGGAATAATATAATAGAAGCGCGGCAGCTGAAAGCACCACATCTCTACCGTCAAGCAGTATTTTCTTAAAAAGAAAGTACGAACCCCACTATCTAAAAAACACATCATCATCAGCATCTCGGGCATTGCTGACAGTATTTTTTATTAAAAGGGCGCGTAAAGAGTGTTAAAATGAATCACGAGAATATTCCGCATACACTGCTATTCAACACGAGCTACGCTCTCAATAAATCGCACTCAAAGTTTGTCTATTTTGGCTTACAATACTTCGGCAAGCAGTTTCGCCCTGTTATTCAATTTGGCGGCGGCGTTTCACCTCACAAATACGTCACTATAGACAAATCTAGCTGGGAAAAATTCACGGAACCTTTTGTCACCATTCAAGAATATCTGATCAACAAGAATCGAACACCTAGAAAAATCATCCTACCCGCTCACGACATTTCATTGATGGCCTGCGCTACAGCTCAAAAGCCGTATCCGTCAACCATAGTCGGGAAATTACACCACCTGACTTCTCGAGCTGCTATGAACACGAGGCGTAAGACTGGGATACCGCCGATGGACGCAGTCCCTGTGATACCGTCAGCACCACCACCACCATCACCACCATCACCGCCACCGACGACGACGAACCGCCCAAAAAGAAGAGAAAGATCGACATTTTACCAAGTATTGTGATGCAGTTAAAGACATTTGCGCATTTGAAAAAATTACACGAGTGTATAAATTTTAGATTCAAACAACTAGAAAATATCGCGGTATTTGTTAATTCGGTGGCAGAGTTAATTATTAATAATATTAAAATACACATTCGTGAAAAAAACGACGAGAATATTATACACTCATTTTTTGACGGTATAACTTTTCTAAAAATATTCGACGAACTAAAAGAAAATTTAAAATCTAATGTGAACAAACGCTTAAGTTATTCAAACTTTAGAGAAACCGACGTAGATAGATTGTTTTTAGAACGACGCACTCTTTATTTACACATTCTGGAAAAAGAAGTACACAAAAGCAGCCAATAAATACACATTATTGTCACTTTCGAATGTAACAATTCACCTACTGTCCAAAACATCGAATTTCATCAATACTATTTTAAAACGAATATAACTTGTTTCTAATGATTTATTTCGAAATATCTTTATTGTATCCCTATTAAAATTCTGTAAATGAAATTCGATGTTTTGGACAGTAGGTGAATTGTCACATTCGAAAATATGATTTTCGTAATTTATAATTTCGAAATTTTGCACAATCTGCAGTAGCTTATGTCGGAATGGAGAACGTCTAGAGTTGACATCAATTCTAAAGTGGATCTTCTAAACTTTGGACCTCCCCCAAACGAAACTTCTCAAAATAGTCGCCAGACTGACACCACGCTAAGTCTGTAGGTTATTCTATCGTATGTACAATTATTAACTAATAGAAATCGATAAATTTTGTTGTACATATAAATGATAGCGTTAGAAAGACACCGTAAAATTACACTGAGAGAAAAGCAAGGTAATAAACTTAATATTTTAACTATAAATATATAGAATTGAAAATCAAACCAAACTTACACATATTTATAGTTAAGTTGCGTTTTCATGCAGCGAATAATCCGCAGCGAGTAAATGCGAGTGAAGCAACTATTCTACGCAACTAAGCAACTACTGACAAAAAAGGATCGTTAATTATTGTTTTTTTTTAATAAAAAATAAAATACTAGTAGAATAGAAAAAGTTACAATAGTTTAAAATTCAATTGGGGGTTTAAATAAGTGTATAATGTATCATCATCAATATTTCTGGATAACTGGATATTACATTGGAGTACACAAATAGTTTACAGTTATCAAATACAAAGAAAAAGAAAAGCTCATTTAGGAGTAGCGAACACTCGCGTTCACTCGCAAAAGTACCACGTGACGTCTACTCGCAGCGAGTAATCAGCTGCATGAATTTGAGCCTTTAAGATATGACGGTTAATATGAAGATACAGAAATTTGGATTGAGAATGTATTTTAATTATTAATTTATAAAAGGTTACTATAACCTTTTCAAGACGGAAATGTTCAAAGATATCAATATATTGACTATTAGAATTATTTCTCTCAGTGTATTTTTGACCAAGGGTATATAAGAGGTGAAAATGGCACTGTAGCTAAATGTTATGGGCTTCCTAAGATTCACAAAGAACAGTTGACATGTAGAATAATAATATCATCGATAAATTTTCCGACGTATAGACTTGCTAGATTTTTGTCTAATATATTGTTCAAGATAGTGGGTAAAACAAATTCATATATTAAAGATAGTTGGAGTTTTTATGGTATAATGAAAGATATTATTATTCCGAATGATCATAGGATGGTTTCATTGGATGTAGTATCTTTGTTTACAAATATACCTTTAGAGTTGTTGAATGATATTGTACAAGATAAATGGTCTGAAATTAAAGTACATACTAGTTTAACAAAAGATGAATTTATAAAGGCACTTAATTTGGTTTTTAAAAACACAATTTTTTCTTTTGATAATAGTCTATATGAACAAAGATATGGTTGTCCAATGGGATCACCTTTGTCACCTGTTATAGCCAATTTAGTAATGGAAAAATTGGAAAGTATTGCTTTGTCTAAGTTGGTTTTTCAGCCAATTATTTTTAAAAGATATGTTGATGACATTTTTGCAGTTGTACCAGAATGTTTTGTGGATGAAATGGTGGTTGTGTTTAATTCTATCCATGATAGAATTAAATTCACAAAAGAAGTTGAGAAAGATTATCAATTGAGTTTTTTAGATGTTAGAGTCATTAGAGGTAATAATAATAGAGTGAAATTAGATTGGTATAGAAAACCTACATGGTCAGGTAGATTTTTAAATTTTGATTCTCACCACCAATTCGGAAACAAGACAGGTGCGATCAAAGGTGTCATTGACAGAGCGATTAAATTGTCACATAAAGATTTTAGGAAAAAGAATTTAAATTTAGTTAGAGAAACATTTATTAAAAATAGTTATCCCGTAAAATTTATTGATAAAATGATTGATGAGAGAGTGTGGGAAATTTATAATGGTGGATTGAAGCAGCGGGTAGATAATCAAACAAGGAATAGAAATGGAAAGAATGCATATTTTAGTTTACCATATGTTAGAGGTTTGTCGGAAAGGATTAGAAGGGTTTTTAGTAAACATAATATTCAAGTTTTCTTTAGAAATGATAATAATTTAGAAAGGTTATTTAGTAATTGTAAAGACAAGGATGATAAATGTTTGAAATCGGGAGTTGTTTATAAAATTAATTGTAGGGATTGTAATGGTTGTTATATTGGTCAAACGGGTAGATATTTGAAAAAGAGAATATATGAACATCAATATAGTTTACGCAGCTCAAGTTGTACATCGGGTTTGAAAGAACATTGTTTAAATAGTTTGCATTCTTTCGATTTTGGGAGTGTGGATATTTTGGAACAGGGGATTAAGAATAAATATAAGAGGGAAAGCCTTGAAAGTATTCACATTCTAAGAAATCGGAATAATGTAAATTTAATGATAGAGTCAAGTAAATTAGATAACATTTATCATTCTTTATTAATTTAAGTGAGAATGGCAAGTTGGAGAGGGGAATGTGGAGGGTGGTGGGGTAAGAGAAAAGAAGGGGTATGGGTGCATGGTATATAAGGAGGTGTATCGCGGGTTTTATTTCAGTCCCTGAGGAGGAGCCGGAGCAGGCTCGAAACGTCGGACAATGTGGTGGTGGTGGGCAGTCAGATCGTCCTTTGCTAACAAAGTTTTTTCCAGATTTTAATTAAGTTTTTATTTCAGATTCTGCGGGGGTGATTATAAACAAGGGCAATCTGACTGCCATAAATATTAATTATTTTAATTTAATTTGTAAGACTGTAAGACCGATGGAAAAATTCTTATCAGTTGATATTAAATTGCAGTCGACATAAGTAATATTTTTAATGGTATATAAGAGGGCCAACGAAAGGCCAATCACTGATACTCACGAAGCAAGTTATAAAACTAATATGCTTTGTGATCAAGAAAATAGTAAGATCATTAACAAGGACAGAATAAAATTTATTGACCATCACAATATTTGTAATTGTTTGCTAAAATAAACTATCGAGTAATTTTTTCATAATAAAAGAAAAGTTAAATTTTTTCATAATAAAAGAAAATATTAAATACGGTGCCACATCTGTAGATGCATCCGAATTTACGTGACTGCTTAAGTAACTTATTTACAGACCAAAACCTTAATTAACACGGTTCAAATGTTATATGTCTCTTCCAGACGAAAATTTATTAAAAAATTTATTTATTTAGAAGTAATCGCCAAATTTTAATCAAAAAGACGCTTTGTGACTGTCAATGAGTGGGTATTGTGGACGCTACGATATGTTTCAAATTGTGAGCTGTTAATAGAGATCAGTACAAATGGAAGATGAATTGATAGTAATACCTTAATTAAAAAAAAAAAAAAAGAAAAGAAAAATGAAATAGAGAGTACATTTTTCCACTTTCATTTTGTATAACGAACTTATGTAAATTCATATTTGAATTAGCTTACATTCAGAACATGAAATGGAAAAAGATCATATTTTTACAAGAAGTTTCACATTAAAAATATTGTTAAACCTTTGTAAATTAACATATTCCTACAGGTAAAAATATGTGAGCTGTCTGCGTTTCATGTGATTTACGCAACGTCTGCCTGTCAAACGTATTCAATTTCGACCGACTTGTTATGACCCTTCACTATGTACTTACACAAAGCGCGCTGAGCTATCGCGTATAACGGATTCAATTGTGGCGCATGCCGCTGCGCAACAAGCTAAAAATAAAATTAATTTTAGCTTAACATAATCTTAACAATATCTGCACCATTTATATATACCTAAACCAAATTGCCAAAAAATAATAATTATATTTAATCGTCATGTTGATCATAGGAACGTTTTTCCTACTTTTCGGGTACGAACTGTCAGAAATATTTTTATATTCGAAAACGAATTGTTTGACGCAGAAATGTGCCTTTTTTTAACGGGGAAGATTTTCCTCCAGTCAGCTCTCATTAAGTTTGCATAATATTAATTGCAATAACAAACATCCAAGGGGATAATTCCGACAAATATGTCGGCATTATTTCGACAACGTCTGGTTGTCCGGCATATTTAACTTCGACAAACTGGCCATCGCAAAAATTGTTATCGAAAATTAGTAAATTACGATACGTGTGATCTAAGTAGCACTTTTTTGCACGGCGTGAAGTTAGGGCACGAGCGTAGCGAAGGTCCTAATCATGCCGTGCATGGGTTTGCAACGAAAACTCGATTTTCGAAAAACCACTTTTTTCCACATGAATGACATAATATACTATAAATAATGTAAGAATACATGAAAATTGATTAAAATAAATCAATTCCAAACTACCTCCCACACCTAACACGAAATTCATAAGAAAGACCTAAGAGAAAAAAATTATCTCATTGCGGGGTTTGGCATTTCTAAACTTTTTAAAGCTGGAATTACTTTTGGAGCATACAAACTACACGTAAAAAAATTACGAACCATTTCGACGCGCGGTGAGATACGACGTTCTTCGTCCGCGCACTGAGATATGACCTTGTTCCGCTCAGCCGTCGATATACTTACACGCCAATAACCATGTAAAAAATTTGTGAATTTGACTTTTGGCATAAACCTTTGTATTTTTAATTTACAATTTAATAATTACGATTTTTCTCCGTAAATGTTTTTAAATATAATTTTATATATACTTTTGAATAATGTATTTATGCAAAATCAAATTGCAGACAGAATGCAATTTTGTATTAAAATATGTTCATTTAAAAAAATTATTTTTTGTAATTTAACTATTCTAAAATATGATTTTTCAAATTATTAAGATTTCAACTCCACTAGAGTAATAAGTATGTATAATATAATAACATTTTTTTATATTATAGACTATAATAAATTATTTTTCAGAGGAATATGGTGTTTTAATTACATCACATAAATGCAAACTGTAAAATCGTTTAAGCTCATCATCCTAGTCCGTATGGATTTTGAGTTGGGATTTTCGTTTTAGTTTCTTTGCGTCTAATTAAACCAACTAACGGCTTTTTTGCGCATCGCCGAATTGTATTTTCGTGTTGTAAATCGTACTTTCGGGTATAGAGTTAAGCAATATTCTAATTATTCTCTGAATAAAAATGTTTTTTAAATTGTATCGCACCGTAAGATAATTGGAAATTGTACTCTTACTGTTGAGGTATTTCATTGTTGATTAACATTTAATCAATAATATATTAGGCCTTAGAGAATGGAAATATGTAGTATGAGAGAGTTATATATATATATATATATATATATATATATATATATATATATATATATATATATATATATATATATATATATATATATATATATATATATATATATATATATAGTTTTCAAAAGAGCTTATAATCGGAACGTATATTAGCTCGCGACAATAACAAAGTCGACGAAAATCGGAGCGCGGCGAAGCATAAACACTCGGCCGGTCGAGCGAGCCGCAAGCTATAGGTATAGTTAGAATCTATAGCGGCCGAGCCCAGCAGCGCGAGTGCCGTGGAGAGAGAGAGAGAGAGAGAGATAGCTGCCGCATAGGCGTAGAGAGCGCAGACAGCGGGCGACAGCAGGGCCTGTGCTCGAGGTGCGGCGACGGCGCAGCGGCGGCGCGGCGCACGGGAGAGCCAAGCGCCTATAGGCATAGATATAGGGCTGAACGGCTGTCGCGAGTGCACCGTGCACACGCACCGAGAGCGCCGAATCTGCCCACGGTGAGACAGCGCCGACGCGCTGGCTAGTAAACGAAGGTCTGAAATCGACTTTTTCGAGGGAATGGCTGCATTTTGGATATTTGGTAAAACACATCGTTTCAAAACGATGGTAAAAAATGCAGCCTCCAAAAACGCCGGCGTTACCCCTAATTTGTCAAAAAACCACCCCCGAAAACGGTTTTTCGCTTATAACTCGCGAACTATAATAGATATCGAAAAAAGTCCCAAACAAAAGTTGTAAGGCGTGAAATTTTACATAAAAATAATCTGTGACTTTTTTGCACTAGATAAAATTTAGCTTGAGAAAAGCACGCAGAACTTGCAAACAGCAAGCGGCCGAAAGGGAGGCGGGACCTACGGCACGCGGTTCCGGCGTCGGCGGCATTGCTGTTATATCAGCGCGCGTGTGGACTGAGTGTCTTTGTCGCTTACGAACCGTTTTTCAGTTTCTAATGATTCTAGCTGGCCCAGGCGCCGGAAATTTTGTCGCTTCTGTCTCCCTCTCTACACCGGCTGTTGCAATTGAATAAAGTAACCATCATTTTTTATAGATTCTATAGATTCGGGGTGTAATTTTCTCCATGCTCAGAAAATTAGAAGCTCTTTTCAGTTAGTTATCAAGTTGAAATACTATAAAAAAAGTCTATGGTTCGATTACCCATAACTGCACTTCCGGGTCTATCGCTGAGAATAACATTTTTCCGATTTTTTTGTTATAAGTCTAAAAATAACAATAAAGGGCAATAAGTACAACGTTTTTTTTTTATTAAATTTTTTAAAAAGAAGATGATACTATAGTGCTTTACACAAACAGATTTCGATTTAAGAAGATTATTGTCTAGAGTCAACTACATGTATATGTGAGCGTCCAGCAGAAACGGGCCACCGAGCGCGCACGGTGCCTTTTTTAGCGTAAAAGGCGCTCTGTTTAACTCGCTCATAATCTTATGCTGCGTCTTTGAAAAAAGAACCAAGGACCTATATAAGGACGAAAACTCGAGTTGAATATTGAAAGCAATTTTTCTCAAACTATATCATGTTTTTTTTCAAAATAAACTACACCATTGGAAAGTACAACTCTTAAGCTTCAAAACCCTATCTTGGAGAAGTTGGAGAAATAAAGGGTTTAAAAGTAACAACATGAAAAACACAGCGCCGAGGGTCCGCGCGAGCCCCTCGCGCCCGTGCGTACGGCACGTTTAAGTGCACGATCTATTCAATTCGCTAATAATCGTGTACCAAGTCTCTGAAAAAAGAACTAAGGACATATATCGATAGATTTTTTCCTGCTCTTTCCAATGGTGCTATTATTTTTATTCCGAAATGCTTCCTTCTAGTTGAAAATTCCATTTGAATGTTTGAACTCTATTTTTTCAATAAAATATCAGTCTTTTCTTCAAAATGAATTATATTCTTCAAAAGTACAAGTCTTAAACTATAAAATATTATAGTTTTAAGTTGAAACATGAAAAGTTCAAAAATAGTAAGATCAAAAAGACAGCGGCTGCCGAACTTTTTACGCTATGCTCAAGGGCGGATTAATACATGCGATGTGCTATTTTGCCTTTTCTTTTTTGTAAATATAAAATGTTTTGTAATTTACAATGCGAATGCGTGGACATAATTTTGTGGATCTAGTTGCAACAGTTAGTATAATATTACAATGAACTTTGTTCATTTATATAACAAAATTTGAAAAACATAATATAAAAATATCCATGAACGCACTGAAAGCAGTGAAACAGAAATTTAAAATAACCTTATAGATTGTTTAATCGGGCATAACAATATTACCTTTTCCTTTAAATTCTAATTTTTTTACATTTTTTTGATTTTATAAGAATTGTCCTTTTTGCGGCATCCGCTTCTTTCTTTGTTTGAGTTTTAAGTACTTTTTCATTTTTGATTGGTGGATATAATTAAGAATCTTCTGACGCAGAAAATCTTTTAAGTTCTAACTTTTTGGCATCATTTAATAATTTAATACCATGAAACAATTGAGTTCCAGGTATTGTCTTAGCTGAGGCTAGCCTGTTTTGTAGATTTTCTGTAGCCTTTAAGTAATCGCCTTTTGATGAAAAAAAGCACTCAATATTTTTTAAATACTCAGTAGCCCATTTGTATAAATCTTGGGGCGTCAATATATAATTGTCGGATTCTTTCCGTAAACTTTCTCGTCTGGCATTGCTTTTCACGGAAGCACCTATTCCATCACATTCATTGTTTCCGTGGGCTGATGCATGAAAATGCCACTTAGCATCAACAGCAAAATGACTTGGTACACGATTATTAGCGAATTGAATAGAGCGTGTACTTAAACGTGCCGTACGCACGGGCGCGAGGGGCTCGCGCGGACCCGCGGCGCTGTGTTTTTCATGTTGTTACTTTTAAACCCTTTATTTCTCCAACTTCTCCAAGATAGAGTTTTGAAGCTTAAGAGTTGTACTTTCCAATGGTGTAGTTTATTTTGAAAAAAAACATGATATAGTTTGAGAAAAATTGCTTTCAATATTCAACTCGAGTTTTCGTCCGGAAGAAAGCGTTTCGCAATAAAAACAATGGCACCATTGGAAAGAGCAGGAAAAAATCTTTCGATATAAGTCCTTGCTTTCGCCTTTTACGCGAAAAAAGGCACCGCGCGCGCTCGGTGGCCCGTTTCTGCTGGACGCTCCCATATATGAAAATGACCATGTCTACACCTTGAACTGCAAACCGTCGGGCCCGCCAAGTAGGTGTGGGAGATTGGAGAACCACCCCTGCTAGAGCAGCTCTAGACTTCTCTTGTCTTCTCCCAAGATGCGTAATATTATAGAAAGTTTAAAACTTTGACTTTTCGTTAGTATCTGAAAAATTCTTATCAATTTTAGAAATGGAAAGAAAGCATAATAGTCATAAAATAATTTTCACCTACACGGGGGTAAAGTGCATAGGTTCTATAAGGTTTTGTATATAGGAGTATGTGAGCTATTGCGTCTCTTAGGCGTTAAGTAATACTCTATGCCCACTGGCTGAATATTTTTGAAGTTACAACGTGGGCATAAAATGTAATTTTACACGCAAGGTAAGAAAAGTTCTATTATGTCAGTCAAGTTATCTTATGGGTACTTGACTACAATAAATTGATTTCAGTACTTTCTTGTGTTTAATTTGTATAGAAGGATGAACAAATTTGAATACATTTCGAAAACTGTACGGAACAGTTGTTTCCGAGAGATGTTTGCATTACTTGACTATCGATAATTGATTTCACAACTTTCATTAGTTTGATTTGCAGTAAACAATTTGAATGTACTTACCTACATATAATTTGTTCAGCATACAATGACTCAAAGAAGTAAAAGACTTTTTCACTGGTATTTATTTGATTTCTGTTACAAAATCATAAATATTATTATTTTATAGATATTATACAGAAAAAACGTCTATACTTGCCTTATTTAATACTTTCGTAGAAAGTTTTATATTATTTCAGTACTTTCTTGTGTTTAATTTGTATAGAAAGATGATCAAATTTGAATACATTTCTGAGAACAGTCATACAGTAGTTTCCGAGAGTTGTTTGCATTACTTGACTATTGATAATTGATTTCACAACTTTCGTTTGTTTGATTTGCAGTGAACAATTTGAATGTACTTACCTACATATAATTTGTTCAGCATACAATGACTCAAAGAAGTAAAAGACTTTTTCACTGGTATTTATTTGATTTCTTTTACAAAATCATAAATATATTATTATTTTATAGATATTATACAGAAAAAACGTCTATACTTGCCTTATTTTATACTTTCGCAGAAAGTTTTATATTAACAATATTATTATTATTTGTACAATCATGAAAAAAATGATTACCATTTGTAGAGAGTGCTTATTGAATAGATGAGATTCGAATATATAAAAGGTCTAGACAAATTGGGTTGTTTTTTTATAGATTATGTAGAAAAAACGTCTATACTTGCCTTATTTTATACTTTCATAGAAAGTTTTATATTAACAATATTATTATTTGTACAGTCATGAAAAAAATTATTTCCATTTGTAAAGAGTGCTTATTGAATAAACGAGACTAGAAGAATTAAAAGGACTAGAGAAATTGTGTTGTTAGAACGTACAAAAAATTATCTTTTAAAAAACGTGTTGATTGTTTTAAAAAAACATTGAAGCACTCATCTTATGCAGTTTTTGGTACTCAGTTTGACGGATGTTAAGAGAAAGAGGGAGAGAGGGAATTAGAGAGGGGAGGGAAAGAGGGGAAGAGAGAGAAAGAGAGGGCGAGAGAGATAGGTGGAGAAAGAGAGGGAGGGAGAGAGAGGGAGGATGAGCGAAAGACTAATACTTGCCTTAGTTTAAACTTTTGTAAAATGTTTTTTGAGATAGATTTCGCAACTTTTTAAGAGAAAATAATAATTAGATTGTGTGATAACCTTATGAGAGTTCATTATTAAATGGTAGTATTGTTATTCACAAAAGTTTTAAATTAGTTTTTACTTTTGTAAAAAAATTTTTTAGAGATCGAGATTTCACAACTCTTTAATTAAGAGTAAAAGTACATTATAAATAATGTTTGTTAAGTATAAAACTACATGGAATAGTAACCAAACTTATTCTTGCCTATAAGTTTTCACTTTTGTAAACAATTAATTTTTTAGAGATTTCACAACTTTTTAAGAGTAAAAGTACATTATAAATAATGTTTGTTAAGTATAGAACTACACTTTAATTGATTTCACAACTTTTTTGGGTTTGACTTTCAGTATCCGCGTGAAAGAAATCTAGTTCGATTTTAGAACGCAAAAATTTATTATTGATTTGTAGAATTCGTTTTCATAAAATAAAACGTAAATAATTTTTTAGGATATTGTATAGGTTTCGGAAAATAATTCCTATGGTTTCCGAAAAAATTCTTATCGTTTGTAAAAGTTTTTGTAATGTGATTGTAAAGGTTTTGGAAAAGAATTTCTCGTTGCTTGCAAAATTTCTTTTTGCCTAGCGGGCCGAAAGTACCACTTTCGCTCCCGGCGCCCGATCACGAAGGTTGTATTTTCGACCTCGCTAGGCAAAAAAATAGTATACGCTCCACAGAAGAAAAATTGGCCAGCCCACGGCTCGTGTTTGCCTTCGGCTCGGGTGGTAATTTACACGAGCTGTGGACTGTCCAAGTGTTTTCCTCCCTTGGTGCGTAATATACTACTAAAGGATTGTAGAAGTTTTGTAAAATAATTTATTAAAGGATTTTTTAAAAGATGTAGTGATGGACTATTTTTGGAGATATTTTTTAGAGAAAATATAATAATTAATAATTTACAGAAATGATTCTGTTATTGAAAGTACGACTTTAATTTAATGAGTAATACTACAGATAAGAAAAATGATTTTTGTAAGAAAAAGAAAACATTTTCATAGCAAATACATACAAACAAATATTGTAAAGAGATAAAGAGATAATTTAAATAGCAAAAATCAGTTTTGTGAGAAATAGAAAATATTTTTATAGGAATTATAGAAAATAGTTTAAAAAATATTTTTTAAAAGTGTTTATTATATAATTGTTTCAAAAAAACATTTAAGCTTCCGTCAAGTTCTTTGTAGAGAGTTGGACAGTTGTTGAGAGCAAGATTGTTTGGATAAAAACATTAAACTTATATTAGTATTTCAACAGAGAATTTAAAGTTGTTAAAAAAGATAACAATAATATATTTTTTCTTTGTAGCTATTGCAAGGAATAAAAGACAAAAGTACAAGTTATCAGAATTACAATTGAAATCTCTGTATCACCAGCTGATTCTCTTGCTTTTATAAAACTCGAAGCTCAAAGTTGGCTGAAAAGTTGAGTTCACATGTCAACTGCCATTTCCATATCAGCAGGCGTTACAAAGTTTTTTAAAAACACTTTCGCATCTATTTCTCTGAAATCACCTAATCCTCTAGCCTAAAAATGCGAAGCTCAAAGTTTGCCAAGGTAACTACCATTATGTAACAGCACCTGATACTAAATTTTTTCATAAAACACTCTTATGCATCCATTTGCTCTTGTTTTTTTGAAAAATTATTATTAAATTATTAAATTTGTGCTAAAATTTACCTCTAGCCTTCTATTGCACATTCTAAAGCTGGAATTCGTTTCATTATTTTGGTAACCACATATTTCTTTTTCATAATATTTTTTTTCATCATGCACATAATCTTGTAAAATGAAAAACACAACCAGTTGATGAATTAAACATTATTATTATCTGAATCTTGTATAGCAAAATATGTACTAAAAACTTCTCTGAAACATTTTGACATCTCCTACCATGAGAAAATCATAAAATAGATTACTGAGCACTTTCATTCCTTGAAATTTTCGCAATAACATCATTTTTGCTCTTTTCAGTCCTTCCATGTTCATTAGACATAATCTTTTCATTGGCACTTGAATAAATATGTACAACAGCACAGCACTGATATCGACTAAGTTTTTTAAAGATGACAGATGCTTTTTAAATCAAGGCTCAGACCAATATTTCAAATAGGCATCATAAATTATATTGTATATTTATATATCCTCACGTGTCACTCAGCAATATGTTCTTCTATGCCAAAGCTTATTATGAAGTGTATGAACCTCATAACGCGTAATTATTTATTAATACACACTTGAGCTATTTTCAAAACATTTGAAACTGATTTTTAATAGAAGTTTTAAAATTTGATTATAAACACTTCACGTAACATGTCATACCAGTACTATATTTTATTTATTATTAGACAAAACACTGAAAATTATATTGTATATTTATAACCTCGCATGTCACTCAGCAATATTTTCCTCTATGCAAAAGCTTATTATGAAGTTTATGAACCTCGTAACACATAATTATTTATTAATACACACATGTTCTATTCTCAAAACATTTCAAACTGATTTTAAGTACAAGTTTTAAAATTTGATATAACACTTCGTGCAACACATTTTACCAGTATTTTATTTTTTTTATATTAAACAAAACACTGATTTATTTTTTAATCACTATGTTATTTGTTATCATGTCATTTGATTATATATGCACTTCATGCAACACATCATACCGGTATTTTATTTTATTTATTACGCAAAACACTGATTTGATGTCATTTTTTAATAATCGCAACAATTTTATTATGAATATAATTTTCAACTAGATAGACGAACTATGAAAATCACAATTTTTTTTTCCTATTTTTAAAAACTTACTTCAAAACATAATACTTTTTTCGTACTTTGAATCCAATACTGTCTAAATAAACATCTTAGTTGTTGTTTGTTTTATGTGTTATTCATTGAAAGGAATGAAACTGTCATTTTTTTCATGGACATCCAAGTCTTCTATTCGTCCTGTCAAATACGAAGACAAATTTTTAATCGGCGTTACTATATGTACGACAGATTTGTCTACCGCGACAAAAATACTCATCGTTTCAGTAATGAGAATTTTGATATAACAGGCAAAAAAATAGTTTCCACACAAGAAAGAATATTATTTGTTTAGTCAATTATCAAAAATTGTCAAAATTTCCAAGTGTCCTTTCATGTTTTAATATGTATATCGTACATTTTGAGGTTTGGAAATCTGTCGTACAAATAACGTTTTTAACACATCGATCGTAAAGTTCGTACTTTACGAGGGTCATTTGATAAGTACCTAGCCTACAAATGAAAACACCAAAATTTTACAAAAAATAAAATTTATTTTTCAATGTAGTCTCCTTTTAGTTGAATACACTTGGTCCAGCGGTGTTCCAATTTTTTTAACCCCGTTGAAAAAAATTTTTTCTCTTGGTTTGCAAAATAGGCCTCCGTGGCGGCGATTATTTCGTTATTGGAGTGGAATCTCTTCCCGGCGAGCGAATTTTTTAGGTTCGGAAACAAAAAAAAGTCGCACGGAGCCAAATCTGGAGAATACGGTGGATGGGGCAGCAGTTCGTAGCGTAATTCGACCAATTTAGCCGTGGCGAGTGCAGAAGTGTGAGCCGGTGCATTATCGTGGTGGAAAAGCACTTTCTTTTTAGACAAATGGGGCCGTTTTTCTTCTAACACGGCGTCAAATCGGCTCAATAGTTCGGCGTAGTACTGTCCTGTGACCGTTTTGCCCTTCTCCAGATAGTCAATAAAAATCACACCTTGAGAATCCCAGAAAACAGTGGCCATCACCTTTCCGGCCGACGGGACCATCTTCGCCTTCTTCCGAGCAGGTTCACCGGGTAAGGTCCACTGTTTTGACTGCTCCTTGGTCTCTGGAGTGTAGTAGTGAATCCATGTTTCGTCGACGGTCACGTAACGATGCAAAAACTCTTTTGGATTGCGATTAAACAGCTCCAAACACTGCTCTGAACTGGTCACACGGATGCGCTTGTTGTCTGCAGTCAGCAAACGCGGCACCCACCTTGCTGACAGCTTCCTCATGCCTAAAATCTCATGTAGGATATGCCACACGCGTTCTTCTGAGATGCCTACTATCGCAGCTATCTCGTGCACCTTTAATCGGCGGTCTGACAAAACGATATCGTGTATTTTTGTCACGTTCTCCTCCGTAGTGGCTGTTTTCGGAGCACCTGGGCGTGGATCATCAAAAACCGACGTACGACCACGTTGAAACTCGTTATACCAAAATTTAACGGTTGCCATCGAAGGAGAAGCATCCCCATACACTGCATCCAAGCGTTCTTTAATTTCACTGCGCGATTTCCCTTCCAAAAACAAGAATCGAATCACCGACCGATATTGTTCTTTCTCCATTTTTTCAAAAATCAACGGACACATTTGCTTTCACACGCTCTCAAAAATAAACTACAACTCCGATCCGGCTGAAATTTCGTCTGTAACCGTTTACAGGAAGATACTGCACTGTAGTGTATTTCTGGTGCGATAGTGGCACCATCTGGCGGTGAGGCTAGGTACTTGTCAAATGACCCTCGTACTATCGTGTACTTTTCACAAGAAAATAGTTTCCACACAAGAAGGAATATTATTTCTTTAGTCAATTACCAATACCTAATTGTCAAAATTTATGTAATTTTAAAAATTTTCAAGTATCCTTTCATCTATTAATACATGTTGTACATTTTTTGAGGTTAGGAAATCTCTCGTACATATAACAACGGCTATTTTTAATATTCTTCTAAAATTATATCTCATGAAAAATTTTCATGTTGAGAATATATAGATATACCTTGAAAAATATTGTATTGTAAATAGTATTTGCCTGCTCTTTCATAGGCTAATATTGGTTTTGTTTTTCTTTCTTGAGTAGTACTATATTCTTACTATCTTCTTTAATATAATTCTAGTCCTAAGCGTCTGTTCTTGTATTAAAATAACTTTTTCTTGTCCATTAATAATAAGATAACCAGCAGGGTCATGAGGGCACTCGTTCATTTTTGCTAATTCAAAATTAGATTTTTCGGACAGTACACAATTAGAACTCCTCAACATTATTGGCTATATTACATATTCAAAATAGAATGAATAAGGCTTTCAGCATGTGTCCGTTGTACAACCATCCAAGTTAATTAAAAATCGAATTTCAATGACTATAAACAAATCTTGTATAATCTGTAAATATAAAAAAATTCACACAAAGTATCAATTTTTTTAAAATGATTGTAGCCATTTAAAATTTTGCTGTTCAATACTTATCTAATAAAAGATGTGTAAGGTTAGGTTGTCATCGCCCAGACACGGGAATATTCGCCTTGTTAAGACCAGCGTCAGCGCCCCTCACGACAAAATCCGAACTGCTTATTGAAGGATAAACACAGCTGATTAGCATGAGCAGTCTGCGGTATATGAAGAAAAGTTTATTATCCTTCAATAAGTAGTTCGGATTTTGGTCGCGAGGGACGCTGACGCTGGTCTTAACAAGGCGAATATATATAAACACCGGAAGCCGGTAGTCGGAAGAATTTGTGTAGACTGGAGAAATGAGAAAAAAGGAAATCGCACATATAAATTTTCACTGTTTAATATCTTTCATATTAGAGCATATTTTTATACGAATAAACTTTTTGTACATATGTAGTAGAACAGGGACTTCGTGTTTATTTCTTTTGGATTAATATAAATGCGATTTAGTACATATATTCGCGGAATAGCTATGTTAAAAAGTAAAATAGATGTGTGCTTACCTTCTTTTTATCGTCTAATCGATTTAATTTTTTCAGTAGGATTTGTTCAGTAGACTTTACTGTACTATCGAGTTCTTTTTTTTTGCTTGCAACTTCTTCTTCCTCAGATAACTCTGTTGCTGTATATAATAATGGTTTAGGTGGCACAATAGGACGAGACGTAGCTATCTTCTGTTTTACTTCTTCGAAAGAATCTGCACAATTTATAAATAAAAATTAAGAAACAAATAATGAAATAATTTTTCATATTTTCTGTGAAATCTGAATTAAATTTCTCTAGACATTTATGTCGAGTAAAAAGCAATGTTTATTTAATTAAAAACTCGCTAAACAAACATTGTACAAAATCTATATAAATAAATAATAAATTGTAAATATCTTAAAATTAATGTAAATGATTACTAATAAATAAAAAGAGGTCCGATGAACTATAAAATAAAAAAAAAAAATTTCGACCCGTTTTTCAAAGTTTCCATTCACTCTTCCCGTTAGGTGGTTCTCGGATGAATCATACCAATTGTTTATTCAATTAAGAGAATATTACATCATTCGCAAATACGTAATTATATAATATTGTTTACTCAATTTTATACATATTTGTAATGAATAAAATCTATGAAAATGAAAAGAAGTCCCTAGAGATCCAAATAAAGATACAAATTAAATTTACCATTGAATTGACCACGGTTGCTTGAAAAGTATTTTTTTCTTCGTCAAGTACTCGATATTTTTTAAACTTATCATAAGATGATGCATCAAAGTTTTTAATTAGAGATTCTTGGATTATCTGAAACTTTCCTTCCAATGATCTTATATAAAAGAACATAGTGCATTCCCCGGGAAAAATAAATCATTTTACATTATAGTTAAGGTAATTGAATTTTAATTTGTAGGATATAAGTTAAAAAATTTATTTACAATAAAATTAATTTAATAAATTAATGAATTAAACTTTAAGTTAAAGATTTATGAGAAGAGAACTTTTTTTATTTACATATAATAACAAATTTGTAATAAAGCCTCGCATAAAGGTATGTTATATTAATTGACATTTTACTACTTTGAACATAACAATCATTATTAAATAGGAAACAAAAATGTAACACAGTACTTTACTGAAGTTAATGTAACAAGAAATAATAAATGATTAAATAATGATATATAATGTAGGAGAGAGTGGGGCAAAGTCGTACGCGAATTTGTTTTTGAAGTACATAAAAAGAAATAGTTATTAGATCCAATGAAATAGCATAAAAAGCATATAAAAGCATATAAAAAACATAATTAGTACGAACACATGTAATTTACAGTAAAATACAATAAACTACTTAAAGTTTTAGTGAAAGTATCAAGGAACGCGGGAGCGTTCCGAAGGCAAGTATAGAAGAGCCTTAGGACGACCGCGTGATCAAGGAACGCGGGAGCGTTCCGAAGGCAAGTATAGAAGAGCCTTAGGACGACCGCGTGATGATATACATTGAAATGGATGTACGACAAATTCTATGAGCTTATACACCTATTGCGCTAGTTTTAACTATATAACATATCCCTCTTAATCGAAAGCCATTTCATTGCTCTACTCAAATCAAAAGATTTTATTTAAAAAGATTATCTCATTCAAAAGATATAAGGGACTGAATTTTTTTTGTCGGCTTTCCGATTTCTTAACTTTCTCCATGGTATTCAGCCTCGCATCCGGTTTTTCCCGACTTCCTGTGACGTCATATATGTTATGTATATATATACACACATACAATCACCAGGAATTAATGGCCATGAAGAGTTAAGCAGTGATAATGGCCGTATAATAATAAAGAAAGACAAAAGAAAGAGATAGATAAAAATATAGATAGAGAGAGAAAGAGAAGAAGACATAAACATATGTATATTTTTTATTATATACAGTATATATGTTTATTAGTACATAACCTCTCTCTATGTATATATCTCTATATATGTATTTACATATATTATGAACATAATATCTGTGGCTTCCCGGAATAACGACCTAACCCACTTGTACGTGTTTTCGAGAAATCGACATTTTAAAATTTCTGTCATGACACTTCACATGTAAGAATTGCGCGAGATGAGTCATAACAATGTAGACTTTTACAAAGGTGTAGAGTACTCGGCTCGGACCTCGGTCGAGCCTCGGTTGGACCTCGGTCGAGCCTCGGCTAGAACTCGGCTCGGACCTCGGCTTTACCTCGGCTTGGACCTCGGCTTTACCTCGGCTGGGACCTCGGCTCGGACCTCGGCTCCAGCCCCGGATTTGCCGCGGCTCGAGCCGAGGTACAGCCGAGGTGCTGCCGAGGCTAATCCGAGGCACACCCGCGGTTAGCTTCAGGCGAATTCGAGGCTCATCCGAACTGTACCCGAGGAACTCGAGGTAAAGCCTTCGGGGTAGCTGAAGATGATGTCTAGGTGGTGCGCTCCGTAGCGTTTTACCTCTAGGTATTGGAACGCATCGAATGCGTGGTCTAGGTCTTTGAGGTGCCCGATGATGGAGTCTAAGTTGTGCGCTCCGTAGGTTTTGCGATTAGATCTCAGGGTGCATCTAATACGTGGTCAGGTGTTCGGAGTACCCGATGATGATGTCTAGGTGGTGCGCTCCGTAGTTTTTTGCATTTAGATGTCACGGCGCATCTAATAGGAGGTCCAGGTGTTCGGGGTAGCCGAGGATGATGTCTAGGTGGTGCGCACCGTAGTGTTTGCATTTATATGTCAGCGCGCATTTTACAGGAAGTCCAGGTGTTCGAGGTAGCCGATGGCGATGTCTAGGTGGTGCGCTCCGTAGTTTCTTGCATTTAGATGTCAGGGCGAATGTAATAGGAGGTCCAGGTATTCGAGGTAGGCCATGACGATGTCTAGGTGGTACGCTCCGTCGTTTTTGCATTTAGATCTCACGGCGCATCTAATAGGAGGTCCAGGTGTTCGGGGTAGCCGAGGATGATGTCTACGTGGTGAGCACCGTAGTTTTTTGCATTTATATGTCAGCGCGCATTTTACAGGAAGTCTAGGTGTTCGAGGTAGCCGATGACGATGTCTAGGTGGTGCGCTTCGTAGTTTTTTACCTCTAGGTATGGGAACGCATCGAATCCGTGGTCTAGGTCTTTGGGGTAGCCGATGATGGAGTCTAAGTTGTGCGCTCCGTAGGTTTTTGCGATTAGATCTCAGGGTGCATCTAATACGTGGTCCAGGTGTTCGGGGTAGCCGATGACGATGTCTAGGTGGTGCGCTCCGTAGTTTTTTACATTTAGATGTCACGGCGCATCTAATAGGAGGTCAGGTGTTCGGGGTAGCCGAGGATGATGTCTAGGTGGTGCGCACCGTAGTTTTTGCATTTATATGTCAGCGCGCATTTTAGAGGAAGTCCAAGTGTTCGGAGTAGCCGAGCATGATGTCTAGGTGGTGCGCACCGTAGCTTTTTGGATTTATATGTCAGGATGCATTTTATAGGAGGTCCAGGTGTTCGAGGTAGCCGATGACGATGTCTAGGTGGTGCGCTCCGTAGTTTTTGCATTTAGATGTCACGGCGCATCTAATAGGAGGTCAGGTGTTCGGGGTAGCCGAGGATGATGTCTAGGTGGTGCGCACCGTAGTTTTTGCATTTATATGTCAGCGCGCATTTTACAGGAAGTCCAGGTGTTCGGAGTAGCCGGGGATGATGTCTAGGTGGTGCGCACCGTAGTTTTTTGCATTTATATGTCAGTGCGCATTGTACAGGAATTCTAGGTGTTCGAGATAGCCGATGACGATGTCTAGGTGGTGCGCTTCGTAGTTTTTTACCTCTAGGTATTGGAACGCATCGAATGCGTGGTCTAGGTCTTTGGGGTGGCCGATAATGGAGTCTAGGTTGTGCGCTCCGTAACTTTTTGCGATTAGATCTCAGGGTGCATCTAATACATGGTCCAGGTGTTCGGGGTAGTCGATGAGGTGCGCACCGTAGCTTTTTGCATTTATATGTCAGGACGTATTTTACAGGAAGTCCAGGTGTTCCAGGTAGCCTATGACGATGTCTAGGTGGTGCGCTCCGTAGTTTTTTGCATTTAGATGTCAGAGCGAATGTAATAGGAGGTCCAGGTGTTCGAGGTAGCCGATGACGATGTCTAGGTGTTGCGCTCCGTAGTTTTTTGCATTTAGATGTCAGGGCGCATGTAATAGTAGGTCCAGGTGTTCGAGGTAGCCTTTGACGAGGTCTAGGTGGTGCGCTCCATAGTAGGTTCATTTTCTTCGACAGTAGTTATTACATGCAAGATCAGAAGTATATTTGTACTTTGAAATGAAAATATAAATATTCAGATAAGTAGCAAACTTTTATATAGTAGAAAACTGTTATTAATATAATAATAAGTATTGTTACTTTGTGAAATTTTGTTTTTATTTTTACAGAGTATCAGAACTTATGAATCATATGGATAAGAAGATCTTGATTGAACAGTTTATAAGTAGAACTGTTAACAAATACATAAATTACACGTCTGTCAAATTTAAAGAACCAACAAGACATTCTATAGAAAAAGCAGCTTAAAAGAACATTCGAATTTAAAACTTTTGGTAATACCAATACTACTATTTAATAATGATATTAAAAATATACTGTAATAAACTGTCATAACGTTATCACATTATGTAATTATTAACTGTACAAATAATAATATTGTTGATATAAAACTTTCTGCGAAGTTATAAAATAAGGCAAATACAGACATTTTTTCTGTATAATCTACTCTCCCTCTGTTTCTTCTCCCCTCTCTCTCGCCCTCTATTTTTCCCGCTCTCTTCCCTCTTTCTTTCTCTCTCAACATCCGTCAAACTCTGTACCAAAAACTTTAATAAGAGTTTAAAAATTTTTTTTTAAATAATCAACACGTTTTAAAAAAAAAATTTTATTTACGTTTTAACAACACAATTTATCTAGTCCTTTAATTTCTTCTAATCTCATCTATTTGATAAGCACATTTATAGAAATGGTAATAATTTTTTTCATGACTGTACAAATAAAAACTTTCTATAAAAATAAAAAGAATTATGTTTTTTTCATATGATTTTACAATTAATAATATTGTTAATTTATCATCATACCTAAGAAAATACATGTTCGATTAAATTATTTCAAAAAATTTAACTAATATAATCATTTTATAGAGCTCCTTGAAGAAAAATTTGACTGTTTCTTCAAATTTAAAACTTTTATGAATAACAATACAGCCATTTAATAATGATATTAAAAATATACTATAATAAACTCTCATAACGTTATCACATTATGTAATTATTATTTTCTCTTAAAAAGTTGTGAAATCTATCTAAAAAACATATTACAAAAGTTTAAACTGAGGCAAGTACCTATTAATCTCCCTCCCACCCTATCTCTCCCTCCCTCTCTTTCCGACCTCTCTCTCTCTCGCTCTCTCTCTCTCCGGCTCTCTCTCTCTATCTCTTCCTCTCTCTCAACATCCGGCAAACTGAGTACCAAAAACTTTAATGAGTGCTTAAATATTTTTTTAGAAGAATCAACACGTTCTTTAAAAGCTAATTTTTTAATAAAACTTTCTACGAAAGTATAAAATAAGGCAATTATAGACGTTTTTTCTGGATAATCTATAAAAAAACAACACAATTTATCTAGTTCTTTTATTTCTTCGAATCTCATCTATTCAATAAACACTCTCTACAAATGGTAATAATTTTTTTCATGACTGTACAAATAATCTATAAAATAATAATATTTATGATTTTGTAAAAGAAATCAAATAAATACGAATGAAAAAGTCTTTTAATTCTTTGATTCATTGTATGCTGAACAAATTATATGTAAGTACATTCAAAAAATTGTTCACTGCAAACCAAACAAACGAAAGTTGTGAAATCAATTATCGATAGTCAAGTAATGCAAATAACTCTCGGAAACTACTGTATGACTGTTCTCAGAAATATATTCAAATTTGTTCATCTTTCTGAGCTATAGAAATTAAACACAAGAAAGTACTGAAATCAATTTATTGTAGTCAAGTACCGGCCATAAGTTAATTTGACTGACATAATAGAACTTTTCGTATCTAGCGTGTAAAATTACATTTTACGCCCACATTGTAACTTCAAAATTATTCAGCCAGTGGGCATAAAATGCTACTTAGCGCCCAAGAGACCCAATAGCTCACATACTCTTACAAAACTTTATAGAACCTACGCACTTTACGCCCGTGTGGGCGAAAATTATTTTAATTATATAACTATAATGCCTTCTCTTTATTTCTAAAATTCATAAGAATTTTTTTAGATATTTACGAAAAGTCAAAGCCTATATAAAAAAAATTACATAGTTACCAACACATCACTATTTTTCATAATGCTTTCTCAATTTTGAACTTTCTATAATATTACGCACCTTGGGAGGAAAAGAGAAGTCTAGAGCTGCTCTAGCAGGGGTGGTCTTCCGATCTCCCATACATACTTGGCGGGCCCGACGATTTGCAGTTTACCGGTGGGCTACTTAAATATAGAATACAAAATTTTTGCATAAATTCATTAACAATATTTATACCTATAAGTCTACTATAAATAATTACATTGACTTTAATTTTTAATTGGTACCGTTAAGTACAACATCCCTATATGTGCAGAATCATGATTTACTTTTATTACCCACAATATTTTTCATTGTGTCCGTCCTTTTTAAACGAGAATAAAATAAAAAATTCATATAAATTTATAGTCTATTTAAAAGTGCTTTACATTTTACTAACCGTTTTATAAGCAACCTATTGTGTATCCTTTTCCCGCGTGTAAATATCATATAAGATCTCATATGAGAATTTCAGGCATCGCATATCTCGTATCAGATCTCATATGCGATGTCATCTGTAATTTTATATATTATGGGATTACATATGAGATCTCATATGATACTTTCAGGCGGGTTTGCACTTTCTATTTAAAAACAGAGTGATAGATTCACGGATCAGTAGTTAATATCTAGAAGCAACCCATTTATACATTTTATCTGATCTTTAAACATATGAATAGTTATATGAAAATGACCATGTCTTACACCTTGAACTGTAAATCGTCGGGCCCGCCAAGTATGTATGGGAGATCGGAAGACCACCCCTGCTAGAGCAGCTCTAGACTTCTCTTTTCCTCCCAAGGTGCGTAATATTATAGAAAGTTCAAAATTGAGAAAGCATTATGAAAAATAGTGATGTGTTGGTAACTATGTAATTTTTTTATATAGGCTTTGACTTTTCGTAAATATCTAAAAAAATTCTTATGAATTTTAGAAATAAAGAGAAGGCATTATAGTTATATAATTAAAATAATTTTCTATAAAGTTTCTATAAAGTTTTGTAAGAGTATGTGAGCTATTGGGTCTCTTGGGCGCTAAGTAGCATTTTATGCCCACTGGCTGAATAATTTTGAAGTTACAATGTGGGCGTAAAATGTAATTTTACACGCTAGATACGAAAAGTTCTATTATGTCAGTCAAATTAACTTATGGCCGGTACTTGACTACAATAAATTGATTTCAGTACTTTCTTGTGTTTAATTTCTATAGCTCAGAAAGATGAACAAATTTGAATATATTTCTGAGAACAGTCATACAGTAGTTTCCGAGAGTTATTTGCATTACTTGACTATCGATAATTGATTTCACAACTTTCGTTTGTTTGGTTTGCAGTGAACAATTTTTTGAATGTACTTACATATAATTTGTTCAGCATACAATGAATCAAAGAATTAAAAGACTTTTTCATTCGTATTTATTTGATTTCTTTTACAAAATCATAAATATTATTATTTTATAGATTATTTGTACAGTCATGAAAAAATTATTACCATTTGTAGAGAGTGTTTATTGAATAGATGAGATTCGAAGAAATAAAAGAACTAGATAAATTGTGTTGTTTTTTATAGATTATCCAGAAAAAACGTCTATAATTGCCTTATTTTATACTTTCGTAGAAAGTTTTATTAAAAAATTAGCTTTTAAAGAACGTGTTGATTCTTCTAAAAAAATATTTAAGCACTCATTAAAGTTTTTGGTACTCAGTTTGCCGGATGTTGAGAGAGAGGAAGAGATAGAGAGAGAGAGCCGGAGAGAGAGAGAGCGAGAGAGAGAGAGGTCGGAAAGAGAGGGAGGGAGAGATAGGGTGGGAGGGAGACTAATAGGTACTTGCCTCAGTTTAAACTTTTGTAATATGTTTTTTTAGATAGATTTCACAACTTTTTAAGAGAAAATAATAATTACATAATGTGATAACGTTATGAGAGTTTATTATAGTATATTTTTAATATCATTATTAAATGGCTGTATTGTTATTCATAAAAGTTTTAAATTTGAAGAAACAGTCAAATTTTTCTTCAAGGAGCTCTATAAAATGATTATATTAGTTAAATTTTTTGAAATAATTTAATCGAACATGTATTTTCTTAGGTATGATGATAAATTAACAATATTATTAATTGTAAAATCATATGAAAAAAAACATAATTCTTTTTATTTTTATAGAAAGTTTTTATTTGTACAGTCATGAAAAAAATTATTACCATTTCTATAAATGTGCTTATCAAATAGATGAGGTTAGAAGAAATTAAAGGACTAGATAAATTGTGTTGTTAAAATTATAAAATCTATAAAATCATAATAATATTTTTTGTAGATTGAACTTTAAAGGCTCATGTTTCAAACAGCAAGGATCCGTTGTAAACTGGCAATTTGAACTTTAAAATTTAAGTCACATAAAATACAATAAGTTTATTATGGAATGGTAAATATTCGACTTTTGTATATATTAGTATTAAAAACTGAGTATTCTTGTAAGATCCGATAAAAACTATAGAATATCGTACAGCTGTACTGTGAAATCGTATAGTATTCTTCATTACTTATTAGGTAATCGTACGCAGGCGTTAACAATTGTGTAAATCTGTGTATTACATTTACTGATTCACTAATATTATTACTAATTACTGGAACGTAAATTTTAAATCACACGAGTTTGCAAATGACAATGATGTGCTTTTGTTCAGCTTGTAAATTTTTATCCTATTTTATAATATGGAGAAAGTACTATTATAGACTAATAAACTTTTATATTCTTACATTACATATAAATCTGAAAAAAACATGATAATCAAAATATGATTCACAATTATTGTCACAAATTTAAAATCATTTTTTAATGCAATCAACACATTTTTATTTTGTTTACTTTTTTTAATATTATTTTAGTGGATTTAAGGAAAATTAGAAAATAATTACTATTAAAAATTGAGAAACCTTATGAAATCGAATAGGAATTATAAAATATTAGAAAATCATATATTATTTTATTTGCACGCGTGTGTGCGTGCGTGCGTGCGTGTGAATCAGCGCACGAGACTACCCGAAAAGAGGATCGTATTAGTGCGGTCATAGCAACTATCGGGCTTTTTCCGCCGCTTGGTAGTACTATACATATAGTGGGACATAGGGGCAGATACATTATTATTGTAGTTGCGTTATTATTATCTACATATTGGCTATTGCTATTGCGCGCGTATGCATAAATATACACTGAGAGAAATGTTGTAGTAAAATTTATTGTAAACACAAGAAAAATTACAATATTTTGTAGGAACGGAGGGACAAATCGAAATTATAACAACTTTTGCTATGCAACATAGTAATTTTTATGAATGACCTTAAATTTCAAAAAATTAAATTTTTTCTCGTTCTTCCTGTGTTCAGAACTATTTTCAGACTCTAATAATACAATATTTAATGTGAAAATAAATTAAAATGAGAAATAAAAATTTTTTTTTTTACGAGCGTTGGGATCGAACCTGCAACCTTCACCGCGGCAATCGGACGCGCTAACCATTTACCCAAATAGGATTCTTGAGTGTAAAATTTTGGAACTTGTACATGTCAAACCATAGATTTTAAGAAAATTTCAGATAATATTAAATAATGACAATAAATAACTTTGATAACACAAAGAAACTTATCATTAATGCCCTATTGAAAAAAATCATGTGACTAATCATATGATTAATCCAGTGATTAATCACATGATTAATCATATGATCAATCATGTGATCAATCATGTGATTAATCATGTCGTTAATCATGTGATCAATCATATGATTAATCACATCATATTATCGACGGAAAAATCATGTGATTAATCACATGATTAATCACATGATTGATCACATGAATTTTTCCAAAATCCAGGAATATGCTCTGCTGAATTTATAACTTAATTTATTTATTATCTAGCACTTTACCACTGCTATTATAAATGAAAAATAATAGTTAAATGAAACATTTACAATATAATATAATTATTTGTATATTACAGTTATTTAGATAATTAATTTAATTGAAGATATAGACAACTTTATTGTTATTACAATTATAATGGTCCGACATAACTGAAGAATGGGACAAAATAAGAACTTCTAAATATATTCTGCCCTAATGAAAAGATGAGATATTTGGGTTATTGGGTATAGATGGGCAATTGATATAAGATAAATGGGCCCTATGGGTTTTCCTTGCGGGTCCGATATGACTGATATAAAACTAGTTAACATTTCTTTTTCGGATTACAAACATTTTATTCGAATATAATCAATATTACTTCTTATACTACTTTGACAAAAGTATATTTTTATTATAAATTAAGGCTACAACTGTAAATAAACAATAAAGACACGTAACATACCTGTATACAGGAATAAGATTATTATAAATGATATTGTTATTAATGTAGAGAAATGATGTTTAACGAGCCTCGTGCTCGCGCTACTCGAAACCGACCCGTGGTAGCAAATTCACACGAAGCCGGAGCCGAGCGCGCCCACATGTACTCGATTTTGTCAGCTACCATGAACAGTTACGATGACGTCGGCGACAGCGCGAGGAGGCCACTACTTGGCGATGATGTTTCTATTAAAAAAACAGAGAAGATATTTTACATAAAGTCAGCTGCTCAAAATTTTAGAATCGTTTATGCTTTGTGAGTTAACTAATATTTTTTATTCAACAAAATTTTTTCTGATTCTTTATGAAAAACCATTTAAAATGAGCCCTGGAACGATATTAGCAAACATTTAAAATGATCCATTTGGAAAGTCTCAGATTCGCTACTTATTAGTATACCTTCATATGAAAAAAAGAAAATAATAAGTACAGCAGAATATTTTTGATTCTACAAAATTTTTACTGAATCTTTATTAAAGACCCTTTCAAATAAGCCCTGATCGATATTCGCTAACCCACTTGAGAAGAATTGTATATTTTTTAAATGTCAGTAGAAAGCAATAATTTATATTTTCGACAACACAATGGATTTGAGATTTTAATATTATTCATGTATCTCATGTCATGGATCTTGTCACTGAATTTTCTCAAAGCATTAAAAATATATTAAACATCTATTTTCAACAATATTTTCAACATGCTTATACTTTCCTAAGTTTTCAATGGGAGACGCTTACACTGTTAATACACTCTTTCTGTAAACTTCATATCTATTTGAAACTGAATTTTATAAGTAATCTATTATTATGTGTACCAAAGCTAAAAATAAATTACTATAAAAAAGTTGCAATCAAGTTAGTCGAAAGACAATTTAGCAATTGCAAATTCAAATGCACAGACGTATACTCCATAACCAATAATTTTCAAATAAAATATGGTTTTCTTATTAAGCTTTTGCTTCATGAAATTTCATAAATTATTCAGCGTAAGTTGAAAATTAAATAATTGTATTATGGATCTTAATGAGTTATAAGTTTGTAGATTACATAGTTTATGAAATTTATGAAACGAAGCCTTAAGGGGGCTAGACACCTTTTTTCTCTGAAATAAGAAGTCACATTTTAATACATAAATGTAAACTAATTATTTCATACTTTTTACATATAAAAGGGGGTATATTTATCTTATCTTAAAACTTTCTCCGATGGGCCTTTTATATGGTCCAGAACCATAGTCATCGATGAAACAAGTTTTTTCACTAACCGTAAGCTTTGAAATTTTCCTGTGGATGGATTGACTCCAGATTTGAACTAAATTACTTCTGAATAGTATAATTCTCATATGAGTGTAGGGATTTAGGATTAAATGTCGGAAAAAATTTTTACATCAGAAAAATTATGAAAAAATATAAAAAATTTAAAAAAATTTAAAAAAAACTCTTGAAAAACAGCACAATTTTTTTGTTCTCATTAGATCAAAAATCCCTACACTCATATGAGAATTATACTATTCAGGGGTAATTTAGTTCAAATCCGAAGTCAATCCATCCACAGGAAAATTTCAAAGCTTACGGTTAGTGAAAAAACTTGTTTCATCGATGACTATGGTTCTGGACCATATAAAAGGCCCATCGGAGAAAGTTTTAAGGTAAGGTAAATATACCCACTTTTATATGTAAAAAGTATAAAATAATTAGTTTACATTTATGTATTAAAATGTGACTTCTTATTTCAGAGAAAAAAGGTGTCTAGACCCCTTAATAAGAACACCATATTTTATTTGAAAATTATTGAGTGAGAAGTATTTGTATGCGCATTGGAATATACAATTGTTAATTGTCTTTCAACTAATTTGATTACAACTTTTTTATAGTATTTTACTTTTAGCTTTGGTACATATAATAATAGATTACTTATAAAATTCAGTTTCGAATAGATATGAAGTTTACAAATAAAGTGTATTGACAGTGTAAGCGTCTCCCATTGAAAATTTAGGAAAGTATAAATGCCTGTTGAAAATATTGTTGAAAATAGATGTTTAATATATTTTTCATGCTTTGAGAAAATTCAGCGACAAGATCCATGACATAAAATATATGAATAATATTAAGATCTCAAATCCAGCAGGTTGTCGAAAATACCAATTATTGGTTTCTACTGACATTAAGAAAATATACAATTCTTTTCAAGTGGGTTTGCGAACATCGATCGGGGCATATTTGAAAGGGACTTTAATAAAGATTCAGTAAAAATTTTGTCCAATCAAAAATATTCTGCTGTACATATTATTTTCTTTTTTTCAGATGAAGGTATACTAATAAGTAGCGAATCTGAGTGAGACTTTTCAAATGGATCATTTTAAATGTTTGCTAATATCGTTCCAGGGCTCATTTTAAATGGTTTTTAATAAAGAATCAGAAAAAATTTCGTGGAATAAAAAATATTAGTTAACTCACAAATTAAACATAAACAATTCTAAAATTTTGAGCAGCTAACTTTATGTAAAATATCTTCTCTGTTTTTTTAATAGAAGCATCATCGCCAAGTAGTGGCCTCCTCGCGCTGTCGCCGACGTCGTCGCAACTGTTCATGGTAGCCGCCAAAATCGAGTACACGTGGGCGCGCTTGGCTCCGGCTTCGTGTGAATTTGCTACCACGGGTCGGAGTCGAGTAGCGCGAGCACGAGGCTCCTTAAACATCATTTCTCTACATTAATAACAATATCATTTATAATAATCTTATTCCTATATACAGGTATGTTATGTGTTTTTATTGTTTATTTACAGTTGTAGCCTTAATTTATAATAAAAATATACTTTTATCAAAGTAGCATAAGAAGTAATATTGATTATTATTCGAATAAAATGTTTGTAATCCGAAAAAAAATGTTAACTAGTTTTATATCAGTCATATAGGACCCGCAAGGGAAACCAATAGGGCCCATTTATCGTATATCAATTGCTCATCTATACCCAATAATCCAAATATCCCATCTTTTCATTAGGGCAGAATATATTTAGAAGTTCTTATTTTGTCCCATTCTTCAGTTATGTCGGAACATTATAATTGTAATAACAATAAAATTGTCTATATCTTCAATTGAATTAATTATCTAAATAACTGTAATATACAAATAATTATATTATATTGCAAATGTTTCATTTAACTATTATTTTTCATTTATAATATAGCAGTGGTAAACTGCTAGATAATAAATAAATTAAGTTATAAATTCAGCAGAGCATATTCCTGGATTCTGGAAAAATTCATGTGATCAATCATGTGATTAATCAGTGGATTAATTATATGATTAGTCACATGATTTTTTTCAATAGGGTGTTCATAATATAAAAATAAAATAATTGAAGTAAGGTTTTGAATGTTTTGTAAACTTAAAAGCAAGACAAAGTGAAATTCCCGTAGAAACATAACCTCAATCAGACACGTGGGCGCCTTGATCTGCGCAGAAAGTACTAATGTTGTAGCAATTTTTACTATGTTGGATAGCAAACTTTCTTATGGTCTGTAGCAATTTTTGAATGTGGCACTTTCTACTATGTTTATAGTAATTTTTAATACGCTACAAAATAAAATTTATACGCTACAAAATAAAATTTAAACGCTACAAAATAAAATTTATATTCTATTCTAATAAAAATTAAAATCATATATTTTAAATTTTATTATATCACAGTTTTTGCTATGTGTATAGCAATTTTTCTTTTATTTCGTAATACTTTCTAATCAACAACTGTCATAAAAATTACAAGAAATTTTGTAATTATTCATACAATTATAATAAAAATACAGCATAAAGTGTATTTATCTCACCCTTCCTATACTTTATAGTAATTTTTATTACAGTTATAATAGAATTTACTACAACATTTTTCTCAGTGTATATTGTCCCGGGGGTGGATTTTCGGGCTAAGGCACGTTTCACCTGCGTACCTTAGCGGTTCAATTCCATATCTCTCGGTTCAACTCCCAGAGATGTAATAGCCAGATTATGCAACGGACGCTACAACGTCGTGCAATGTTCACCTAATCTGGTTACTTACCATGCAACACGCAAGTCGAAGACTTGCGCTTTGTTTCTCACCAGTGACTCGAACTCTCCTCTCGTTCACTGGTTCGTGTGCCGGCTGCTCAGATGAAACGATACGTTTTCTCTTACGTAACGACCGCGGAGGCGGCGGGGAACGGGGAATGACTAGGTCGCGAAATAATAACTCGAGAGGTTAAATGTTCATAATAAAAGACTATTGTTTATTAAATAAAAGAAGTTGTGGTGTGATAATGGATCAGAAATATAAAAGAAATGAATTTAGGTTTGCGTATTCCCTATCTAAACGGTGCGCCTGCACGTTACCTTTGACGTCAGCTGCCTCGGAGACTGACGTCACGCTCGCGGTAAATTACGCCGCGCACGTGAGGTATAATACGCCTCACGTGAGCGGTACTCTACGTGTGCGCTCACCGAGTAATGCGACGAGGTGTGAGAGCAGTCGCGATCGCCGCGCGACGCACACAAGTATAAGTGTGAGAGAGAGGGTAGACGGCGGTTTTACACGTGTGCGCACCTGTTGTGCGCACTCTCCGGCTTTGAAAAAGCCGGTAGTTTGACCTCGTGTTTAACCTTGATGAAGTGCGAGCCCGATGCCTACACTCTCTCCTCGCACTTGCTCTCACCGCACGAGAACGCCTACTTGAAGCCGATGTCCAGGTACGACGAGCCTGGACAAGCGGTTACGCGGAGCTAATACGCGGCGCGGAAGAATGCGTGCACGCTTACCTTTTACCCAATTTAGCAAAGGCTCAAGTAGTTGATCGGTCTCGGACGTGTTTGGTCTTACTTCCTGAGCAATATAAAAATCTTGATGTTGCGGTGGAGCGGGCACGAAAAGTGCTATTACCTCCTCCAGACACTAAGTAGTTGGAGTGCGGCAGGTGATACTAGCCTATCGCACTTGAACTTTGCACTTTAGCGCGCGAAAATCGCAGAAGTACTTCAATACACTATTTTTGTATATCACGAGCAAAACTCTCGTGATTCGCGCTCTGATACGGTACTTCTCTTCAAATGAACGAACGAGTCTTCTTTTAATAACGGGCGAAACAAGGTGGAGCGAAACGAAAAGCGGTTGCAGAATGCCGTAGCGAACTATAAGATGGCCGCGCCGGCTCGCCGCGGTCTGCTAGTCATCACGTCGATGCAGCTCAGATTCTGCATCGACGCGCCATCTCGCGTTCGCGCGCATGAGTTACTTTAACTACGGCTTATCCGCGACGTCGGTACGGCAGGCCGTGACAAGATATACAAAATTAATGTGTTTGCTCCTGTACCCCACTAGCGCCATCAAGCGGCGGGAAAAGCCCCATTGCTGCCGCCCCTCTCCTCTCCCCTACTTCGCCGTCTTTCTCGCGAAGAAAGCACGAACGTGTCGACCGATTCCGAGAAATGCGGTGGGTAAGATTTTTGTATTTGCCAAAAAATAACTATGTATTAATATTACAGCGGTGTACGCGGAAACACATAAGAAAGAGACGCAAACCGCTATGGCAATATTTGTACACAAATAGCTAATAGATGTCCCCCACGCAAAATCACAAAGTAGAAATTTACAGGTTCTAACACAACCACGTCTATAATAGCTTGTTTCTTTGTGATGTCGGTAAAATGCTAACACTGACGTTTGTTAAGTTAAGCAATAGAAACTACATGATTGTTAAAAATTTGTCGAAACAGAGATATTACTGCGGCTGCAACCGTCGCTCTTACCTTACCCGCCCTTCCACTCTGCCGCCTTTCTCGTCAAAAAAGCATGAACGTGAAAACCGATTTTGTAAAGCGCGCTGGGAAATACTTCTGAAGTATTTGTAAGAAAAGCTTTTTTAATATAATAACGGTACAAACTACCAATCGTTATATCCTGCAAGCCAAAACACAATTTAAAAATTTAGGACGCCTCGGTGCAATTTTAGATACGACTTGGTTGATGAATTAAGAGCTGATGGAAAGGCACAATGACACCCTGTTGAAAACCACAGATTGCAGCACAATAAAGCTGGCTCCTTTGTCTGCAGGTGAAGTGCGACCACGATAACAAAATTGCTGTAAAACACTAATACTGACGCTCGGCAAGTTGCAAAAGCAAGAGAAACTACTGTATCAAGAGCTATGGCCACTGATGCTTTTTACTTTTTTACTGGTTTTCACCAAATCTATAGGATGTGCGACTATCACGTTCGAACGTCGCTAAGACACTGACTTTTGTGCGCGATTAGGTCAGTCAGCGCGTCAACCAGTCAGCGCCAGTGATGTGGATTGATCGGTCAGACAAAATTTTCTGACTCGACGGTCATTTTGACAAAAATTTGACCGTCATTGACAGTCAGAATTTACAATCTCTGAATGTAAAAATTACCGTCAGTGAGCTTTCTGACCGGTCGTTTGTCAGAAAGTTTAAAAGAATAAAAAAACAGTCAAAATTTTGATAAAATAGTTTATGCTACCATACGTTTTACAGAGCAGTCTTTTTGTACAAAACAGTCTATATTAAATAATAAGTCAAGGAGGACGAAAACGTGTGTTCTATGCAAGAAGCGGACCATTCCTGGTGAAAAAACCATACTTTTCCCCGTTCGTCTATACTCTATACCATGGTGTAAGAAAATAAGGTGTGCTCCCTATCCAGACTCGTTTATGTACTTGACTTAAATGTTGTCTATTTACAATAATTTTAATTGTTAATAAATAGTATTAACTATTACTTATCAAATCGTTCTTTTATTTAAATATATTTCACCCTTTTTCAAATATGTGTTTTTTCGTATTATATCTTACTGAGATCGTAAAATGAAATATTTTTATACATTGGCAATAGTAAAATTAACATATATTATATAAATCAATAATTATTTTTCATTTCTTATTGAATTTTTTTCAAAAGATTATTTCAATGATCCACTGCAAAAGTACTTCTTTCATTTCATAAATAGTACGAATTATAAACATTTTCATTCAAAAAGTTAATATTCTTCTTAATTACTTGAGTATTATTTTCATTATCTATTTATTTAACATTAATAACACTTTAATTTTCAGTTTTATACAAAACAGTTCTATATTACATTTCAAACAAATTCGCCACTCGCGCGCTGATTCTATTTGTTTAAAGTTCAATATGACCGATTTTGGGATGAGAATTCTATTGGTTCGTAAAGAAGGTTGCGCAATAGCACACCTTATTTCCTTACACCATGCTCTATACTCTATATAGATGTAGGTTTGGCTGTCACGCAAAAGTGTAACCGGTCAGAGTCAATTGTCAGTCAAAATTTTTTTTGTCCGGTCAAGGTCATGACGGTCAATTGACTGATCAATTGACCAGCTCACATCACTGGTCAGCACGCAAGACCAAGACTACGTCAAGAGAGGAACTGCCGCCGGAGTGGCTGAGACATGGTCTCTCCTACCTCACTCCGCTCAGCCTTCCCCCTCCTCTTTCCCGCGGACAAAACACGAACGATAGCTTGTGCCGATTCTCGGAAAAGCCGGCAATACTTATTTTATTTTCTAAATTCTTATTTCATATACAATTCTATCGGACTCTATCTGTGGTTTCTGAAAAACGTATTTTCAGTTCTTGTTCGCGATTATATACTAAATTTTGTTCATTACCAAATAAAAAAAAATATATTCGCAAAAATTGTACAACATAGTAAACATAGTACGAGAAAAAATAATAAACTTTTAAAAAAATTACATAAATTCTGCCATTTTCATCGCAACGTATATATTAACAATGAAATCATTGATATTTATTAATTACATCAAGATGGAAATTCGATAGTATTTTATGAAATTTTATCAAGTATTTTAGATTGTATATGATTTTATACAATTTTCAATTTTATAGGATTTCGTATCTAAAGTAATAATTGATATTCATTACCTTAGTTGAAAAATTTTATAGGATACTATATAAAATCCTTCACTGTATGCATGCTCATATAGAGTGTGTCTAAACATCTGGAGGTTGATCACCGTAAAGAAAGGTCACGAGTTGAAAGGTGTGATTTTTTTCTAGTCATCATTTTTATATTTTATTATTTAATCCAGTACTTTTCAGTAGCGATGTTCGTTTTTACCGTTTGACAAGTTGATAAAATATAAAATTAAAGTTTTTTTCATGTATCAATCGTTATTTTATTAAAATGAAAAGTTTATCATAATTTGACTTTGACCTTTAGCCATACACATACATAAGTACTGTACATGGATATGCATACAAAATCCTATAAAAATTTTCGCTTAGAGCAATAATTAATATTTGATTTGCTAAGGCTTTTAAAATAGTATAAATAATTAGTGGATTCGAAATACTATAAAATTTAATATCTTATAAGACTCTATACAATCTAATGAAATAGTATAAAACTTATCTCTTGTAATTAATAAATATAAATGATTATGTTGGCCAAACTTTTATAATCTATAAATTAATCTATAAATAATTAATAAATCCTACTTACCAGGATATAATATGCATATCGCATCCGCGAGACCAGGCGACTGCATTACTATCACTACACTGGAGGTAGTCGGAAAAGAGAGCGAGGATACGCATCATGCTTTACTTTCAGATATATAAGACAGCGCCAGTCGGGGTTGATGCCTAAAACTCTAGCTTGCAAAGGGGTCTCCGGTAGAAGATAAATGATCACGTACATTCAAACGGCCGCTTGAACTAAGTATATATTATGAGAATATTTACTTGCGAGCGCGAGTTCAATCGCGCGAAAATGTAAGTACACAAAACAAAGATTTTTAATACCACAACTATAAGTATTGCTTTGACCTTTGACTACAGAAAGTATATGTTTACTAATATATAGATGTATTTATCTTCAATACAGAATGTCATGTCGTACGAATAGCAGAGGCAAATAAACAATAGCTCCTATTTATCTGCTATAAATTCAAATTAGTATTTTATAAGTTAGAAACAATAAATGATTATAACATATTCTTGTTAGTGTAATCATGCTGGCAATGATTTCTTCCTATAAAGTATGATATCTTTATTTACGATAGACATTCCTAAAAAAAAATTTTCTATATCTACATATAGAATAGTTATTTCTGATAAATATATAAGGTTTGAAAAAAATAATTGTTTCTATTATATATATTCTATTCAAGATAATAAATTTCATATAAGTCAATTACAATAGTTGCTCAATAGATGCTCATTAATATATTTTAATACTTTTCCCATAAAAAATTATAAAAATTTTATATAAGCAATCTTATCAGAAACAATCATTTTCAGTACTATAAAACTCTATAAAATTATTATCCGTTTATACTGATACATTTTTATACAACTAATCATTTGTTCCTAACCTATAAAATCTTGTAAAATGTAATGGCAGTAGGACGTATAAACGCATATAAAAATAATAATCTTATAACTCCCTATACATTTTTTATACGTAAAATCTTATAAAATTTCTAATTTGTTTTTATCCATATTTTCTTATTAGTTTATTTCTATATGGACAGGTAAAATGATTGTGCAGATAGAAACAGATAAAAACTTTTATCGGATACCTAATAAAGCGTTTGAAAATTTTATTGGCTTTTATCTGTGGTTTTCAACCGGGGTGATCAAGGCACGTCGATATTTTTTTTTCTTCTTTACCGAGGTATCAGATCCAGGCCATGTTCTCAAGACATGTTGATAATCTTATTCTAAGGAGGCGTCGATATTCAGATGTTGCGCCGTGTTGCATGCGTGTTGCGCCAAACCAAAAAAAAATCGTTGTCCGATATCTAGAAATACTCATTAGCAATGGCAGAAGATTAACATATTGAACTTCTGTCATGGATCATGAATATGCTAGATATCGGACAACGATTTTTTTTTGCTTGGCGCAACACGCATGCAACACGGAGCAACATCTGAATGTAGACGCCTCCTTACCTTTCATACTGTTGGAATATAGAGTTTGTACCATGCTCTCTCATATACAGTTACCCTTTCTGCTTATACAGAAAGCGAGCGCCCTCTGCGAGCGGCGACAAGTCAGTCGAGTGGCAACGGTCATCGAAGAAGGAGTGTCCGTGTGCGAAGCACTAAATAAAAGAAAACTCACTAAAACCAAAACAGTTGTGTGTCTTTTATTCCGTCTCCTTATTTGAATAAATACAACAGGTTATAGGCCCGGACTACAGCGCTTCCATTGCGCACAAGCTGAGAGACGGATATAGAAAGCGGTGTGTAGCAGAGGTTCATTTTCGCTGCGTGAAGCAGAGGTTTGGTCTTCACGAGGTGTGTTTTCTGTACCAGTGCGACCAACAAGGAAGGGGAAAGGATGCCGAAATCGGATGAGATGGCCAATAAATCTGCAGGTGCGAGCCCCACTCAGAGCGAAAAAGGTGAGTATACAAACTGCTAAATTGTCTCTCCGAATTATAAAAAAAAAAAAGAAGACGGAAAAACAAAAACGTGCGAGTGCGCGGGTTTTTCACAAATTCTGGGAAACGGGCACGCAACGGCCGGCGCGCAAGCTTGAGAGCTCGTGAAAAAGGAGAGACGAGAGGGGCGCAAGTGGGGGGAAGAAGCCCAGAAGGCCCAGTGGCGCCAGAGGCGAGTGCTAGCCGTGGCCGGCGGGCGGGAGTGTGAGTGCATGCGCGCTCTCGCACGGGCTATTGGCACGTGTGGCGACCACCGACGTGAGGCAGAGGTACATGTGTATAGGTGTGAGCACGAAAAGCTAAAGTACAGCGCGCGCGTAACGCGGCTCCGGAAGAACACGGCGCGCTCTCGCTCTTTCTGACAAACCCACCTGCATGTGGTGAGGATGGGAGTGAATATATGGTGTGTATGTACTAACTAATTATGATTGAAATTTTACAGCTGAAGACTTGTTAAAACAAGTATGGATGTACATTCGTAAAGCCTTCCGACTGGAGGAAATACACAAAGAAGACGTAATAACAATAGCTATTGAAGGGGAGGTGGTACATATCCAAAAGAGAAAGGTGGAAAATATATAACAGGTGTGTAATATATACATGTATAACAGGGTGAGAAAACTATGGTCAGAAAGGTGTGTTGTCGCAGAAAATATTTAATGCGTGCAATTAAATATTCAAAATAAAGGAAATAAACTGTGTAAATTCAGATCAGAATTTCAGGGGTCGTGTGTGAGTATAAGCACATGAGTGCGCATATTTATATATGCACAATTTCCTTTTATCACCTGATGGGTCGACCCAGTCACAAAAGCATTGCGTTCTTGTGTTGTGGCAGGGAAGACTAGGGCTGTATATTAGAAATCTTGCGTTCGGAGACAGACCCTGGCGATCAAAGTACGACCGAAATACGACTTTTCTAAGTAGCAGTTGGGTCGTTGATGAAAAATACCAAAATAAAGCTAAATAGACATGGAAAAGTTATAAAACAGTGTTAAAATATGTTTTCGTATTTTATTATAACACAAGAAGTCAATAATATTGTTATATAATTAAGTATGATAAGTTTTAATGTTATAAACAGAAATGTCGTATAGGTTACTGCATTACCTATAGTCTAACGTTAGATGGCGCTGACTGATTATCAATTTCACAATTTTAGTAATATGAAATGTATCTTAAATATTCATTATGTTACCTTATCTCATTTGTAACATTTTTAATACACGCACGAAAATGACAATAAAATATAAGCAAGGCGTCTGATTACAATAAATACTCATCAAGCCGAGATGCACTGAATTCGCAAATCGATAAATTCGGTTTAAACCAGAGTCCTGTCCATTATAAAATATTTTATAGGACCGGCCTCGTAACAATATCAATTGGCGAGACCGGGGCTAGTTGGCATACGGGGTAGGTTGACCAAATGCTAATAACTCGTTATTAGTAGAAGTAACAGAGGTAAAAATACTGTTGATATCAGTAATGTAAAATGGAATGGGAAATATTCTATTTAATGTTCAGTCAGAAAGCATCACGTGTTGTATAAAGATAAGACTAAAGATTTCCTCACGTGTCGGTGAAAATTTTACAATTAAAAAAAATCTTGTATACTCGAACATTTATTATCAGTGAACTTAACACATATACATGGCCAACTTACCTCGCTTATGTAACTTGACCATAAATTATGCAGTTAAATTAATTCTAACTTTTTTTTATATCAATCTACAAGTTTGAAAAAAATCATGAATATTCCCTGTATATAGTAGTACTTTTTGAAGATTGAAATAGTATTATTAGTTAATGAATACTTTCTTGACAAAAAATGTAAAAACTGAGCTAACTAGTCCTGGTCTCCTCAATTTTTTATTCTGATATCCCACAAACGATTAATTCAGAAAACTAATGATTTGAAGGCAATAAATATAATTTATAGTGCCGTATCGGATAAAAAATTACAATTTGTGAGTGAAGAGGAAACGGCTTACAAAATAATAAAAAAGTTAGACAGTATGTATTTGAAGGAGTCTACAGCACTGCAAATTGTGTGCAGAAAACGACTAGAAAAAATAAGATTAGCAAACTACAGTGATTCAGCGTTATTTTTCGAAGAATTTGAAAAGACAGTTAATGAATTATTCGTTATTATTATTAGTTTGTAGCCAATATAAACCTTTTTAGGCGAATTTCACGTCATACAATGAGTAAAAATACCGAAAAAAGGGCAAAAACGGGTTTTTAATTTTAATCTCTGCGCACCAATTTTAAAAATCGGAAAAAATTTTTTCTAATTATTTGACACATTTATTTTATTTATTTATTTATTTATTTCCAGAAAATATTTACATTACATTATTATATACGAAATATACATAAGTAAGTAAATCCTACTGAGGCAAATATTATTGCCTGTGTGTAGATCTGGTACATAGAAAACTTACAAACTAAAAAAATATTACAAACTACAAAATTCTTAAAAACTATATAATGGTATGTGCGTAGTGTTTGTTAACATCGATAAAATCCATTGTAGTACATAAATAACAGTTAAATAATTTGTTAGATATATTGGTTAAGATTTAATTATTATTTTGAAATTATATTGCATCTTTTACTATAAACATTTTTAATTTTTTCTTCATTAATTGTCTACTTAAATTCATAACTTTGAGATCCTTAGATAGCCCATTAAAGACCCTTATAGCTTCATTGTAGCTATTTTTATCACTAATTCTTTTATCACATTTAGGTAATTGAATTGTTTTGTTTCTGGTCTTGCTCGCACTGTTTATATATTTATTTCTTAATGTAGAATAATGTAAGGATATTGACTCTAACTGGAATAATTTTTTTATTTCAAGAGGTGGATTAGTTTGAGAGAATTTATTTTTATTTATGATTTTCAATATTTTGTTTTGTGTTGATTGTATTAGTTTCATATTATTATCGTACGCACCACCCCAGGCAATTACCCCATAATTGATTAGACTATGAAAGAAAGCATAATATATTATCATTAATGTTTTTGTATCCATCATATTTTTTATCTTGGCAAAGACAAAAATTAGGTATTTGGTTTTTTTAATGATATATCTTATATGCTTATCCCATTTCATATTGTAGTCGAAATACAGCCCTAAGTATTTATGACTTTCAACTCTTTTTATTAATTGCGTTCCTATTTTGATGTTTAGTGTGCCAGGTACACTATCACAGTAGCTTCCGAGAGTCATATAGACCGTTTTATCTATATTTAGCGACAGTTTATTTTGTGCAAGCCACTTGGCCACATGATTAAGGTAAGCACACATTTTTTCCTGAGCTGAGGACCACATGTTATCACTTGATATGATAACCGTGTCATCAGCATAGGACATGATTGTGTCATTTTGCATACTTCCTAGTAAGTCATTGACATAAAGTATAAAAAGTAATGGTCCTAATATAGTTCCTTGGGGAACACCCGTAGTAAATTCTTTATATTCACTTTTACAGTCTTGAATTTTTACTCTTTGCCGCCTATCTGTGAGATAGCTAGTCATCAGTTTTAAGGCACTACCCCTTACTCCGTATCGTTCAAGCTTATCTAAAAGAACTCTATGATTAACAGTGTCAAATGCTTTGACTAAGTCTAGAAAAGCAACAATTATTGGTTTACTTTTATCTAAGTTTTCGTATATGATATTTGATATATAATTTAATGCGTCAGTAGTTCCCCTATTTTTAACGAAGCCGTATTGTTTTTCTGATATTATGTTATGTTTTTCAAAAAAGTGGTATAATCTATTATAAATTATTTTTTCAAAAATTTTTGCAATGTTTGATATTAAAGAGATTGGTCTGTAATTATTGATATTAGATTTTTCACCAGCCTTGTAAATAGGGACTACCTCAGCATTTTTGAGCGCGTCAGGCCAGATAGATTTCACAATACATAATTTGAAGATATATTCTAAGGGCACACATATATATTCAGAGAGAATTTTCAATGATTTAGCGTTAATATTGTCTACACCTCCAGATTTATTTTTCAATGTATTGATTATTTTGTATATCTCAGCAAAATCTGTCGGACGAAAGAAAATGGATTCAGGATTCCTATCTGGAAGTTTCAGGTTATTATTATTTATATTAGCTCAAGTTTTTCAAAGTTTTGTTTTATACTTCTAATATTTACACATAAAATCAAATTTTTACCTTTATCGATACTTTTATTGAGTGTTTGTACATTACCAAAAGCTTGTTCTTTTTGTGAGATAACTTCAAAATTTAGTTGTTGTTGATCCATGTTCAAAATTCAGAAGTTCAGACGTTGCTGAGTCTGTTGGGTAATAAATTTGTGATATGGTTCTGTTTAAATTTATTGGTGAGGTTGTGGCCGATAAATTACCAGCTGATGTTGCCGGACTGATAAAAATTCTACTTTGTCTTCTTGGTGTCGTTACGACCGGTGATTTACCGGCAGCTGTATCAGTGTTTTGTAACTGTGATTGAAAATTTACTTTACCTACATATTTTGGAATGTGCGGTCTCACTGGATAGCTTTTATTAGTAGCAATTCTTCTTCAGCTTGTTTTAATTTTTGTTCTGTCTGTGCATTGGTTTTTATTAGTATTTCGTTCCTTGTCATTATCAGATCATTTTGGTTTCTCAGATTTTCTAGTTCCCTCCGTAGTAGCACTACTGCAACACGTGGGTCTTTAGAGGTTATGTCATCTATATTATGTTCTTCACATATTATTTCTATGGCAGATAAGTAGTTTTGTGTTCTTTTTCTGTTATAATCACTTTTATGGTAGACATTGTTACACACTACACATATCACAACTCCCACTGGCGTCCCGGGATGACATTTGTAATAAATTTCTGGCGGAGGGGTCTGCTTAAGCAGCACACCCTCGTCCGCCATCTTGGCGATACTATATATATAATATATATAATATATATTTTTTTTCAAGACATCGTCTATCGTAAAATTTAAAATACAGCAATTTGAATATTTCGAACGCTTAAAAAATTTTGAATTTCGCGCCAAAAAATTTTGAAAAAATTCACCCTTATAGGCTTTAATTTTTTCTTTAATTTGCCGCAAACCCGATTTAAAAAGATCAAAAATTTGCCAAGATATCGTAAAAATACTTAAAATAACAAAAAGGGGCCTTAAAGGGGCCTGTTTGGGGGTACGGGCATAACACAAGTGGAAAAAGGTTTCTTTAATCATAAGAAAAAAGATTCTCTTGGTCTAATAGTTCAAGGTTTGGGGGCATTTTTTACCATCTTACCCTGCTAGGCCCTTTACTAAAGAATAAAAAAATTGTGAAAAGAACTGGTTAATTTAGCTTCTGCTAGCTTCTTCTGCTAAATTCTAGTTTTACTAAAAATATGATAGAAGTTTGTTTTGAGGTCACAGAAATCAAAAACAATGTTTTTGGAAAATGTATAGGTGTGTATGTATCTGCGTGCGCGCGCGCGTGTGTGTGTGTGTGTGTATGTGTCTGTGTGTGTGTACCGCTTTGTTTTGGGAACTATTGGTCCAATCTCCACCGGCCCAAAGATCATTTTCTTTGTTTTTTGACGATTTTTTCTGTTGCGAATTTTCGATTTCCGAGAATTTTATTTGAGTTTTTTTAATGATCGAATTCAGAAATTGAAATCGGAGAAGATGAATTTTGAAGAGGATAAAAATACCTATATTATGCTTCTTTTTTTCAATTGTTTTTATTTTAAATGATCATAACTTCGAAAATACTTAATCAACTACTTACAAAAAATCATACTAATGTATGATAAAAATAATTATAATCAAAAATAAAATAATTATAATTAAAAATTATTCGATGTGTTAGAGAATTAGGCCCTTTATGGGTTGCATCAGGATTTTGGTTTGAATCTTTAAATCGACAAGTGACAAATTATTCAACTAGTCCAACTGATCGAGCGTGGCAAGTTGCTTGCCGTATGCTGTTGGGACAAATGGTTGAAAAGTTTTTGGACAGGCCACTTAGGCCCGAAGTAGAAAATTTGTTGCGAGAGCTCATTGGAAAAAAAACATGGGAAGAACCACCTAATATTGCTACTGAAAGATTTGCTCGAATTGACCAAAATGGTATTCCAAGAATTTTTGACGATCGCGAACTTGGCGCTCTAAGAGAGGCTGGTTTCGAAAATATTAATCCAGAACTGCAAATCCTTTCACATAAAAAAATTTCTGTGGACGGTGTTAAATATCAATCATGGATTACAAGAATAACAAAATATAATAATTCTATTGCTTATGTGAATGCACGATATCGTAATGAAGAGGTTCAATTTATTACCATTCGTTCAATAGTACCTTGGCAACATGATGGTAATAGAAAGCAGGGAGTGTTTGGTACTGGATTTAACATTATCGAACCAGCATTTAGTACAACTTATATGTACATTGTCGAAGAATCGGAAGATTTAGTGTTTGTGTCGCAAAATAATGTTATAACTCCAGGAGTTTGATACAACCATGTGGTCAAACGTATATTTCTAGACTTCCAAATCGCTGGGATAATGATTAATACACACACACACACACACATACACACACGCGCGCGCGCACGCACGCACGCACACACACACATATATATAAAATTTTATAACAACTTGTAACAAATGTATATAATAAATACTTCGAATTTTTAAAACTGATAAAAAATATAGTTACAAAATATCTTTATTTATTGCTCGTAAAAAATAAAATATCAAATTAAGTTTTCTTATGACCATTTTTCAAAAAAAATAATAAGTAAAATACTTTATTCATGTTTCTGGTTTCGTCAATCATCTTCCCGGAATTAAAAACTTACAAAAAATTTTTATAATTATATTTAATGCTACGCATGATTTTATTTAAGTAACGAGCTATATCCAGAGCGATGCGCGCGCTCAACATAATTTTGACTTCATGAATACATTTTTTTAATTAGCATTGTCTCAGAACGCATCCACGAAATTTATACTAAAAAAGCAAACAGATTATAATAAATTCTAATTTTGGAGCTTAGGAAACAAATCAAAACAGTATTTATTTTCTAATAAAATTATTAAACACAAAAATTTTAATTAAAGCATTCAATAACTAACTGTTGATTTTATTGGTCTATTAACGTTCACGTCTAAATCATTTTATTAATTCATATAGAAATATTCATTTTATATTAGTAAATATTTTGAATTTTTGCGTTATTTAGGCCGGATATTTAATCATTAACCAATCACATTACTTTTTTAAATGCTTCACAACATCCTGCCATCACTTTTTTAAGAGAGAAAAAAATAGGATTAAAAATGTCACGTGACCCGGTCATTCATTGGGCTTAAGTGGTCGTTCACTGGTGAAATCACCCAGTCTATAATAAATATAATAAGTCCTTGACATTTGAAATTGATTAATTAAATATTCAGTGAATCATCACTATACGAAAATATTTGTAATTTACAACCTCAAATATCTTTGGTCTGAAACTGTTAAATTTTTTCAAGCAGCGAACTCGGTTCAAAGATACAAAAAAGCTATTTCTGTATCAAATGTTAAGAAGATTGGTAGATTTTTACGCTAGTTATCGTACAACAACGGAAAAGAAATACAAAAATATAAACTGTATTCGGTTAAAGGCGGTGGACATGCTCTGGAGATATCCTTCACATGCACGCACGCGCACGCATGCACACTCACTCTTCTAAGTTTACTCTTTAAATGATATTTTATAAATAAGCATCAATTTGATATAATTTTTACAAATATTAAATATATTGAACTTATACGACCGAAATACGACCGAAAACAGTCATAGTTTAATCGCCAGGGTAGATGTAATGAAAAAATTTACGAGACGAGATGGCGCATTTTTCTTCACAAAAGATGAAATGATCATTTCTGACCAATCACTATGATCATTTCTGACCAATCACCATGATCATTTCTGACCAATCACCATGATCATTTCTGACCAATCACCAAAGCTCAATGACTGTCATTTTTGTATTCATGGATTGTAAATTATATCTATTAGTTATTGTCAAATTGTTGTAAAAATGACCGTCATGTAAGCAATGTCGGTAATTTTTATATTTATTTATCAAAATTACTTAATTTTGACAATAACTTTATCGTCATTGATAGTCATAATTTATAATGCATAAATATAAAAATTACCGAGATTGCTTACATGACGGTCATTTTTACAACAATTTGACAATAACTAATAGATATAATTTACAATCCATGAATACAAAAATGACAGTCATTGAGCTTTGGTGATTGGTCAGAAATGATCATGGTGATTGGTCAGAAATGATCATGGTGATTGGTCAGAAATGATCATAGTGATTGGTCAGAAATGATCATTTCATCTTTTGTGAAGAAAAATGCGCCATCTCGTCTCGTTTCGTAAAAAGTTCCGATCTCTGCTCTGCACGTAAGAAGGTTCAATTTTATCTCTGCGCCTAAAAAGGTGCGATCTCGTTTCTGCTCGTAAAAATTTTTTCATTACATCTACCCTGGCGATTAAACTACGACTGTTTTCGGTCGTATTTCGGTCGTATAAGTTCAATATATTTAATATTTGTAAAAATTAAAGTTAAAGTTAGAAAATTTTATCAAACGATCATTCCACATTAATGCACAACTTTTTATGTAATTTTCATCTCGTAAGAGATAGATGAAATTATACATTTTCACATAAAATTAAAATTGGCAAAATAAATTTTTCACGAAAAAAATTGGAAAAATTTTATGGAAAATATTAACTTGTAATTTTTTCATAGCCAATTCATATTCAGTGGTAGAAATGTACCCACTCTGTACCACTGCCACTGATTGTGAGTATGAAATTGGTAGATGTCGGACAACAAATTTATTTTCGTGTTACGTTGAACATTGAACGTGTTATATTGAATGCGTTATGTGGAAAGGCTGTTATAATGTGAGGGGAAGTATTTTAAAAAATTTGATAAAGACAGATTTTTGTTTTCATTTTTCAATTTTTCAAGTTTTACATTTTTGTTAATAATAAAAAAACCGCGATAACTAAAAAATTTTTCTTTTTAGAAAATATAAATATTTTTATTCTCTTTCAAATGCTACCCATCCCATTCAGGTACACAGAGCCATCCTCAAGAAATAGATTTTAAAAATGTCTAGAAAAATTTTAACCTCAAATATCTCTGAAATTTATGAACCAATCACTTTGCCAAAGAACTCATCCGAGAAGTATCAATAATATACCTCTACAATGAATTTTGAAGCGAATAAGACAATTGTACTCTTGTAATAGTTGAACATGTAAAACTCATTTTTTTCATTTTTCAATTTTTACGTTTTTGTTAATAACTAGAGGGGCTGCGCCCCCCAGCGTGCCTTCGGCACGCCATCCCCCCCTCCCGCCCCCACACACACCTGCTCCTCGCTTCGCTCGTCGCCCGCCCACTCCCTATGTAAAAACTTCGTTTTTACATAATAGGACGACCGCAATACTCAGGAGAACCTTGTATTTTTATAAAAGCGAAAATTGATTAATAATGTCATTACGAAGGGCAATGCACTCATGATTTTGTTTAATGAAAACACATTAGTGACCGTCTCTTAGAGACATGTTACCACGCAATGGTTATTAAGTCATGCCATATTGTTCGTGTATAACGTATTACGTATAATATATAGCTGTTTATGCAAAGTGATGACAATGCGAGCTTGATTTTACGCAATTCGCAATAATCGCAATAAACGATATAAAAATTACAACATCATGTATTCACATGGGTAACGTGTATGGCATCGCCAATCACGTGATGGCGGTGACACTACTGGCTTGTTAGCTTTACCCATGTGAGTGTGCGCGCATGCCTGGTTCGTCAGCTGATAGCTCGTAGCTTCTTTGCGCAAGCGACACGGCGCCGCGGATGATGCGAGAAAAAGGCTGGGCCGAACTTCTAGTGAAAAAGTTTCAGTGCGGAGTGAACACAAGAAAGCTGCCTACTACGTGCGTATTATCGCTACAGTGCTTCGCTTCCTATCTGGCTCTCACCCGCACCATGTCAACCATGTGCGCACGACAGTCCGGCAGACGGCAGTCATCAATGTTTATATCTGCAGTCACTGTGTTTCCTAAATTGCTGTATGGATCGATATTGATGTTGGTCGAGTTCTCTGCTAATTCAGTTGTGGTCTTATCCTTGAGTAAGTATTATTTCAATAATACTAGCTCCTTTCTAATTTTACAGGGTTTTCATCTTTTTTTCACAAGGATATTTTGTTAAACTTTGAGCAAGGGTCAAGGTAGTCTTAGTTGGAAGTGCACATGAGCTTTTTCGACTTTCAAGTATACAAATACCTTTCCTTTCTCTGAAAATATCTTCAGCTTTACACACGTCACCATATCATGCATTCTGAGGGATTATATACCATGTTTCAGATCTAAATAATCAGCAAGTGTGGAGTTACAGCATTTTCTGTGTGCTTTTTGAGGAAATTATTAAGAAAGAAAAGTAATTTCAGTATATCTGAAACTTAATGTACAATGCCTCAGCATGCATTGCATTGTGTATGAAAATTCTTGTAAATCTTGAGAAAGAGTGAGGAGGTTTTAGTTGAGAATACACATGCGCTTTCTCGACTTTTGAGTGCAAAGATCCCTTTCCATTCCCTACAAGTATCTTCAACTTTCTATACATGATAGAATACATGCTGAGGGACAGTATATCAAGTTTGAGATCTACATAATCAGCAAGTCTGGAGATATTGTAATTTCTGTGTCTTTTTCAAGAAATTTTTGAGAAAAATGTCATTTTCTCCGTACCGGCTGATTGAGTCGATCTGAAATTGCATACACAATCCCTCTGTATGTATTGTATTGTGTGTGAACATTCTGGTAAACTTTAAGTGAGGGTGAGGAGGTCTTAGTTGAGAATACACATGCGCTTTCTCGACTTTTGAGTGCAAAGATCCCTTTCAATTCTCTCAACATACTTGGTAAATATATAGTGCTATGAACGATCTTATCGACACGCTAACACTATATTGTGAGTAGTTTGCTGTGAGAATGTTTTCTCGTTTACTTTACAGCTAGCATCTATCCTGCAATAATTTTCTACCCCTTTGACAGGAGTGTGGCTTCTCTGTACTCCTTCCGTTGCCAAGTTATTCTTGTTGTAATTATGTTTTTGGTCTAGGGCGAAGAGCTCCTGCAGACGACATCACGGCGTCCTAAACACCTGCAGTTACCGTTTTTTATTGGGACTATATGTTGCCTGCTGCATGTATGGCACAGGCTGTAAATAGGGAGTCTGCTATATGAATGGTATTTGTACGTATGCTGGGGTTGGCGCAGATATCGAGACAGGCTTTGCATCTGAAGAATTGGCCGCTGAAATAATTTGCTGTATTCGCTAGAACATAACATATAAAATTATTACAATACTGTAACATAAAATATAAAATTATTACAATACTGTAACATAAAATATAAAATTATTATAATACTGTATCGTAATACATTCCATACATTTAATGCTATCCCTACAAACAAAAAGAAACCAGCTGATAAATCAGATGATTTGTCAGATGACTTATCAGCTGATTTCTCATGCCAAAATGTCACCTGAGATTCTGCCCGGATGCTGCCAAAAACTTACGTAAATTAAAACGATTTTGACAGCATCCGGGCAGAATCTCAGGTGACACTTTGGCATGAGAAATCATTTGACAAATCATCTGATTTATCAGATGATTTTTTTTATAGGGATATATTGTAAACAAAAATTACGTTATTAAGACTGTCGAATTTTTCGGGCAATGTTGGCTTTTTAAAATAAGGCGAACGTTGACGGCTCCTGTAGTAAGAATCAACTCTTTTGCCGTGGTTCCAACTGCCTCCTCCATTTCTCTAAAAAGAAAAAAAGCCACAGTCGTCAGGTCCAAAAAAGTGATGATTTACAAATGTAGTGTCAAAAACTACATATTCGAATTCGAAACTCTTTATAAATCTCTGTATACAGAGCAAGATTATTTGCAGTGATTCGATAGGCTTTCACGAAACTTTTTGTATTGTAAGTACTCTGACTAGGAGAGGCTCAAAGTTCCGGAATCCCAATTTTCTTCAAACTCGCAGAAGTTGGTAATATACCTCAAAATGGAGCTCTGTACAGTTATAGACCCTAACGCCTTCCCTGAAAAAAATTAGAACCATTCTGATTTCCGAAAAAGGGGAAAATCAGAATGGTTCTAACTTTTTCTGGGAAAGCGTTAGGGTCTATAACTGTACAGATTTCTATTTTAAGGTGTTACCATCAACTTCTGCAAATTTGAACAAAATTGGGGTTCCGGAACTCTGAGCCTCTCCTAGTGAGTACATTTTTTACACGTGTGTGTGTGTGTGCGTGCGTGCGTACGTGCGTGCGTGTAGACAGCGAGAGAGAGAGGGAGAAAGTACTCATATAGTACTATATGATTACTATTATTTACCTGCTGATAATAGTTATTGTATCGGTCGGAGTTGCGCTCCTTATCCCCACGGTGCCAATGATGCACACAGTCTACTTCGTCACGGCGGTCGTATTGGTCACAATCGACATCTTGCAACTGACGCCTGTGGTGGTCGTTGTTCAGCGGAGAGCGATCGCCGTGGCCTCGCGGATCGTGGTCACCATCGCCGCCATTTTCAGTAGCATCACCTACTACATTCACAACATTTTGGATTGGCGGACTATTGTCATTTTAACTACTGCCCCCGGGTGCAAAGTTGGTTCCAACGACGTCGTTGAAATTCTTCCGTTTTCGGCGGTTTTGTACCATCTGCCAGTCAGCATCCTTCTGTTGATTCTGTTGTTTCTGTTGATTCTGTTGTTTTTGATTCTTCTGTGTTTTACTTCGGTCTAAATAGGACAATACGAAAATGTGTTAACATTAAAATGAATTTTATACCACTCTAACCTGAAAATCATAACTTGAATATGTTTACTCGGCTCTCGTAGTATAAAATAAGGTTCGAAACTGGTGCGTAAGAAGATTTTCACTCGCTTCGCCCATACAAAAAACGTCACATGAGCTAACTAATCACCTTTCGCACCGGTGTCGAAATGTACTATTAAAAATTCCCGTTTCTAATTCCAAGAAATCTGATACGAGGGCAAAAGCACTATTGTGGAATTTAATTGTATCGATAAGTAATTATTACTGCTACGAAACAAATTAGTAAAAATTACTTACTTGACATAGTGAATAATTAATCAAACGATGAAATGATGTGATGATCACAGTACGTAGGGTAGTCGAACCGGCTACAGCGGGTAGCGACGTTGATCCGTTCAGTGTCAAAGTGAACGTGAAGGTGATGTGATTTAAATACACTGTTGCCACAGCACTTGTCGCGGTTGCGCAACAATCGCGCCTGTAAACGATGAAAAAAGATGATTATCACGACTCTGATAATAAGAAAATAAGTAAATGTGCAAAATTGAACTATCAGAGAAGTAAAACGAATATCAAATTACAAGGTACAAAAGAACTGTGTATGATTCAAACAGACGTAAATAAATAAACTCAACAAAGACTTAGCAATTGCTATAATGGTATTAAAATGATGACACATACTTAGATTAAATTTGTCGAGTCGCAGTAGTAAGTCGCATCTAAGATATCACATATTCATTTTCTTGGCATAAGATGTGAAAGAGAATTAGCTTAATGGAGCCCTGGAAAATTTTGTGGCCTAAGAGCCCAGTACTGTGCTTATGCACGAGTGACACAATGTATAATCAGTTCTGTGATCCAGCACTTTTAATACTGATCAGCTATAACTGACTCGATACTCTCGACCAGCACTTTCTAGCCAGAACACCAGCGTTGTAGACTTATACATACGCGAGTGTTCCGCTGCCATGCCCCGTTTACCTAATTGCTCATCGTCGTCGTCGCCGTCGTCGTCGTGGGCCGTGTCTTTTTTCGCATATATATATATCTGTCCTATTGTTTACAACTGTTTGCGTTATGCGTGTGAGGAGGCTCGGATGCTGACTAAGTATAAGTACCGACACAACGATGTTTCCAACGCTTTCTCTATCTCTCGTCGTCGTCATCACCGTCGTCGGCCGTGTCTTCTCGGGGCGAGGAGAGGAACGTACACCTATGTATCGCTCTCTCTCTCTTTCTGTCCTATTGTTTGCAACTGTACGCTTTATGCGTGTGAGGAGGCTCTGCTGCTGACCGACACGACGTTTTCAACGCTTTCTCTATATCAAGCTTCGATGCGTGCATGCGTCGCCGTGTTATACAACTCGACTCTCTCGTGGCGCGTATTCACATCGGAGTTACGTGTTGATAACACACACACCGTTTGATTCTCTCACTGTTTATCGTTCTCGTTATAGCTGCTCCGAATTCATCAGCACTTACTTCTTGGCGGTACTTTAACCTACCCGTGCCATTATCGCCTGCTGTTCTTCTATAAATGCACGATCATACGTGTTACCTATATATCGCATATCATGCACTCGCGGATATGATGAGAGACACACGCAATTGCGAATTACATATCGAATAAGAAACTGTCGTAGCGCGCGTGTGCGTAATGCGTATAGATACCGGAGAACCCAAATGTGTAGACGTGAAGTCGGTGGCACTGTGACAGCAGTAGCAGCACGAAATCCGCTGATCACCAAAACGCTCGTATTATATATTAATATAATAATATATAGTACATATAGTATATAATTACAATTTGGAGAGTTTTTGATTTTTTTTTGTTTCCCGACTCACGACAGTGACGACTGGCTGCATTTTTCGTGCGCGCGCAGTACCGATGATGATCGAATGCCGAACCCCGAATCGTCAAACCCGCAACATTGTTGCCAATATTCAATAAGCTCACTTCTCTCATTGGTTGGAAGCAGGCTCAGCGGGCGCGCACGCCTATGGGAGGAAATACAATAGGCGCCGTGCTCTGCTCCGTGCCATGCTCCGTGCTCTGCGCCATCTGCGCCGTGGTATCATCATTCAGCTGATTGGTTGATTCTATTAGGATCATAGAGCATATATATATATATATATATAAAAGGTCGGGATGGGTGGAATCAACCAATCAGCTGAACGCTTATACCACGGCGCAGATGGCGCAGAGCACGGAGCAGGGCACGGAGCAGAGCACGGCGCCTATTGTATTTCCTCCCTATTACGAGATATAGAAGTCAGAAAATATAGAAAAAATTGAAAACAACGCTGAGCGGCACTGCGCTTATACGTAAGTCTCAACTGAGTGAACTATGCTCTACTGGCTCTAGTGTTGCTTCTTGAAATACTACAGAGACACTATACCCGCGGGTTTCTACTTTCGGCTTTGGGATCGTCTGTGTCGCCTTCTCTCTTCGTTCGGTCGCCTGCACACGACACTCGATGCTGCTTCAGCACAATTCACAGAATTACAGTAACTTTTTCGCGCCACGAAGCTTCAGGAGTAGAGCACCGGAGTGGCGCATATAAGGTATATATATGTCTGCTGGTGAGTAGCGGCGTCGCGCGCAATTCAAATCTGACGAAAAACCGCCAATATAATTCAAGTAATTCGCGCAGCGGCCGCACTTTTTTGTTTACGTAGTGATAAGGAAGAGTAATATACGATAATTATGAGTAATTTTATATATCTCACAATGCTAGTAGGACAGCAGGGATTGGGGAAGGGAAAGTCTTTCCGATTGTAGGTGTATTCGTGTAGATTTATCTTTAGTGTAGAATTCTACTAATATCTGGTAGAATAATAACGAATACTTGTATAACTAGTAACTCTTCATGACTAGTGCTAATTGAAAAGTTGGCTACGAAGAATCTTATTATTATAAAAGTCATTTCAAAGTTGCAGTTTTTAGGTTAGAATGCTATAAATGAATTTTGAAATTCGAATCCTGTCAAAGTGAGTGCTATAATAATATCTCCACCACTTTATAATTACGTATTAATTATTCACTACATTCGTTTTGTACAATGTTTTGTAGAATTTTAATGTTAAATTTGGTTTTATAAGTGAAAAGTATTATAAAAAATTGAAGTACTTCATTAGATAAGGTACATTTATTGTATTGAAGATAAAGTGAACATGTAGTTATGAATAATATTTTTATTATTAATTATAATATTATGAACTATAACGGAGTTCCAGGATAAAATACGGAGAAAATAAGAATCTCGGTTCTCCGTATTCTATCGAACTCGTTTGACTCTCGTTCCCGCGAATTCGTGCATCACGAGCGTTTGTTGACATCGCTCGAACGATGTATTCGCGAGCTGCGCGCGGGGCTGCGCGACTTCGGCGGTTGCAAAGTCGCGCTCCATTCATTTTTGAATCAGATTCTCTCGGGTTGTCAAACCGCGCGTACGCGAGTTAATTTGATCGTCCACGAAGAAAACGGTATCGTGCGTCCTTACCGGTGCAGAGCAGCGCCCGTACACGTACCGACCATGAAGAGCAGCGCACGTGAGCAATCCGAGCCACTCCTGGGGTCTGAAGCGTCTGTAGGTGAACGCTGGACGTTAGGACTCGGCCTGAACACTCCGAAGTCGACCGGAGGATAAGGCCTGACGCAGGAGCGGATTCGTGAGCGAGCAACAGTAGGAGTGCACTCCTCTCCCGGTAAGCCTCTTTGTGCTTCCCGCGCAGCGATTTATTTGTGTATTTTCGACTCGCAGCGGCGAGTGGCCGGTGGTGCGTTCATCGGCCCAGCGAAATTAGGTACCTTGATCCGCCCGCGCCGAGCGGCGGATCCCGTCTTCTTGTCGGCACGCAACGCGACGCGTTTTTGATGTAAATGATTATTTAGAATAGACCTTGTTTTTGTGCTATGAAATAATTGAAGCTATTGTTCATTTATCGACCTTAACCTAACCTTCCCCCGGACACCACCGCCTCTGCGGGAAAACGACTCCGCTGGTCGTTTTCATATCTGAGCATAGCGGCCGCGCGCTTTACTCTTTGAGCGCGCGCTTTTAACTCAGCGATCCAATTAGTTGGAAAGCGAAGTTCGCATGCGATCTTCGCGTTGTTTTCGGGATTCCAGGAGCAGATCCTCGGGCAAGTCATTTTAGTCTGACACCCGCGGCACCGTGTTCTAGGGCATCGTTGGCCTGTGGCTTTTTGGGATCTTACCCCAGAAGTCTTCCCGTTACAGAACCTAATTTTCTGATCTATCAGTTTACAACAAATTCGAGGTTAAATGTGATAAACGCTTCTGCTCTATGACAGATTATCCAACAGATTTGGGTTTTATTATCGATTTATTATTTATTTTAATTATATCTTGACAGTCTATGCATTTATATTTAATTATTAAGACAATACCCTTAATGTTATGGTGTTTTTTTCAACTTTTTAGGGCAGGAAAATATTTTTTTCCATCTGTTGGACGTTTAGCAACAGCCTATTATTATTATAATAACTACAGATTAACTTTTTAGCTATTTTCAATGCAATAAATGTACCGTAATTGTTAAAGTATGACAATATTTGACATATAAAACCAAATTTAACATTAAAATTTAACACATACTTACTTTCAGATTAAATCAGGAAAAGATGCTCAAGAAGAATTTGGATGGATACTTGTACATGATGTTTTTTGGTCTCCAAGAAAAGGAACGTTATTACCGGCTCTTTTGGGATCTGGTATCCAAATATTCTTCATGGCTCTTATCCAGTCTTTCAATGATGTTTATTATGTAAGATCTCGAGTTGCATTTTATTTGTTTGTAATATCAGATATTAATTTTATAATTTTGTACAAAATATAATAATACATTGCGACTGGTGTGGAAGGTGATGTAGTAAATGAGACATTTTTCGCACGAGCGACGCTGGTGACAAAAGTCGAATGTGGTGAAAATAACTTTACACACGAGATTAATACAGCATTTTATACCACCAGAGCTTAAAAGTCATATCAAAGTTGCAGTTTTTAGGTTAGAGTGGTATAAAAGAATTTTGAAATTCGAATCCTGATAGAATAAATATTATTTTCTTTGTTTTTTAGGCTTTGCATGACTTGGTTTTCTCTCTCCAGCAAAAACAGGAGCCTGAATGACGTGCTATGGTTTTGTATGTTTGTATTTGATTCATGAATATAGCTGGTAACAGAGTGAATTTGATGGTCAGTGATTCGGCATCAGAAATTGCTCAACAATTAGAATCTTTAAGGTGTAGAACAAAAGATACAAATGAAGAGCTACGAAAAATGAGACAGGTACAAGAATCTTTTACAATTGCTTACCGTGATTGTACAAAATTAAATACATATTTACAAAATATTGCTACACAACGACAAACAGCACAGATTGTGGAATTAGAGAAAAACATCAGAAGACAAAAACAGCAGCAGGAAGCGCTCTTAAATCACAAAGTTGCTACGGTATTACAATTACGTATAACACTTGCTGATAAATTAAAAGATATTATCAATAAACTTGGCCACTTACAAGCTAGAGTTCTTGATAATTAACTTACAAGGTAATACAGTTTAAGGTAGTAGTTATAATAGAATAAGAAGTATAATTTTATATTAATTTTGTATTAACAAAAAAATATTATACACTTGATAGGTGGAAAAAAGACCAGAGATTATCTGGTAACGATGGTACTAATGTCTGCTAACTTGGAAGCAGTGCAAGAGTGGTGTGACAGTCTTGCTGAGTTGATTTGGCTTAACAAGAACAGGTAAAAGAAGCTGATTATCGTAAGTTTTTTTTTCATTTTTTAACTCAAAATCTTGAAACTTTTTGTATAGTACATTGATTGGCAAAAAGTTTGCATTTATTCTGTAGAATATGCCAGTATTTATTTTATGACCCTTTTCGAAAGTCTCTGTTTGGCTGCTTCTTAGTATACCTTCATCGAAGGATATTGAGGCTCCGGCCAAATATTTTTTATTCGACAAATTTTGTTTTTATTCTTCTTCGAAAACCCTTCAAAATGCTTTTTTGATCAATACTGGCCTAGCAAAGGGAAAAAAATTACAATTTTCTGAAATATCAAGAAAAATCCATAATTTCAATTTTTGATAACATGATTAATGAAACTGAATGTTATTCATACATCTTATGACATGGGCCGTACCACTGAATTTTGTTAGAGCATCAAATAGAACATTATATATATATATATATTTTTTTTTTCAATAATATTGGGCTTACACAATAAGCGATACCTAATTATGAATTAATAATAAATTAAGCTCTAGAGGTTAATTACTATAAAGCTGTCAAAATAAAATCAGGCAAGAGACAGTTGTGCAGTGTATATTCCAATAACAAGACACAAATACTGCTCTATTATACATTTTATTTATAATTTTACTTATAATTTTATTTATAATTTGTAATTTTATTTTTTTTTTAATTTACAATTTTTTTAAATATCAAGCAAAATCCGTAATTTCAATTTTTGATAACATGATTAATGAAACTGAATATTATTCATACATCTTATGGCATGGATCGTACCACTGAATTTTGTTAGAGCATTAAATAGAACATTATAAATATCTATTTTCAATAATATTAGGTTTATACAATAAGCGATACCTAATTATGAATGAAATTATGAGTCTGTAGCCTGATTTCATTTTGACAGCTTTATAGTAATTAACATCTATAGCTTAATTTATTATTAATTCATAATTAGGTATCGCTTATTGTGTAAGCCTAATATTATTGAAAAAAAAAAAATATATATATATATAAAATTAATGTAATTATAGTAATACCCGCAAACATTGTTTTCCCCTGTAGTTAACGTTAATTCATTCAACGAGTTGCGTGAACGGCTACTTAGTTCTTCTACTTAGTAGAAAGCTCACCTTTCGTTAAAACTGTATAAAATGTACCTTTATACCACTCTAACCTCAAAATCACAACTTTGGTATGATTTTTCGGCGCTCGTGGTATAAAATACCGTTCGAAACAATTGCGGAAGTTGATTATTTACTTCATATGACTTTTCGCACTCGCTTCGCTCGTGCGAAAAACGTCACATGAAGTAAATCATCACCATCCGCACCAGTGTCGAAATGTACTATTGAATTTTTTTTTATTAATCAGAAGTGTTGAAGTTTTCATTTCGCCCACCCAAGTTAATCACTAAACACACCTAAAACAATAGTTTTCCGTATGCTATCCAAAAAGATTGCAAAATCAATTCCTAAAGAGCTAGGCCTGTAAATAACGATTCTTTTTTATTTTGATAAAAATTATGACAATAAAGTACGTAATATAAATTTTACAATAGCAAAATTGTAAGATTCTCCTGAGTATTGCGGTCGTGCCTATTATGTAAAAACGAAGTTTTTACATAGGGAGGGAGCGGGTGACGAGCGAAGCAAGGAGCAGGTGGAGAGGGAGGACGACGAGCGAAGCGAGGAGCAGGTGAAAGGAGGGGTTGGCATGCCGAAGGTACGCAGGGGGGCACAGCCCCCCTAGTTTTAATTTATGTTATTATGTTATTATTGTCATGGATAAAATCATTAGATATTTATCTGAATGGAATTTATTATAAATAAAATGGAATGTTTTTATGTCATTAAACATTTTTGTTTCGACTATTTTTAAAGCGAATGATTAGATAATAAAATTAAATATATAAAAAAGTAGATGCAAATAAAAAATCCAAAATTTGATAGTTTTCAAGTATTTAATTTTCTAAAATATATTGTTATTCCATTTTTCTAAAATATATTGTTATTCATAAATAAAATAATATATATTAATGTTTATATCAAAATATCTGTTTATTAATTATCCGCAACTATATAAGAATAATTTTACTGTTAATAATGAACAAAACTCGCATGCCCGCGAATATAATCGTTTGCGTTGCGCAATTTTGTGTATAATTTTATTTTCTAATCATTTGCTTTAATAATAATAGAAACCAAAATGTTTGATGACATAAAAACATTCCATTTTATTATGATAAATTTAGATTCAGATAAATATCTAATGATGTTATCCATCACAATAATAACATAATAACATAAATTAGAAAAAAAAAGCATGAATACATTATACTATCTCCCACAGATGGATTCTCATCGATGGACTATCAATTATTACAGGGAAAAACACCATGCAATACATCGCGAAAGCTCGTGATTTGGTTACATGAGGAAACAGTTACTGAGCACGGAAAAAAGAGCGTCGCGCTCGAGTATAGATGGTGGCGCTTCAGAGCGCAGCAGTATATGGGAAAATCTCCAGATCTTTTGACTTTTGATTAAAAAAAAAATAAAAATAAAAATGAAAGCACACATTTTTTACCACATTTTTCATATGTCTTTTGACATAAAAAACAATATTTTTCATGCGTTAATGATTTTTATTAAACGCTAAAAACGTCATCAATAACAAATGTAAAATATTCATATTTCCAGAAATGATTTTTCTTTACTGTTTTAATTTATTATTTCAATGATAAATATTGTAATATTATTCGAATTATAATGAAAAATACCTTTTCGACAGTTATAAGGTAAGGATAGACTAAGTGGTGTAGAAAAACCGGAATTTAGGCCAATATAACGACCGTTTGTAATACTAGTAAAAACTAGATGCTTTGGAGGTAATTATTTAAAAAATTTGGAATAGCGACTTGCGTACACTTACCACCACCATTTACGCATGCACGCAGACACGGACAGACCCAAGACCACACATTGTATACTAATCTATTCTTTATCGTCACTCCTTATTTGTGGTAGGTACAAAAGAACCAACATTTTTTAATTATATAACACACAAAACAAATTTGTCATAAACCTAATAACAATAATTTTAAGAACTAAAATAATAGTTTATAAATAAATAAATAAATAAACTTTTTACATTTTTTAAACGTCTTTCTTCTTACTTTTTGCTGACTTCACTTTCTTCATTTCACTTGTCTTGCAACTCATTTTTTTTTCTAAAATAAAATAATCGTTTACGTTAAAAAAAAGTGTGTACATTGTGAATCATACAAACCATTATTTACACAGTATGAGCATGATAAAGAATTTAAAAAAAGTTTGTTTGAGTTCGTCTTAAACCAAGTGACATGAAAAGTCCTTTTTGTATTGAAACTGATTTCATTTTTGGTGGTAGAATTCTATCGATTTTTTCGATATCAGCTTGTAAAATTACAAATGCGTGAATTTTCTCTGATTGGGGTGTGTGTGTGTGTGTGTGTGTGGGGGTGGGTGGGTTGGTGGGTGTGTGTGTGTGTGTGTGTGTGTGTGTGTGTGTGTGTGTGTGTGTGTGTGTGTGTGTGTGTGTGTGTGTGTGTGTGTGTGTGTGTGTGTGTGTGTGTGTGTGTGTGTGTGTGTGTGTGTGTGTGTGTGTGTGTGTGTGTGTGTGTGTGTGTGTGTAAAAGAATCTATCATCATCTTGATACACATTAAATTCTAATGAACATATATTGGTGCCCATGTATATGCAATTCGTTATCTACTCCCCATACCTCCCGCCCCCATACCCGATTTGCGATGACGTCATTAAATATTACGCCACCGTATTAAATGTTGCAAAATATTACACCTATGTGTATCTGTGTGTACACATTAACTTCTAATGAGCATATATTGATGCCCACGTATATGCAATGCCCCGTCCCCCATCCCCCATCCCCGATTTGCAATGACATCATTAAATATTACGCCACCTTGTTAAATATTGCAAAATATTACACCATATATGTGGGTAAGTGTGTGTGTGTGTGTATGTGTGTGTGTGTGTGTGTGTTTGTGTGTGTGTGTGTTTATGTGTGTGTGTGTGTGTGTGTTTATGTGTGTGTGTGTGCGTGCATGCGTGCGTGCGTGCGTGCGTGCGTGCGTGCGTGCGTGCGTACGGGCGTGCGTGCGTGCGCGTGTGCGTGCGCGTGTGCGTGCGCGTGTGCGTGTGCGTGTGCGTGTGTGTGTGTGTGTGTGTATGTAAAAGAATGTATCATCATCTTGATACACACTAACTTCTAACGAACGTGTATTGATACCCACGTACATGCGTTAACTATCGCACCTCCTCTTTGTTCCGATATTCGCACCGCGCGATTCTTGGAACTCGAGAGTATTTCAATTGCGCTCTCCTTATCCACTCTCTTTCGTTTATCTTATAAAATTTAGGATTATTAATTTGTTAATAAAAATTTTATTTGACAATGTCAGTGGGTAGATGGCCCGATTATCACGTCTCATGAGGAACCAAAAATTTCATTATTTTTTCGATATCTTGAGCCGTTTACGAGATATAGAATGAAATTAATTTTAGCATGAGGTTATTGCTGAGATTTCGCATACAATTGCTTATAAGCTATTTAGTACTTTAAATTACGTATGAGATATGAGGAAAGAAAAATGAAAAGAGTAATATTTAGTATAAGAAATGTTTAATAACCAGAATTTTTACATGTATTGCGTAATAATTTTAGATTCATTTCAATTTATTTCATTGAACTGCAGCCCTTTATTAAACATAATTTTTTACAAGGAAGTTTTTCATATTATATGAGTATTACATTGAATACAATCTCTTCTTAAAGGTGCGAAAAAATATCTTGAGCGATCGCTCCAGCGATGGGTTATTATCATGATAAAACTTTCTGAGCAATAGTACATTCTTATGTGCTCAATTTGCCTTATAAGCAAGTCTATGATGCGGGCATAGCTGCTCCAACACATCAAACTTAAGTCTCTGTAGTGATGGACAGCGCATGTCACTCATATCATATGCGTTGAGGTTTTATTGTTCAATCCATTGTTTTTTCTCCAGGCCTTTAACGTAAACAACTCTTGCATCATGTAGGATGTTGCGTAGTACATTTTCGAGTTCTTCATATGGCAATTCACCACAGCTCCATGATAAATCATGATAATTACGTTCCAACCAACAATTTTGACTTTTATATTTTGCTGGAAGTTTACACTACGGTGTGGGTGGCTTGAAGGTAAACACCACTGGTTTCACGTTTCCACTCAGACGAACAATGGCTAATTCTTTGACAACAAATTCATTGATGGGTTGCTTGAACCCTTGCACATCCACCACATACTCCATGTTGACTAACTGTTGAAATGGCTTTGTAGGGTCTTTTATACCTTCATCACCTCCTTAGACTAATTTCTTAATATCCCCACTTATGGGATTATATTCAATAATACGGTTGTGTAATATCAAGCAGTAGGCTGATGTCTGAGCTGAAAAATTTTCTTTAGCCTCAAATTCAAGATGAACGTCAACTGCAGCCTGCTTCCACGACTCATTCTGTTTTGAACAATCAATGACAATTAGAGGAGCATGCTGTATATACTCTCCTTTCTTGACCATAGGTTCTGCCTCTTTTCCATAATACACATTTTGAAAGCTTACATACATATTATATAATAAAGCGAATTGATTTTGATCAATGTTAAGATTGAGATTTCCATAAGGATAGTATTGTGAATTAAGAAATAGTTTCCCATTACTTATATTGCAATGATCAAAGCGGCTAGCATTAGATCCACTTTGTCCTTTACGATTAGTCTGAAAACCTAGAATGACGAATCGAGGTTTTTCCAGCTGATTCGATGTCTTTACAGTCCAAACATGCTTCGATGTTGTTGGGAGTAATGAATACTCGTATAGCTCCCAACTCCGGAAACTCATAGCAATCGATTTTTCCTTCTGTAGGTAATGAAGGAGACGTATTTTATGCTTGTCAGATAATACCACATTTGGCATTAACCATTCAATTTTAATTAGATTAATTTTAAACTCTTCTGCTTGCGTTTGTACGATAGCATTTTCATCATTCTTTGATCTTGTGAGAACAAGCTCATGCTTGCAATTAACTATGATTTAACGATAGTCTTCCGCAAAGCCGAGAATCATACTAGTGGTATGGACACGTCAAAGTAGCCAGCATTATTGACGATTTTTTGAGTTTCTCAAATATCAATCCAGCCTGCGTTTTCCAAGTTTTGTGTAGGATTGAACGACACCAAACCTTTCATTAGACTTGTCAAGCCCACATTTTTACATTTATCAATCTCTACAGCATTAATTTCATATCGAATTTCTTCGAAAAGATGACAGAGGGCGTTGTTTACAAGCTTAGTGCTGACAGCTGCTGTATCATCTGTCTTAGTTAATCGACCATGAATATGTAATGAACCACGTGAAGGTAGTAGACAGAGATCTTGATGTTCTATGGCGATACTAATTTCATCATTGTTATTGAAAGCGGATGAAGCGTAAGGCTGATGTGCATGCACTTCATAATGAGCGACAGATTCGTCGAATTTCACGGGTGATTGTACGTTCAATATATCTTCCATCTTTCAAACAGTAGGAAAACAGACAACTTATTTTCTTCCAACGTTTCTTTTGACTTGGAGGCCTAGGCTTCTCAGGAAGCGAATATTCTGTTGTGTTAGCTCTTTCACTGCTCGTTGATGACTGACCGTCTGGAGACATGGTTTGTTCTTAATATAGCTTTTGCGGTTATATACGATTCCCATATTTATGATGCTGCTTTGATGTGTAGTCTAATTGTTATAATTTCTCCATGACAATTCACAAAGTTTCCGTCTTGATCGACAAATCGCAACTGTATATTATTGATAGTATGTACTGTAATTGGTAAATAAATAACTTGTGTTGGAATTTCAATGATCTCATAGCCTGGAGGAACAGCTGGAAAAAATTCGTGTATTGTATGTACTATCCGTTCGTTTATGTAGGCTCCAGCTGTAATGTTGCACTCAACTCGAAAAGCGTTAATCTTGAGAATAGCTACAGGTAAATCTGATTCGTGAGTAATATTTGCTGAAAGAGTACACTGTGTAAAACCTAACAATCTTCCAATAGAATCTTCAGGTTGAAAATCTATCGTATGATTGCACTTTATAGTACTACGAAGAGTATTATTATTATGTTTAAGGCTGAGTATTATGACTTTAGATGTAAGTATTTCCTGTAGATGGCGCTCAATATCTTCAATCTCCCAGCTACCTGTCGGTAATGTCACTATCTCTTCTCCGACGTAAAACTTGTTATTTCCGATATCAATATTGGGTATTGAATTGAAGGTTAAAAGTTCAACTAATCCTAGAACGTATCTTTTATTTGCCGAGAGTTCAATTGGTGGAAAGTATTGAGCTTGTAGTATAGATGACGTTCCAGATAAACTTAGCATCAATGATTCGCCCATGACTGCATAATTAATACTGACTATGTATAACATTTACATCGTTTTATATAGCCTCACTCAGAAACTTTAAAAAGAGATGCCCACAGTTGTATGAGTTATAATCTTGATATCTATCGTGATTATACTTTACGGTGCTAACGCCCAGGTAATCCAGAAGTTCTATAGGTGGCTGAAGGTCTCCAAAACTATCAAAGTACACAACGTCATTAGCTCGTTTTCGATAGGCTACCCAATGTGTACCAAGTCCTATTTCATCATCGAGATTAACGATCGTTGATTCGCGGTAATGTGGACCTTTTGCTGGTAATGTATTTCGCATGAATACACCTAGAAAATATGGAATTTGCATAATACCAGCATACTTTATCAAGTCAGCGTCAGTCAGTGCTCTATGAGGCAATTTTACATCTAAGTTTTTTTTTTGCCACGTCCGCTGTAGGGTTTAAGATGGATACCATAACCTGTATTATGTGGTTTAAGGTAGAGACCTTTACCAAGAGCAATAGCTTCCATCGCACTGTTATGTCTTTGACTTTCTTCAAGTTGTCGTTTAGCAGCTTTTGCATCATTTACTGCTTTAGCTATGCCAGCAGCGCCACCTGCCAGTGCACCAGTTGCACTTAGAGCAGCAAATAATGGAATCAAAAAAGGTAGAAATCCACCGATTTTTCGTGGAACTGGTAGTACACGAGGAATGTGTACTTTAGCTTTACCACCAGCCTTCTTTACAGCATCTCGAGCACTTTTCAATGCAGCTTGAAATATCTTATGTGAATCACTACTATGGGAAATCGGTTTTAAGGCTGCTTTAACTATTTTAGCGAGTGTAGTGGTTGATCTCTTTTTCAGTCCCATACCGAACTTTGATTTTAATTTCATAACGTTTGTTACAGTATAAGCTGCTGGTTTCTCACCAATACTTGCGTATTTAGCGAAAACATGATTCCAGGCTTTATCTGCTAATACTCTATCAGCAGCGTTTCTAGCCTCAACGCTCTCTCGATTCCGTGAATAGGCAGTGTCATGTTCTTTACAAGCTTGGTCTAAAGGATTAATTCCAGGGTCACCTCGAGCAAGACGCTTTGCAAGTTTAGTCCCAGGTCTACAGTATTGATATCCAGGCAGATGTGGAAGTTTATTGATGACTGTATTGACTAAACCTCGACCTTTATGCGTATTGCGTTTAGGCAGCTTATGCTCAATCATGATGTTAACACCTCGGAGGATAAATACATACTAACTGGAAATGTATATAAGTATGATGTATATATACGTTCAAGGTTAGTTTTCTTTGAGACGTCAAACATTGAACATGGAGTTTAAGGAGCAACACGTTAATCTACCTGTTGTGAATTTTGATAAATTAATGACGCAACAAAAACCATAAAGACGTCATGGAGAATTACTTCCCAATAATAATAGAGCTATATTCTGTGGTCCATCAAACTGTGGCAAAACAAACGCTCTACTCTCACTCATTACTCATCCTAGTGGATTAAAATTTGAAAATGTATATGTTTACTCAAAATCACTGGAACAGCCCAAGTACAAATTTCTCAAGCTTCTCTTGAAGCCTATAAATGGAATTAGGTATTTCCCATTCAAGGATCATGATGAAGTAATATCAATAGAAGATGTACTTCCAAATTCAATTATCATATTTGATGATGTCGCATGTGAAAAACAAGAAAACATTAAAAATTTCTTTTGTATGGGAAGACACAAAGATGTGGACTGCTTCTATCTATGTCAATCTTACGCTCACATTCCAAAGCATCTAATACGAGATAATATTAATATATTAGTATTATTTCGACAAGATGATATGAATTTAAAGCATGTATATAATGATCACGTAAACACAGATAAGTCATATGCTCAATTTAGAGATTTGTGTTCAAGTTGCTGGAATAATGATAAGTATGGATTCCTTGTTATCGACAAAGAGAGGGCACTTGGTAGTGGTCGATATAGAAAGGTTTTCGATCAATTCCTTATAAATATAGCTGCCCCAAAGCAAACCGCTTAGTATGATTTCAATTGTTCATCAGACAATATGGTACACCTCAAGCAAGAAGAAAACGTTCTCAATCAAATTGTAAAATCGAGAGAAGCAATTAAGCGAAAGTACAAGCAGTTGAGGCAAGATAGAACAGATGTCGAAAAGGTGTAGGGGGAAACATTTAAGCCTGTTGTAACTCCACTTGAAAAACTCGTTGATGCTGTACAAACAGAGAAAAAGAAAGTAATTGAAAAAAAGACCGAAGAGGAGCAAAAGCCAAGTTATGTTCAAGAACTTAGCTCAGATAATGAAAATTAAGAGGAATCGCAAAGTGATCTTGATGAAACTGTAAAGACTAAAAGAGTAGACGCATCATTTGAAACAGCTGAAAGCGGACAGGATGATGAACGAAGAAACAGAATTTGCTAAACAAACTTATCTACAGACCATAGAAAAACGTCCGAACTCACTCGATAATATCTATGGGGTACGAATAGAAGATAATGTAATGAAAATTGGTGATTCACCTATAGATTTTACAAAAACTTATGTGAAAGTTCAAAATGTAAACTATCCAGAAACAGCAGGTTTACTTCAATTGCTCTTTCAGAAGCAACCTGACTTGATGCGCATAGGTTCCAATGATATTGAAAATTATCGAAAAATCATAGAAGTAACGAATGCTTTTAGAAGAAATTATAGTGATACTCAACCTCTGCGTAAGAGCAATAGTAACAAATATAAAGACTTCATAGGTCCTTATTTCGATAAATCAATAAATAGAAATGTTAGTGGCTCAGGCCTCTTACCTAAATATAAGATTGCAAGAAAAGGTATGCGTATGGACTATGTACACTGGGATGATCCTAACGAATTAGTTGATCGTCTTCGCTTACTCTTGGCTGAATTGAAAGCCGGCAATCAGAGCCACACAAATGAGATTCATTCAATTATTGAAGAACTCAAAGAAGCA